>JAGFMF010011659.1:11643110-11656973 GCA_019455555.1 Galemys pyrenaicus | reverse complement strand
GAGAGAGAGAGAGAGAGAGAGAGAGAGAGAGAGAGAGAGAGAGAGAGAGAGAGAATGAGAATTCTACAGTTAGTTCAAGAAGAAAGTTCCCACCTTGAGAAACTGCCTGCTGTGGTAGTGACATGGTGGTTATGGGGACTTTTAGTTGAACCACAAAAATGAATATGTATCCTGTACCATACTGACTGAATGCTCACCTGCTGTTTGATGAGAGATTAATGTCAAACATGCTGCATAGTATTGAAAATTTGTTGAAAATACTTGTATTCTAAGGAAAGACAGATATGTCACACACATGGAATCAGAAAACGCTGAACTCAAAAACAGAGTAGAGTGTGATTACTACAGGCTGAGGTGTAGGAGAATTGGTGAGATACTATTCGAGGGTATGAATTTGAAACCTGTTAATTAATAAGCCCTGGAGATCTTCTGCACAGCATATTGATTCTACAAATATTGCTGTGGTATGAACTTCAGTTTGCTACGAGGCTAAGTCTTAATTGTTCCTAGTACATAAGGAAAAACTTAATCATGTGATAGGATAGAGGTGTAAGCTAAAGGTACAATAATGATCATATTGTGATTGATAACTGTATCAACCAACACATTTTGCACCTTAAATGAATACCATGTTGAGTGTCGATTGCATCTCAGTTTTGAGAAAAGGCTTCCTTACCAAATCTAAATTGTTTCTTTTTAAAAAGTGATTTATTTTATCTACCCATGCAAGAACTGGGGTACACGCCAGAGATGTGGGGGGTGAGAGGATTCACCAGGGCAGAGTGGGCAGCAGAGCAGAGTGACTGAAATACACTGCTGAGGGGAGCAGCAGGTGAGACAGGAGAGGTCTGCTGTGCCTAAATTGTTTCTGAACATGAATTTGTGCGTTTGTTTTAAATTGGAACAGGTAACAATGCTTAATGGGTACTGGGTTTATGGGCACTAGTTCACAACAACAAATGTAAAATAAAATGCACAAGAAATAAATCGAGTTTGCCAAAGTTTAAAAAAAACGTGTATTCTTGTTTAAGGTAGATGGTTAACTATACATCATTTGTCCTATAGTACAATTTAGTCTTTCTTCATGAAGTCGGCAGTAAACGATTTCATGTTAACATGAAGTGGGACGATGTGGGAAACAATTTTAGTCAAAGCTGGGAAAACCAGAGCTTCCCTGTCAGCAGAATACACAGTGTTGTTTCCTATTAGCCCCACATACATCATCTCATGACAGACTCACAGTGGGGACCAGGGCCAAGAAAGTCCTATCCACTCCGTTGAGAAAGGGGAAATTAAGACTCAAGGTGACTGCATGACCTACTCACACCTCAATCTCAGTAGGGCCAGATTCTAATGTAGGTCTTTTCTGATTCCCAGTCCTACCTGCCCCATGCTCAGAGTTTGTCTTCCTACAGTGGGTTTTGTGGATCCCCTTCTCTGGGGAACTTAGAATCCTTTTTAAAAAATTTTATGTTTTTTAATTTATATATATCTGACATCAATTGTAATCTGCATGTATTCCCCATCACCATATCACCAGTGCACCATCACCTCAGTCACCCGTGCTCCCATCTGCCCTTAACCCTCCCCCTAACCGCTCCCCACCAAGTGTACCCAGTTCGTCCTTGTCTTTTCATTTTTGGTTTTTGTGTCTTTATTGTTGTTATTATTATTATTGTTCTTCTTCCTTTCCTTGATCCTTATTTGGTTGCCTTATATTCCTCCTAGGGGAGGAACCAGCTGGTATTTTTCTTTTGCCTTCTGACTTACTTCGCTGAGCATAATCCCCTCCAGATCCATCCATGTTCCTACGAATGCGTCTAGTTTTCAATTTTTGATTGCTGAATAGTATTCCATCATGTATATGTACAATAACTTCCGGATCCACTCATTTGTCTTTGGGCATTTAGGTTGTTTCCAGGTCTTACCTATTGTAAAGAGTGCTGCTAGAAACATAGGGGTGCAGGTATTCTTTTGAAGTAGTGCATTTGTGTCTTTTGGGTATATTCCTAGGAATAGGATTGCTGGATCCTATGGAAGTTCCATTCTCAGTAGATTGAGGAACCATCATACTGCTTTTTAAAGCAAAGGAGGGAAATTGTGACCCACCACCCACTGGAGCGTTTGTACTTAAGACATTAATGGAATATTTTTGTGGATTGATGACTTATTCATGATTTTAAAATAAGTTCTGGTCTTGAAGGAATTTCTGAGCTTTCATACTGGCAAAGATGTCCCCATTTTTGGCAGCAAAGCACTTCCCTAACCACACAACGTGGACATACTGGCTGTTTCCCCTTTTTTCTATAACAGGTCAAGTTTGTCTTGGATTCTCATATCCAAATGGGAAGAGAACTTGGAAGGTGGCTGGGGTTGGGTGCCCAATGTCTTATGCTAACTTACTCTCCTGTAGGAGACTGTTTCCTGAGGTCAGGAATTTTGTCCATCATGCTAAAAACATGGTATTTGGAAGACAAAGATATTTTCTTTCTTCTTCTACTTTTTTTAAAAGATTTGTTTATTTTATGCATACAAGAACTGGGATACAGGCCAGAGGTGCAGGGGACAGGATTCATCAGAGACAGATTGGGGAACAGAATGGGCAGACTTAAATACACTGCTTATGGGAGCAACAGACGAGACCAGAGAGGTCTGTGCGCGAAGTGGGTCAGCTCCCTGACCAGGATCCAACTCATGCTGCAGTGGCTGCAGATAGCTTCATAGGGCTGCACCTTCATAGTGCCTTGTACCACCAGGGAGGTCCCTGTTAGATATTTTCATTGCCATATTCTCTCTCTCTCCCCCTACCTTTTACTCTATCCTGTTCTCCCATTTCTTCCCCCACAATATTTTCTATCTCAAAAACAGCAACTTAATCTCAATTCCTTAAAGACATTTTTGCTCAAAAACCAGAGTCCTTCCCTAATCATGCTACACAAAATAGAAACACCCTGGCCATTGTATCCTTTAATTTGCTTTGCTTATCGCCCACAAGCTTATAATCATCTGACACATACATGCTTAGTGGACATTGACTGAAGTTGCCCACTAGAATGCCGCTTTGGGAAAGTCTTATTCATTTGGTCCACTACTGTTTGCCTACAAGACACATGGCAGTCTCTCAAATATTGACTATTTAGTGTAGAAAAATGAGGTCAAATAAGGTAGCCATGAGCTGTATTTTGGCCATCGCAGTGGATGGAAAAGTATTTTCAAGTTTGTTGGAATTGTGGGAGCAGGTGTAGAGAAACGGGCCCTTTCTTATGTTGCTATACGTCCTCAGGTAGGTCACTTGTCCCTTCTGATCCTATCCTGTAAGTTCGTAAAAGTGCTCACGTTCCAACACTGTTAAAGACTGAAGTGAGGCTTCAAGCTTGTGAAAGGTCTACTATAGTGCTGGCATGTGGATACCCTCAATAAACAGGATGATGTGAGGATGATGTTATAATTTAACTTTTCTTGATGAGCTTGGGATGAGAGGAAGAGGTGTGAGCTGAGGGAATGACTAGTTGCAGTCACCGATCTTTGATGTGTCATCTTGGTGATCAGTGTGGAAGAAGGCATGGGACCTTCATGGAGGGGGCTGTGATTCAGCAGGGGACCCCACAGGGAGTGGAGCTTTTTTAAACTGAGTTTCATAACCCACTCCTCTTCATACAAGAACAACCTTCTCTCTATGCTCCTAGCATCCAAGAATAGTCCCCATGACTCATCACCATGACAACAGCCAGGGGGAAGGGAGTTAGGCAGCACTTTGCTCTCTCAAGAGATGGAGCGATGCTGGCATGTGCAGATGGGCCTGGCAGTGGTTAAATGTTACAGCGAATGGGCAATAGTTAAATCCCACATTAATATGGGTTTAATAATAATGTAGCCACTTTATACAATGGTTCTGAGAATTAAATAGCATGTAGGGCAATTAACAGTGACTGAAACACAACAAACACTCAATATTCCCTGAATTTTAAAGATTATTTACTGATCCAACAAGAAAATTCACTATGACCAACTAGTATTTATTCCAGGAACACAAGGATGGTTCGAAATCTGAAAAACAATAAATGTGATCCATCACATCAACAAAAAGAAGAAAAAAACCCCCATATGATCATATCAATAGATGCTTCAGCAGTCTACAAAGTTCAGCATCCATTTATGATGAAGGCCCTCGTAATTCTTGGGAATAGAAGGACCATATCTTTTTTTAATTATCATTCTATTTTTTCCCTTTAATTTATATATATTTGACATCAATTGTAATCTGCATGTATTCCCCATCACCATATCACCAGTGCACCATCACCTCAGTCACCCGTGCTCCCATCTGCCCTCAAAACTCCAGAAGGACCATATCTTAACATAATAAAGGCCATATATGACAAGCCCATAGCTGATATCATTCTCAGTGGTGAAAAGCTAAAAGCCTTCCCCTTAAGATCTGGAACAAGACAAGCATGCCCTCTCACCACTGCTCTTCCTTATAATACCGGAAGTTCTAGCCAGAGCAATGAGACAATTTGAAGGCATACAAGGAATCCAAACAGAGAAAGAAGAAGTAAAACTATCACTGTTTGCAGACGATATGATAATATACATAGAGAACCCCAAAAATGCTACAGAAAATCTAATCAAACTAATCAGCTGGTTTAGCCAAGTAGCAGGATACAAAATCAACACAGAAAAATCAGCAGCCTTCCCTTAAAGCAACAACCAATCTGAAGAAGAAGAAATCAAGAAAAACATCCCTTTTATAATTGAAACCAAAAAATCAAATACTTGGGAATAGACCTAACAAAAGAGGTGAAGGACCTCTACAAAGAAAATTACAAAACATTGCTAAAAGAAATAGAAGAAGACACAAAGAAATGGAAAGACATCCCTTGCTCATGGATTGGAAGAATTAATGTCATCAAAATGGCCACCCTACCAAAAGCAACCTACAGATTCAATGCTTCCAATAAAAATTTCAATGACATTCTTCAAAGAAATAGAACAAATATCAATGAAATTCATCAGTATGGATTATTTGTGTCATATGGAGACACAAAAAAACCTTGAATAGCCAAAGCACTGCTGACTAAAAATAAGGGGAATAGAATATCACAGTATATTACAAAGCCACAAAAATAAAGACTTCCATAGGATCCAGCAATCCCACTCCTAGGAATATACCCAAAAGACACAAATGCACTGATTCAAAAGAATACCTGCACCCCTATGTTTATAGCAGCACTCTTTACAATAGGTAAGACCTGGAAACAACCTAAATGCCCAAAAACAGATGAGTGCATTGGAAGGTGTGGTACATATACACGATGGAATACTACTCAGCAATCAAAAAAGAAAAACTAGACACATTCATAGGAACATGGATGGAACTGGAGGCGATTATGCTCAGCGAAGTAAGTCAGAAGGCAAAAGAAAAATACTAGATGGTTCCTCCCCTAGGAGGAATATAAGGGAACCAAATAAGGATCAAGGAAAGGAAGAATAACAATAATAACAATAATAACAATAAAGACACAAAAACCAAAAAAGAAAAGACAAGGACAAATTGGAACACTTGGTGGGGAGGGAAGAAGGGGAGGGTTGAGGGCAGATGGGAGCACGGGTGACTGAGGTGATGGTGCACTGGTGATATGGTGATGGGGAATAATGGGGATTACAATTGATGTAATATATATATAAATTAAAGGGAAAAAATAGAATGTATAGACGGTTACCTGAAAAAAAACCACAATATTTGTGAATTAAAAAAAAAAGACTGCATGGTATTGGAACAAAAAACAGAAATGCATACCAATGCAATCAAATAGAAAGCCCAGAAATAAACCCACAGACCTATGAACAACTAAGCTTTGACAAAGGAGCAAAGAATAGGCAATGGAATAAAGACAGCTTGTTCAATAAATGGTGCTGGCAAACTGGACTGCTACATGCAGAAGAATGAAACTAGAAGACTGCCTTTCACCATGCACACAAACCAACTCAAAATGCATTAAGGAATTAGACATAAGACCTGAAACCATACATTATATAGAGGAAAATTAGGCAAAACCCTACATGACATACACCTCAGTAACATATTTATTTATTTGTTTATTTTTGTATGAATTAAGCAGAAATTTTATTTCCAACTTCAAAGATTATTACAAACACAAAATATTCTTTAGAAGTATTGCAAATTAAATCAAAGGCACATCATCAAAATAAACACATGACATTAATTGTGCATTTGAATTGTAATATTTATATACTACTTTGTTTTTAATCATTGCTATGTGCTGTAGCTTATGTTTTTAACATTTTTTAAAGAAATGAAGTAATATTGTTTTTAAAGTACAAGCACATCTATAAAATAGGGGAATTTAAAAATAAAGGTCAACTGTGCTTCAAACACAGAGGGGGCAGTCTTATATAAACATTAATCTTTCAAACATGTTTGCTAAGAAATAGCTCCCATATTTAGTGTTAAAAATAAGAGAATCTACTCATTTAGAAAAGTTGAACACATCATTTCATTAACACTTATTCTTCCCCCAATTTTACTTGCTTGTTTCACTTAGGAATTGTAAATTACTGAGGAAAGAACAAATTTTTTTACAATATAAAAATCTTAGAACAAGTTACAAATATCAGGGTTTTTTTTAAGTAAACAAAAATGTTTCCATCCCAAAATGTAAACAACCAGTAAATAAAACACATGGTATTCCAGGCATAGAAACACCAGTAATTCACTTGTGAAAGAGGTGCATTTTGGTATATTTGATGATTAAGTATTTGTTTATTATTTAAAAGGCCATTATTATTTAAAAGTCTATGGTTTCACCCAGTTTCCTTACTTGAATAGAAACGCATCAATTTCTGTAGAATTTGCTGTAGGGTCAGGTTAAAGAACAGGTCTGAAACATCTAAGTCATTTTGTTAGGGGGAAAGATAGTCCTGAATGGATGACACAGATGGGTGTGTGGACTCCAACCCCCACTCCAGACCACCAGTGTTCCAGATCCACAAATCCGATAAAATAATTATCGAAAAGTGGATCACTGGAACCTGAGGGTGGAGTTAAGCAGCCAGGCTGACTATAAAACCAGAGGTGAGCCTTGGGCTTGCTCTCTTACTGGGGAGCCATCTTCCTTCCTTGAAAACCATCTCACTTAACTCAAAGCCAGCTCTCAACGCGCCATTACTTAAAAGATCTGGTAGGATATTTACGGATTTGTATCTCTCTCTTTTCCCCTTAGTATTATTACTATTTTATTCCCCTTCTTTCGTAAAATAAAACTTGTTAATAACTTGTCACGTGTACCTGAAGCTAAAACTTATTATAAAAGTCTTCTAAGCGCGCGCAGGTGGAAGACCCAGTGAGGGGAACCCATTTTATATTAGGGTTGCCCTGTAACAATTAGGCTGGAGAGACATGTTTTCTTGAGACTTGGAGGCAGTCATTCGTTACTTTGCAGTTGAAAGCATTCTTCAGGGCACATCTTTCATACAGTCTTCAGAGTAAAGCACAGGAGCTGAGCTCCCAGAAGGGGTTGCTTCCAGCTGGGACGCCCACCAGCAGGGCATCCTTGCAGGCGCTCAGCATGGATGAAGCTCTGCCGTACTGTTGAAGCTCTGCCACCGCCTGGGAGACCTTGATCCACTCCACGCAGGTATCCAGCTTGAGCTGCTCCACCAGCCGCTGCAGGGCATTCAGGCTGTCCCCAGAAGGCTGCGCTTGCTCCAAGAGGGACAGTGGCAGGGAAGGAGCAGTGCCCGCCCACCACCAGGTCTCGCCTTGCCAAGCTTGTCTCGAGGCCACTCAGTAACATCTTTAAAGACACAGCACCCAAAGCAAAGATAGTGAAGGAGAGGATAAACAGCTGGGACTACATCAAACTTAAATGCTTCTGTACAGCAAAAGACACACTAACCAAAACAAAGTGACAACCCACCAACTGGGAGAAAATCTTTGCACACAACATTACTGACAAAGGACTTATCACACAGATCCACAAAGAACTAACCAGATTAAACAAAAACAAAGTGAACAATCCAGTCAAAAAATGGGCAGAAGAGCTAAAAAGGCAATTCTCCAAGAGGAAATGCAAATGGCCAACAGGTATATGAAAAAAATGCTCAACTTCTCTTGTCTTCAGAGAAAGGCAAATTAAAACCACTATGAGATACCACCTCATACCAGTTGAATGGCACATATCAAAAAGACACCAACAACAAATGTTGGCGGGGATATGGAGAAAAAGGAACTCTACTACAATGCTGGTGGGAATGCAAGTTAATCCAACCACTATGGAAAGCTATGTAGAGGTTCCTCAATCTACTAAGAATGGAACTTCCATAGGATCCAGCAATCGCACGCTTATGAATATACCCAAAAGATACAAAAACACCATTTCAAAAGAATACCTGTACCCCTATGTTTATTGCAGCATTATTTACAGTTAGTAAGATCTGGAAACAACCTAAATGCCCAAAAACAGATGAGTGGATCAGGAAGCCGTGGTACATATATAAGGTGGAATACTATTCAGCAATCAAAAAAGAGAAACTAGAGTCATTCATAGAAATATGGATGGATCTGGAGGGGATTATGCTCAGCAAAATAAACCAGAAGGCAAATGAAAAATCCTGGATTGTTTCACTCCTGGGAGAAATACAAGGGAACCAAATAAGGGACCAAGGAAAAGAATAATAACAATAAAAAAATGACAACACAAACAAAAAGACAAAGAGAAATCAGGACATCTTGTGGGGAGTGGGGAGGGAATGAGTGGAGGGCAGGAAGAGCACAAGGGACTGAGGTGAATGTGCATGGGTGAAATGGTGGTGGGAAATCCATGGGGACCACAATTGATGTCAAATATATATAAATAAAGGAAAAAAATAAAGGAACACATAAATTATTTAGGAATGTCAGTCAACTGATAAACAGAAAAAAAATCATTTATGGCCTCTATGTCTCAGATCCTGTGTTAGTTTTAGGTTAGAAGGTGGGCCCATTGCAAATTACTGCCTGTGGAGACTTTCCATGGTGCATGGTGAGATGACACAGAGAACATATCAGGACTCCTGATAGCGTGACTTCAGGTTTTCAGGCCTCGTCTCCCAGCCAGGAATGGAGTCCCAGCCAGGAATGGGCCCCATGCTGCAGTGGCAGCGCTGAGTCCCAGTCACTAGGCCACCGCAGGTTGGTGTCTCACGAAGCTGCAGAAGGAACTCCGCAGACGCTCAGGCAAGCAAGTGAGAAGAGGCAGACTTGTTTAGAAAAAGAGTTTATTGAGAAGGAAAGGCACAGAAATAAATTGACTCTTTCAGGTCATTGGAACCAGGCCAGGGAGGGGCCAGGGAGCTGAAGTGAAGTTGAGCTTCAGGGAATATACACCTTCTTTCCCTAGTCGCTCCAAAGCTCCACTAATCTCCTTGTGATTGGTTGTCTCTAGATGCTCTCGCTCACTCTACTACTTTTCCCTTATCACTCCTTTGTTCTTGAAATGTCCCTTTCCCCTTAGTCCTGGGGCGCTCGCTAATTCCCTTTGGAATTTTGTCCCATCTCAAGATATTTCCTTATTTCTCTTGTCATCCTTATCTCCGAAAACCTAGTTCTTCCGAGGCCCCACCTGTCCTCTCCCTAAACTGCCTAGTCATTCCTAACTTGCCCTTTCTTGACCTAGGGCCTCATCTCACCAAGTTATACACCGAGTGCTGAGGGCCCCCAAAGACTATACCTGCTGCAACTAGAAATGCATCATCAGATGCTCCCTCATTTCTGTGTCTCCCCACTCCCTGCTTCTAAGGGGACACTTAGAAGTTTCTGGATATGTTTTTGGTGGCTACAACTGAAAGACAGGAATATGTACTATAATTTCTAGTGGGTAGAGGCCAGCGATGCTTCTGAATAGCTACACGACACAAAACAGACCTGCATCACTGAATGCGCCTGCTCCAAATATTGCCAGTGCCAAGCATGACAAAACCTGATGCATTCAGCAACAAGCATTTATTGAGCGCCTCTTCCTGACTGGCACTGTTTGAGGCACCACTGGGGAAAGAATGTTGAGCTGCTTAGACATGATCCCGAATGTCATATACAAAAAAATGATGGAGTAGAGAGGGAAGACATGGACATCAAACAAACAATTGTACTAATTAAGATATATGATAAAAGGTATTGTTACAGGGCAACCCTAATATAAAATGGATTCCCCTCACTGGGTCCTCCACCCGCGCGCTCAGAAGATTTTTAAAAAGTCCCAACTCCAGGTACACGTGGCAAAAGTTATTAACAGGTTTTATTTTATGAAAGAAGGGGAATAAAATAGTAATAATACCAAGGGAAAAAGAGAGGGATACAAATCAACAAAAACCCTACCAGATCTAAGCAATGGCGCGTTGAGAGCTGGCTCCGAGTCGAATGAGATGGCTCTGAAGGAAGAGAGATGTCTCCCGAAGGAAGGGGTCTGTCTCCTCAGTAAGAGAGAGAGAGGCCCAGGTTCATCTCTGGTTTTATAGCCAGCCTGGCTGCTTAACTCCACCCTCAGGTCCCAGGGATCCACTCTTCCATAATCATCTTATCGGATTTGTGGTTCTGGAACACTGGTGGTCTGGAGTGGGGGCTGGAGTCCACACACCCATAATCCATTCAGGACTACCTTTCCCCCTAACAGTGTGAGGAAGAAGAAAGGCATGCTTATAACATATATACTATATATAGTAAGGGTGGTGACCAGGATGGGGAAATTAGGAAGGTCTGCCTGGGAAGGTGACATTAAGGTCAGACCTAAGGATGCACAGGAGCCTGCCTGGAAAGGGTGGTTTACGTAGAAGTAGCAGCACCTGGAAAGCTTCTGAGGTTTGAGCCTGTTTGGCTTTCAGGACCAGCTAGGGAGCTAGTTTGGAGAGCTGGGGATGGCTGGAGGATGAAATTGGAGAAGGAGGGGGTCCAACCACTTGGGTTTGTGCTGTACCCTAAGGGTACACATGATCAGATCTTTTAAACTTTCCTTCAGAAAGCTCACTCTGGTGGTTGGGTGGAGACAGCCTAGGGGGTTGTGGTGGAAGAGAAGAAAGATGTCCCTAGGATGGGGACTGGACTTGCAGCCATAAGCAAAGGGCTCAGCATTTGGGAGGAACAGAGAACAAGGAAGGTGAAGGCAGCAAATTGCATTTCTCAAACTGGCCTTTGCCTCTAGCAGTTGCCACTCAAACTCTTGGAGGCTGCTATTAGCACAGGGAGAGGGTGCCATAAAGTCTGATATCTCCCCATCAACATCCCTTCTATGTGTGCCAGGCCCTTTTAATCACCTCTCTGGGCTCTGACTCTGCCTTGGGAATACCAAGGAATGTGGCACAGAGGGGACCATTAGCAAGGAAGGTAGACAGCGAGGATTGCAGGAGGTGAGGGGACTTCAAAAAGTGGAAGGTGAATAATTTATTCAGGGGAAGACAGGGCCTCTGGGGTGGATGTGGCAGGTCCTGACCAACACTAGTGGGTAGAAGGAGGGCGTGTTTCCACCCTGTGGTGCAAAGAGTTATCACCCAAGACCCTGGTTGTTCTGACATTGTCCTTTTGGCACATATCACTATTCTTTAAATCGTCAGATAAGATAGTGATGGCTTCTGTTTTTGGTCTCTTGCAGGGAAAGGTATTCAATGTTGATTTTTGAGGTCCCTAGGGACAGATTAGCCGGGCTGTGCTTAGGGCAGGTCTCAAAATTAAAGGGCCACCAGAATATTCAGTCATCAAGATAATTCAAACTCAATGCAATAATTTGAAAGCTCAAAATGAATACAAAAATTTGTTATGAAAAACACACGAATCTTTTAAATAAAGATTCCATGTAACTGTACTTTCACAACATCCCTCATCTCTCCTTGAATCTGTCCTTGGGGATGTTGTATGTCAGTTATGAAAACAATATAAGCTAAGTTAGACTTTTTGTTTCAAATTTATAAAACACAAATACTAAATATAGCAAGAGTGAAAAGAAGGCCAATTTAAACTTCAGAATGCATTGGTATTGGTGAGCCACACTAGCTAAGTTGGTTTCTTCTCTGGCCATGAGGGAATCACACCGACACTTCTTGCTTATAATCCAGAGGTTGCCATTGCTGTCAGCTCTTCAAATTCACAGTCTGATTTTTAACCTGTTTCCCAGGACAACCAGTTTTTTCCTGAGATATCTTCAGATCCATGATCAGCTGATGAATGCTGATGCACCCTCAGACTGATCTGGTCCTTAAATGTCACTCAAAACTGACTGCTCCAAGAAGGGAATATCTCATCATCTGGGGTCCTCTCACATGTTAAAGGAGAGGTGAGGATAGAGCCCAAATATTACTAGTTAACTACCTTGAATCCTCTCAATATAATCTAGGAAACTGACTTTAAGGAAGTTCAATTTTTTTAAGGTAAACACCTTTTTTTTTTTTTAAAACAAGGCACTCTTTCCATATTAAAACACCAGGCACAGAAATAGTACAGGGGATTTGTATCAGGAGCTCCATGGCATCTTTATAAACCTTGTAAAATTTCTATTTATATATGTTTCTTCTCTTTCCTTGAATTTATTCACTATTCATGGGGCCTATTACCTTTCTTGGTCCTAGTCAGCTTCCAGCAATCTGTCTTTTCCTCCTGTTCTTTCCCTTTCTCTCACCCAACTGCTACTCCTGTATCCATTTCTAGTTCTTGCCTCATGGGTCTACATATTTCTTTCTTGCAAGGAGAGGTTTAGAACCCCTCTCTATGCATCTTTAGTTCATCATTGAGTTCAGCCAAGAAGGGTGAAGGTTAGAAAATGAAAACTCATTTTTTTCCACCAAAAATTCTTCCCTTTCCTCAACACAATAAGAGATGACAAGTCTGAACACAAGATACCATGTTTGGTAAGTGTCAGGTACATTTGGTAAAAGTTAGTAGCTATTCATGTTGTTGTTCTTTGGGTGAAGAAAGCACCATTCATCCACACATTCAAGATGAATCATGCACACAGGTTCTCAAGTGAGCAGCATGGGTATCCCTTCCACCAGGCCACTTGCAGGCATGGGAAATGTAAGAGGTTAACACATGAGAAGGATGTCATTTGGGGGATGTTGTGAATCTAGTTACACTATGAAGAATGAAATCAACCAGGCAAGGAAAGGGGAGAGAACAAAGACCTAGAATTTACAGAGCATTTGCTGAGGAGGAGGTAGGAATTTACAGATAGAAATCACTGCCAGTGAAGCATGACTATCCCATTTTCCAGATGGAAAACAGAAATGTGTCCACCTGCCACAAAGCTGGCCATGTTAGGAGTTCTGGAGAAAAAGTTTGCTGAGGAAAGTCTTCTTCATTGTATTCTTCAGCTCCTTGTTCCTGAGGCTGAAGATGATGGGGCTGAGGAAGGGTGTGAGAACTGTATAGGTGAAGCCCATCAGGGTGTCTCCCTCCAGAGATTGGGGGCCCTTTGGCTTTAGGTAGATGACAGAGGCAAAGCCATAGTGCACGACCACCACAGTGAGGTGAGATGCACATGTGGAGAAGGCTTTGTGTCGACCCTCAGCTGAAGGGATCCTTAAGATGGCAGCCACAATAAAGGCATAAGAGAGGAGGATGAGGAGGAAACAGCACATCAAGGCCATGATGCACACCAAACCCACACCCATAGCCACCAAGGATACATTGTCTCCACAGGCCAACTTCACCAGGGGTGGCACATGGCAGAAGAAATGGTGGACCTCGTTGGGTCCACAGAAGGTGAGGTGGAAAATAGCTGTTGTCACCACCAATCCCAAGATAGAGCCACCAGCCCAGGACCAGGAGACAAGACAGGCACAGCCACGGGGGCTCATGAGCACATTGTAGCGCAAGGGGTG
>JAGFMF010011659.1:11591783-11628055 GCA_019455555.1 Galemys pyrenaicus | reverse complement strand
AATGTTGGCGGGGATGTGGAGAAAAAGGAACTCTCTTACACTGCTGGTGGGAATGCAAGATGGTCCAACCACTATGGAAAGCAGTATGGCGGTTCCTCATTTCTTTTTAATAGTTGAGTAGTATTCCACTTCTTTATCCACTCATTTGTTGTTGAGCACTTGGGTTGTTTCCATAACGTGACTATTGTAAATAGTGCTGCAATGGACGGAGGAGTGCAACTATACTTTGAATCAGTAGTTTTTATTCTTCTCTTTGAATCATAGCTACCTAAGAGTGGAATGACTAGACCACAGTATATTTATTTTTAATATTTTGAGGAACCTTCATAATGTTTTTCTACAAGGACAAGAGCAATTTATATTTCTACATTTTATATGAAGGCCCCTTTCTCTCCACAACCTCAAACAGTTGTGTGTGGTTTTTTTGTTTTCACTGTGGTTTTGATTTGCATTTCTCTTATGATAAGTGATTTTGAGCATTTTTTCATTTGCCTATTGACCATTTTTATGTCTTTTTTAGAGAGGTGTCTATTTAGCTCTTTTAATTTTTTGATTGGGTTGTTTTTGATTGGGTTGTTTTCTTTTTGTTAAGTTGTACGTAATTCTTTGTAGAATTCTAGTTTGTTTGTATGATATATAATATTTTATCTCATTTTGTAGGATATCTTGTCATTTTAATGATCGTTTCTTTGTAGTTTGATATTACCCATTTATTTATTTTTGCATTTGTTTCCCTTGCCTTTGGAATCCAGTCTTCAAAGATATCGCTGAAGCCAATATTTAGGAGTGTTTTTGTTCTATTTTCTGCTATGCATTTTATAGTTTTAGGTCTTACATTTGAGTCTTCAATCAAGTTTGTGTTAATTTTTTTGTACCATGTGAGACAGTGGTGTATTTTCATTTTTTGTATGTATTTATCCAGTTTTCCAACATCACATGTTGAAGAGACTTTCCTTTTCCCATTATACATCCTCAATTCCTTTGTTGTAGATTAACTGTTCACTGAGCTTTCTTCTGGACTCTAAATTCTATTCCATTGGTCTATGTGTCTATTTTTATATCAATCCATATTTTTTGATTACTATAGTTTTGTAGTATAGCCTGAAGTCTGAGAGTGTGATACCTCATTCCTCTTGCTTTTTGGTTAAGATTGCTTTGATTTTTCAGGGTCTTCTGTGGTTCCATATAAATTTCAATAATGTTTGCTATATTTTAATAGAATTCCATTGAAACGTTGATAGAAATTGCATTGAATCTATATTTATATACTGTTCTTGGTAAAATGTAAACTTAGCAAAGTTAACTTGAGCACTCTCTGAGCATAGGATGTCTTTCATTTCCTTGTGTCTTTCTCTATTTTAACCATGTTTCATAGTTTTCATTTAATAGGTATTTAATCTCTTTTGTTAGTTTTATTCCTAGGTATTTAACACTTTCTGATGCAGTAGTAGTAACTGAGTTTGTATTCTTGATTTCTTTTTCTCTAGTTCATTAATTGCATATAAGAATCCAAAAGATTTTTGCATTTGTGTATTGATTTTGTAACCTTCCATTTACTGCACTGATTTAATGTTTCTAATAGATTTTTTTCTCTTGGCCAGTGGGATCTTTAAGTTTTTCTAGGTATATTATCATGGCATCTCCAAAAGGTAAGAATTTTACTTTTAATTTCCAATATGGATTCATTTTATGTTTTTCTCTTGTTTAGTTGTTCTAAGATTTCCAATACTACCTTGAATAGTAGTGGTAAAATTGAACATCCTTTTCTTGAACAGTATTTTAGTTTTCTGTTTCTCTCCATTTAAAATGATATTAGCTATGAGTTTGTGATACAGGACCTTGATTATATTGATGTATGTTCCTCCTATCCTCATTTCATTGAAACTTTTTATCATAAATTGATGTTTTATTGTCACTGTTTTATCTGCATCTATTTATATGGTCATATGATTTTTATATTTCTTTTTGATAGTGTGACAAACTATATTAATCAATTTGTGGATGTTAAACCATCCTTACATACCTGGAATAAATCCTAATTGGTCATGGTATAATCCTATGAATGTATTATTGAACTAGATTTGCTAAGATTTTATTGAGAATTTTTGCATCTTGTTCATCAGGAAAATTAGTCTGTAGTTTACTTTTTTGTGATAGTCTTCTGTATTTTTGGTATTAGAAGAATACTGACCTCAAAAATGTTTTTGGAAGCATTCCCTCTTTTTAAAAATTTTGGAAGAGTTTAAGATAAACAGGTATTAGTTCATATTTGAAGGTTTGTTGGGACTCACCAGTAAACCATCTAGTCCCGTGTTTTTGTTTTTTGCTAGACTTTTGTTTACAGTATTAATTTCCTTATTTGTTATTGGTCTATTCAGGTTTTCTACTTCCTCCTGATTCAGTTTTAGTTGCTTTCATGAAATTGTCCATGAGATCTCAGTCTTCAAGTGTTCTGTATCTTGTTGACTACTTTGTCATGTATATGGGTTGTTGATGGCTTCATCCCTAATGAAAATGTCCAGGTCATAAACTGTGCTCAAAACTCCCCTTTAGGCCTGATTGATTACATTTTCTGATTATACTATGGCAATACCTGGTGCTACAGTCCACCATGCAATGATGAGGGAGCCTCCTATGCATGGCATAGGTGCTTCTCTAACTCTGTTAGAGCCTGTTCAGTTACTGAAACTCACTTCTATCTCCTGTCCATCTTAACCATTTCTAAGTATGCAGCTCAGTGTATTAGGTATATTTGCATCATTGTGTAATAGATCTCTGGAACTCTTCTTTCATCTTGCAATGCAAACGCTATACCTATTAAACAAAACCCTATTTCCTGTCCTTCCAAGTCTTAGCAACACCTCCCATTCTATTTTGTGCTTCTGTGTTATACATATTTACATAACTCACATAATCAAAAATCATATGAGAGCTATCTTTTTGTGATTGTCTTCTATTTGGCATAATGTCCTCAGGGTCATTAATGTTGAAGCGTATTTCAAGATTTCCTTTATTGTAAGACTGAATAATACTTCACTGTGCATGTATTTCATTGTATATCTATATGTATGTATGTATCTATATATATATATATATATACTTAAAGTTTATGTGTTTATCTACTCATTAGTTAATAGACATTTGTGTTTCTTCCACCTCCTGACTATTGTGAATAATAGCTGCTATAAATATGGGTGTGCAAATATCACTTTAAGATCTTGTTTTAGAAAAAAAATTCAGAAGAACAATTTTAGGAAGATTTATATGCTGGAAAAAACAAAGAAGCAAAGAAAGGCAGACTTAGTTTCTCATAAATGAGATCTAGGAGCAGAAAAAGTCAGTTGTTAAAGAGTTTGGAGATATAAAAATGAGAAAAGATGCTGAATGAAACAAGTACATAAAAGGAAATCATATTAAATAGACTTAAGCTGACAGAGGAGAGAATTTTGGAAATTGAAGATATAAATGTACAAATAGTCTAAATGAAAGAAAAGAGAAATTTAAGAAAAATGAAGAAACTGCAAGAAATATCAGATGTTAGAAGAGGAAAGATAAAGATAATGGGTGTTCCAAAAGGTAAAGAGAGAGAGAAGGGAACAGAGACCCTATTCAAAGAAATAATACCTGAGAACTTCCCAAATGCAAGGAATGATTTGAACATGGAAGTCCAAGAAGCTTAAAGAACACTCAAATTTCAAAATACAAAACATCTTTCAGCAAGGCAAATCATTGTTAAATTATTATGTGAATGATAAAGAAAAAATACCTAAGGCTGCTAAGGAAAAAAGAATTTTCCTTGATTAGATGATCACCAGATTTCTTAGCAGTATAGTCAGGGTGAGAAGAGAGTGGAATGACATATTTATAATTCTAAAAAATAACAACTGACAGTCAAGAAAACTTTATTTTGCAAAATTAGCATAAATTTTTTATGGAGAAAACATAACTAATTTCCCAGACAAACACAGCACAAATTAATGGAATTTACTGCCATTGAACTGCCTACAAGAAATATCGAAAGGATTTCTTCTACATGAGAAGAAAAACCAGAAGAACACAAGATATTGAAGCAAGATGATAAGTAGTAACACAGAAGCAGAAATATAAACAAGAATAATACGAGACAGCAACAAAACATTAAAGGGAAGTCAGAAAAGGATAGAGTCTATGCATTCAAATGACAATGAGCAGATACCAGCATTATGATGACCACAAAATAAAAAGCCAGGGCCTCTCTGGTGGCACAGTGGGTTGAGTACCACATTGTGAAACATCAGCCACACAGCAGCACAAGTTCAATCCCCTCCCAGGGAGGGGACCTACAGGGGACCTACATGGCACAGCAGACCTCTCCTGCCTCACTTGCTACTCTCCTCAGCAGAGTACTTTAGTCGATCTGCCTGTTCTGCTCCCTGCTCTGTCTCTGGTGAATCCTCTCACCTCCCGTGACTCTGGCCTGTACCCCAGCTCTTGTGTGCATAAATAAATAAATATTTTTTTAAAAAAACAAAAAGCCAATGTAGGGGTACTTAGAAGAAATTAAGTAACTGAGAGAACCACCAGGGAAAGTCACCCAAGTGAACAGGCCCCAAAACATGGGAAAAATATAGAAGGGAGAAAGAACAAAAAATAAAAAGAATGGAAGTAAATAATTCTCATATATTAATAAACACCTTAAATGTGAGTGTTCTGAGCTCACCAGTTAAAAGACAAGCATGAAAAGTTTTACAAAATGTCATACCCAAAAATATGATACAAATAAGAAACTCACCTTAGCTTTATAAACAAAGACTTAAAACGAAAGACTGGAGTAAAATATTTTAAGTCAACAACACAGAGAAGAAAAACATGGACTGCTATTCTCATATCTGATAAATTAGACTTACAATGAAAAGGTACTAAGTGATTAAGATGGGCACTATACAAGCATCAAGGGAACATGAAGTTATTACTGTCATCAATATTTATGTACTCAACTCAGATGCATCCAAAGTATAAAAACCAACTATTAATAAAACTAAAGAAACACATTGAGAACAATGCAATAATAGCAGGACATCTGAGCACACCACTAACATCAAGAGATAGATTATCTAGACAGAAAATAAATAAGGAAATATTGGTCTTAAATAAAACTATGATTCTGGTGGACTTAATACAAAATTGTAGAGTCTTCTAACATAAATGAGGTGAATACACATTTTTCTCAAGTACACATGGACATTTCTTAAGGATAGACCAAATATTGGGACACAAAGCATGTCTCAAAAATATAGGAGCTAGAAGGAATTCTACTCAGTGAAACAAGAGAAAAATAGTCCCATCAATAATATAGTAGAGTTCAAATTTCTCCACATCACTGCCAGCATTTATTATCTGTCTTGTTCAATACAGCTCTCTTAGTGGGTATGAAGTAGTATCTCATTGTGGTTTTGATTTGCATTTCCCTAATAAATTTTATGATATGGAGCTTCTTATCACATGCTTGTTATTCATTTCTAGATAATCTTGGAGAAACTCTATTGAGATATTTTATCTACTTTAAAAATTACATTATTTATCCTTTCATTGTTGAATTGTAACAATTATTTCTATTTTCTATTTACAAATCCTTCATCGTGTATGTGATTTAAAATATTTTCTCATATTCTAAGTTGTATTTTCACTCAATTGTTGGTGTTATGTACAGTACAAAGGTTGAAAGTCTGATAACATCAGATTTATATATTACTCCCTTTTGCTACTTATGTTGAGAAGCAACTGCTAAATCCCAGGTCACTATCTTTTCTCCTAAGAATTTTATTTTAGTTCCTTACGATGAGACTAAATGAAAACGAGAACACAGCTCGCAGAATTTAAGGGATGAAGCAAAAGTGGTCTTTAGAGGGAAGATAATTGCAGCACAGACCCATATTAAGAAGCAAGAAAATTCCCAAGTGAACAACTTAATATTACACCTAAAGTAACCTGAAAAGAGGAATAAACAAGACCCAAAGTTATGTGGAAGGCAATTATCAATATAAAAATAAGAGTGTAAATAAATGGAGTAGAAATTTAAAAGGCTATACAAAACGTCTGTGAAACTGAGAACTGTTTTTTAAGAAAATAAACAAAATTGATAAACCTCTAGTTTGGCTAATAAAGATAAGAAGAAAGAAAATAATAAATGGAATCAGAAATGAAAAAGGAGAAAACACCACAGATGGAACAGAAATACAAAGGGTCAAAAATGGTTATTATGAAATGCTAAAATTAATAAATTTTATAATCTTCAAGACGTGGAAAAATTTCTAAGACAATATAGTCTACAAAAACAAAACCAGGAAGAAACAGAACCATTGAATAAATCAAGCGCAGGCACAGAAATTGAAACAGAAACAAAAACTCTTCGCCAAAACAAAAGCCCAGGATCAGACAATTTGCAAGTGAATTCTGTGAAATCTTTGAGGAAGAACTTATAGGCATCTTGCTCAAATTATTTCTAAAAATCCAAGAAGAAGTAATGCTCCCCAATATATTCTAATATGTCAAAATTACCCTAATACCAAATCAGACAAAGACAGCACAAGAAAACTACAGACCACTATTTCTGGTGAATATTGACACAAAAATCTTCAACAAAATACTGACCAACTGAATTCAACGAGGCATTACAAGGGTCATACATCATGATCAAATGGGATTTATTCCAGGGAGGCAAGAATGGTGTAACATACATGAGCCAATTGATGTAACACATGATGTCAACGAAAGACAAAAATTACTTGATAATATCACTTGATATCACAAAAAGCATTTGATAAGATTTGGCACCAATTTATGAGAGTTAAACAATATTGGAATAAAAGGAATCTACCTCAGAATAGTAAAGGCTGCATATCACAAGCCTATAGCCAATATAATACTTAGTGGGGAACAACGAAATCTTTCCCTTTATGATCAGAAATAAAATAATTATGCTCAATGTCACCACTCTCACACAACCTAGAATTAGAAACCTAAGCAAGCAGATAACAGGGATAAAAGGAATCTAAGTTAGTAAAACTCATTATTACAGATGAGATGATAATACATATACACGAGATGATAATATGTGTATGTGTGTATATATGCATGTGTGTATGTGTGTATACTAAATGCACATTTAGTCTGACATGTTTCACTTAATTCCCTCCAGTTCCATCCATGTTACTGTAAATGGCAAGAGTTTATATATTTTTTTTATAGCTGAGTGGTATTCCATTGTGTATTTACCACATCTTCCAAGTCTGCTCATATGTCTTTGGGTGCTTAGGCTGTTTCCACAGTTGGCTATTTTAAGTAGTTCTGCAGTGAACATAAGGGTGCATATATGCCCCTTTGAATCAGTGATTTGAATTTTTCAGGTAGATACCTAGGACTGGAATTGCTGGGTGGAAGATCTATTTTTAATATTTTGAGAAACTCTCTACCATTTTCTTTTTTTATTTTTAGCATACCAATAATTTTTTTTAAAGATTTTTTATTTTTTTATTGATATAAGAACTGGGGTACAGGCCAGAGTGCAAGGATCCACGAGACAGAGTGGGGAACAGAACAGGCAGATCAACCAAAACACACTGCTGAGGGGAGCAGCGGGCAAGGTAGGAGAGGTCTGCCACGCCATGTGGATCACTTCCTTGGCCAGCAGCAGGGATCGAACTCGTGCTGCAGTGTCTGCGTTCTGCTTCATAGTGCGCTGCTTAACCCACTGCGCCACCACGGGAGGGCCCTAGCATACCAATAAAATTTTAATAGCAATATAAAAACGATACTTAGGAAATGTAATATAAACCTTTAAGCAAGATATAATTATGTTGATTAGAAATTATTGGAATATTATTTATTTATTTTTGGTTTTTTAATATAAATTTTTTAAATTTACAAATATTTGACATCAATTGTGATCCCCATGTATTCCCCACCACCATCTCACCAGTGCACCATCACCTCAGTCCCCGTGCTCACGTCTGCCCTCAACTCTTCCCCTCTTCCCTCCCCAACAAGTGTTCCCAGTCTGTCCTTGTCTCCTCATTTTTGGTTTTTGTTTCTTTCTTGTTGTTATTATTATTATTATTGTTCTTATTCCTTTCCTTGATCCTCATTTGGTTCCCTTGTATTCCCCCTAGGGGAGGAACCATCTGGTATTTTTCTTTTGCCTTCTGACTTACTTTGCTGAGCATAAGCCCTTCCAGTTCCATCCATGTTCCTACGAATGGGTCTAGTTTTTCATTTTTGATGGCTGAGTAGTATTCCATCATGTATATGTACCACAGCTTCCCGATCCACTCATCTGTTTTTGGGCATTTAGGTTGTTTCTAGGACGTACCTATTGTAAAGAGTGCTGCTATAAACATAGGGGTGCAGGTATTCTTTGGAATCAGTGTCTTTGTGTCTTTTGGGTATATTCCTCGGAGTGGGATTGCTGGATCCTATGGAAGTTCCATTCTTAGTAGATTGAGGAACTGCCATACTGCTTTCCATAATGGTTGGACCAGCTTGCATTCCCACCAGCAGTGTAAGAGAGTTCCTTTTTCTCCACATCCCCGCCAACATTTGTTGTTGCTACTTTTTTTGAAATGTGCCATTCTCACTGGGGTGAAGTGGTATCTCATAGTGGTTTTGATTTGCATTTCTGATGACAAGAGAAGTTGAGCATTTTTTCCTATGCCTGTTGGCCATTTGCATGTCCTCTTTGGAGAATTGCTTTTTAGCTCTTTTGCCCATTTTTTGACTGGGTTGTTCTCTTTGTTTTTGTTTATTCTGGTTAGTTCTTTGTGGATCTGTGTGATAAGTCCCTTGTCAGTAATGTTGTGTGTAAAGATTTTCTCCCAGTTGGTGGGTTGTCTACCATTTTCTATAGAGGCTGGATGAGCCTCAGTTCTCACCAATAGTGTACAAGTGCTCTTTTATCTGCATAGCCTTGTCAATGCTTGTTTCTGGTCTTTCAGATGTGTGTCTTTCTCACATGAATGAGGTGGTAATTCATTGTGGTTTTGATTTGCATTTCCCTAATGGTAAGAAAGGATGAGCATTTTTTCACATGCTTATTTAACTCTTTTGAATTTCTTTTTTTTTTTAGCAAATAGAAATTTTTTATTCTATTTTTTTCCCTTTAGTTTATATATATTTGACATCAATTGTAATCCCCATGTATTCCCCATCACCATATCACCAGTGCACCATCACCTCAGTCCCCCATGCTCCCGTCTGCCCTCCACCCTTGCCCTCTTCCCTCCCCACCAAGTGTCCCCAGTTTGTCCTTGTCTTTTCATTTTTGGTTTTGTGTCTTTATTGTTATTATTATTATTGTTCTTGAATTTCTAAAGCAATCCTAAGAAAAGAAGTAGAGAAATGGATGCATTTTATTACTTGATTTTTTAAATCACAAACTGTTTAATTGCTTCTTATCCCAATAACTTCATAAATACATGACAGTCTGGAGATGCTACAGACTAGGCCAGGCACAGCTGAGAACCACCCAGGAGCAGTCCCAGCGGAGGCCTCACCCATGTGGGTTAGAGCCTAGAGGGGAGCTTGCCAAGTGCATCTGGAGTACCTGGTTTCAAGTTAGCTGAGTTGCTTCAACAGCATGACTCATTCTCTGTACATGATGTCTCCATGTACTTTCATATCTTCTCAACTATCCAGGGGTGTTTTAGCTCCTCTAACTTCAGGTCTAGACAACCTTTGTAGTGACCGCTGGCAGTGAGGTCCTGGTCAATGAGGGGGTAGGCCATCTTTGCCCCTCTTGTCCTCATGTGATGCTGCTTGACCAGACAGTGCTTGTCTTGGGGGCCAGCTTCACACATCAAGAGGTGTGGGTGACTGATGCAGATTTCCCCCTGGTATCCCCTATCTCCAGGACCTTATTGACTCAGGGTCCCACATAAAGATAGTAGATACATTCAGATGAGCTGGATCCCACTATAGGCCTTCTCTGCAAATTGGTTCACAAGATTTTAGTTTCCCTACCATGCCAGTGGCTGCCTGGTCCTTTGACAGGATGTGACTGGGAAGCCTTCCCTTCTTTTTGGGAATGGGGCTCCCTTGATGAGTACATTCCTTTTCTGCTGTACCAGAATCTCCTGGCTTTGGGCCACCCTGTTTAGACCTGAGAGGCCCCCAGGGCTCTTCTAATGACACTCATGATGCCTGATGTGTATGTGTTTTAAATATTTAGGTTCTTCATTGTCCCTGGAAAAACTTTTCAACTTATTGTTCTCATGTGCTTTTGCCCCTCCTATCTGTCTGCTTCACATTCCAGAAACCCTCTAGCTACCTTCAACTCTCCAGGTCTCAGTGGACCAAACATTGTCCCAAATGGTGATAGTCACCCGGGGGACTGAGGTGATGTTGCACTGGTGATATGGTGATGGGGAATACATGGGGATTACAATTGATGTCAAATATATATATATAAATTAAAGGGAAAAATTTTTTAAAAAGTAAAAAAAATAATAAAACATACACAAAGGAACTGAAAAATATTCAATTATGCAAACATATTCATAAACATTTAGCTTGTTCCTTTTTGAGTTCCTATGCACGGTGTCCCTATGAGTGGATATAAATAGATAATACTTTGGTGTTGTCCTTTTGAATTTGTATTTAGGACTGTGAATGCTAAGTTGTAAGAAAGATCTATGTTCAGCTTGAACAGATACCATCAAGCAGTTTTCCAAGGTAGTGTGGCTAGTCATAAGCATCATGGTTAGATTTCTATGTGTAGAGTAGGAGATTGGCAGGGGAAGGCAGAGGTGGGTGTGGGGAGAACTAGGCAGAGGTGGGTGCAGGTTCATTGCTTGAATGCATAGGCAGAACGGAGGCTGACTTCAGAGGTGGAATGGATAGTGCTGCTAATTAGACGGAGAGTGAGTGGAGGGAAATATTTTTATTCATAACACTTAATTCTTCCCACACCATGTATCAGTCCCCCAACTTTCTGGACACCCGCTGAGTGTCCTACCATTTATCCACTTCTAACATTACAACCTGGAGTCATATTCCTCCAGTTAAGGGATCAGTTCACAAGACTGTCTCTATTTCAGATGCTTTTTGTGAAGTTTTGTGCCTGGAGAACCCACAGTTCTGTTTGAATTGCTTACAAAAATGACCCTCCATTCAAGTTCAATATCTGTAAAATAAACACAGGAATCTGGAAAACACTCCTTATGACTGGTTTATTATAAAAGATACAATTCAGGAACAGTCAGATAAAGTGCATAAGGCGGGGCAGGGGAAAAAGTGGAGATTCCACATTTCCATTGGATTCACCACTTTCCCAAACCTCACTGTGCTCACCTACCTGCAGCTGTCTAAATCTCCTTGCCTAGGGGGTTTTATGAAGTTTATAACTAGGCATGATTGATTAGGTCATTGGTGATTAACTCAATTGCCAGTCCCTTTCCTCTCCTGGGAAGTCTGAGGGGGTGGGGCTGAAAGTATTGCCCTCTAATCACATCTTGGTATTTCTGGAGACCAGCTACCATTCTCATGCTACTTGGGACGCTTAACCACCAGTCAGCTCATCAGCACATGAAGGACACTTAATCATTCTTGCTATAACAAGGATTTCAGGAGAAATATCAAGAACCAAGGACAATATCAAAGAACAAAATATTTATATGTAATTACAGGGAGTCATATGCTTATGTCAGATAGCCTGATCTGCATGACTAGATGACCAGGACAATAAAGACTCAGTAGAATTTGATGTAGAAGAGAAGTGGGACCATCCTGTTTGGTTAGGAGGCACTGAGCACTTTTGTTACATAGGAGAAACCACTCTCCAACCCATTTCCCAGTCCCTTATTTTGTGAAGCCTTCCAGCTGCCCTGTCCCCAGGGGCTGTCCCTGGATCTCCACCCTAGCCTTTAGTGGGTCCTGTCTTTCTTCTGATTTTGACTCGAACCCAAGAGGTTGAGGGCATCTGTGTCAGTTCTGGCTCCCTGAAATTGGAAGTTCCTCTGACCTCAGCAGGGAAAGAGGCCTCTCTGGATAGAGAGAGGTGCAGGGAGCCTCTGTTGTATGTGGATAGTTGGAGCAATGTTTAGAAGCTACAGGTCTTGAAGGATCCTGAAGGTCCCTCTGGTCTCTCTAACCCCCAGGGTTTCCCCTCCAGGTGGTTTTCTGGAGAAGCCCATGAGACTAGTCTACTGGGAATGCTGCAGCAGGGATAAAGCATGTCGCACCAATTCCAGAAGCCTGAGGTCTGACCAGCCCACCTTTGTGCCACTGTTAACATCAAGCAGAAGGGCTTCTTCTGCCTTCCCTGCTGGATACTTTGTGGAAGAGGCTGTCCCAGGCTGAAGGGGACCAAGAGAGAGGGTAGGCGGGAAGAATGGGACACTGGTGATTTCACACTAGCTAGTGTGAGTATGGGGTGCAGGCCAGACAGTGGGGTTATATAGAGCATCCAAGTCTTAAGATGCTCTGGCGCCTTCTCAGTTTGCCCATTCTAGATCCTATTCTTGCTTCTTACCCAGCCTGGTGCTCTTTGCAGCTTCTAAGTTAGCAGTTCTCAGCCCATGTAATTCTGCATTCTGGGGACATCTAGATACTCTCCAAACATTTTTAGTGATCATGACTCATGAATGAAGGGTTTGAGTAATCAACAGAAAAGCCCTCAGCCCAAAGAATGAATGGTCCCAAACATCACTGGTGCTAAGGTTGAAAAATCCTGCTCTGTGAGTGGAGTAAAGCTGGCTCCTGCTCACCTTTGAAGTCTGGGGAGACATATGTGAACTAGACACCACCTGTGCCTGTTCAGCCTGTGAACCATCCTCTGTGAGAACAGAATCACATCTACCTGTCAGAAGAGAAGGGGGAACCCAGCCTGAGAGTCATGGTCTCTACCAAACAGTAGGTAGGAGGGCAATCTATGGGGATGAGGTTAGGCCAGGGGTGAGAGTGGAGGTGACAGATGCCTGGGACCCACAGTTTGAGGTTACCATCAGGTACACAAGGAGGACAAGCAACCAGCTCAGAAGTGGAATGCAACATCAAAATTGTTAAATTTAATGGTGGACTTCAGGTACTAAGGTTTGGGTCAATGGTGTTTCAGCTTGCTGCTTTTGATATCTTTGGTTTGCACAAACTCCTTGTTTTAGTTATTTATTCATTCTCTTTCACCCTATTTCTTTTGTGTTTTGACAACCATTTACATTTGACAACCATTCCTTTACACAGGAAGTTTAAAATACTTCTTTGATATGTGCTTGCAAGTTACACATTGTTTTCAATATGAATACATGTATATTTAAAGCAAATTTCTTAAATTTTTTTTACAATGTTGGGTTTGCTTTATTAGAGAAGTTCTAAAATTTATTTTATTATATCAGTTCATAAAACTGATCACAAAGTAGAGGTGGTTCCCACTTACCTCCTTGATTGTTTACATCTTGTGTTAGTGTGATACATTTGTTACAACTGATGAGCCAGTATAGACAGAATGTTTTTAAATGGAGTCCATAGTTTACGTTAAGTCTCATTCTTTGTGTTCTACGGGTTTTGACAAATGTATAATGACAAGTACCCACACAGAATAGATTCATGTGCTCTATTGTTAATGTGTCCAAGTGAAATTATGCTCCAGGTCATCCTATGTTTTGCTTTATTTACTCAATATTACCCTAAAGATTCATTTACACTACTAATGTGTACCTCTAATTCCTGCCTGGGGTGCCAGTATTTACCTTCAACCCATCTTACTTGCCATCTCCCTAGTAGCAGGTTCATTCAATTGCTCTATTTAAGCAATGCTACAGGAAACATCTTTGTATATATTCCCCTATAAATACACTTGACAAATCAAGATAGATAATCAGCAGAAAACTCACAGCTATATAGAGAGTGTATCTATTCTTAATTTACCTCACTCTACACTCCATTGACAGTGTAAGGATTTTTTTCCCCTCTAACCTAGTCAATGCCTTTTCTAAATTTGGGAATAGAAGAGTTAGACCCTGAAATCAGTTGTTCCCTCTCTGGGCTACTTCTTCTGTAAATTATGCACTCATGTTCTTTATTTACTTCTGTATTGAGGTTTCTATTCCTTGAGGTAACCGGCTTCTTTTTTATTCTGTTGATAGGATAGTATTCCCTTGTTAGTTTTAATCAATGTTGATTATCTTTCCCCAATTTTCCACCTGCCTGTTAACTTAATCCAAAATCTCTTTTGTGGCATAAAACACCTTCGCACTGTTGTTTTCATGACTTTTAAAAATCACATTATGATTTGTGCATTTGAAGTTTTCTTTAAGAAATCTTTCTCCACTCTTAAATCAACAAATGCACCATGCTTTCCCCTGATGAAGGCCAGCTCCGGCTGAGGCCAGGTTCCCACAGGAAGAGACGGCGTAGGTGAATTGAGGAAAATTGAGAAGTCACTAACCACTTAACCAGAGTGTAGCAAACGTCCTGCTGAGGGTCTCAGCAGGCCTTTCTTTATACATTACAAGCAAGCAGAGGGATTATATCATCATGTGCATAGATCAGACTAAGAACAGTCAATACATTTTTTTCGTAAGAACAGCTTGGGGTCTCTATGACCTCCAGTCAAGATTTAGGACATATACTGTTTTACGGTAAGGCCTATGTGCGAGACGACATGTTTCTATCAGCATGGCCTGTTCTATCAGCACACTAGTTTTTTAATATTAAGGCAGGCATGGCAACTTTGCGTAGTCACAACTAACTATTTTGTTTTTACTCTAAGCATAAGACAGACTACTAGCCACAAGGTCTAGAGTCAAACTAATGTCAATATTTTTGTTAATAGGGAGACTTTTAATATATGATTATGGTTTAAGTAAAACAGAGTCAGAGAAGAGGGGAGGAGGGTTGGTAGGGGTTTATGTGACTCATTTATCACCTGGGAGTTACAGAGCCTTCCACAATGGGCCAAGTTACAGAGGTCTTTCTTTGGTTCCCAAGGCCATTTTCCCATAGTGAATGTTTAGGTCTGGGAAATTATCTAATAACTAACTTTTGAGTTTGTAAAACAACCACATTCCAATTGCATTTGATTCTGCCTGTTACAATATTTGCCAATCGGTAGTTCATCATCAAAATGCATAGCACCCAATTATTTTGTCTAGCAAAACAGCCAATTTTATAACCACTCCCATGAATGTTTTTCAGTAAGCACATATCATGAAATCACAGAATTACAATTTAGCCAAGAGAAAAGGAGTCCGGCAGGGGCCAGCCTTCGGAGCACCCGGATCTTTCAGGAGTGACCCTCATACCCCGAGGGACAGGTGGCATGAGCAGCTGGCCCACACCATTCCCCTATGAGATATATAGACTAATAATTCATATTTCTGTCTTAAGTCCATCTGGGTTCCATCTTTCTTTGCAATCTTAAGCATATTTAATTCACTTGTAAATAAATAGCATTCTCAGAACAAACTGGTAAACTGTCCATTTTTTCCCTATGATTTATATTGCTTTATCATGTATTGGCTTTTCAATACTGCGGGAATCATTTCTAAGGTATGAGCTTAATTTAATCAGTGCCCATTCCAGATTCATACATTAAAAATGGCCATGACTCTATGATGTGTCTCAGTACCCGGAAGGCCATAGCTTTCCTATTTTTGCTTTATTTACTGTTTTTCACTTTATTTACTGTTTATGGGATTACTATAGTTTTGCATTGACTTTCATTTTCACAAGAAATTTTAGGTTAATTTTTATCGGATTCACAGAATTGTAAATGCAATTGCAGTGGAGACTTGATATCATTATCATATTAGATCATCTCATCTGAGGGTGCAGACTATTTTCCATGTATTCAGATCACCTACCAACATTTTTATCTATTTAAAATGTTTGTATTTGGACACACTCCATGTTTTTGGTTAATTCCTAGATATTTTATGACAGCCATTTTAAAGTGTGATATAAAAATCCCTGGGGGGGGTCCTTACTTTTCCAATTACCTATAATGATGTATTTGATCATATACTTCTGCTAAAACAATGTATTGCCACAAAATAAATGAAGCATCAAATTGTCTATAGAATCAGACACTATACATATTTGCAAAAAATATAAGGGTTCTAGTCTCATTAATGCTTTTTCAATGCATAGTTACTATCCTAGGAATATGTCACATGTCAACATGTAATAGGTCAATTTTTAAAAAAATTTACCATTACCTAAATATTTTCACAGATTCCCTGTTTTAATTTCAAACAAGGTAAGACAATAATTGTAAATCACTCAAACTAGTGTCCTTGAGTGTAATGGGATCCTGAGACCAAAATATTTGAGAGCTGTTTCTTTATAATTTGTGTCACAATTGGGAGTGTGACCTCAGTTTTTTGAATGATCACACTGATGTAATACCATAGCACATACTGTGATTTTTATAAATTGATCTTGCCTTCTGCAGGGCCATGTTCTCTTATTATAATAAATTACATCTTTACTCTTTCTCTGTTCCTAGGTAGATGATCACACTTCTTTCCTCCTAAGACTTACATGCTTCATTCTTTTCTTTTCTTATAGAACCACTTGCGATGTTCAGTTCCATGGTAAAGGACAGGAGAAACAGTAAGTGCCCTTGAATTTTTCATGATTCTAAAATAATGCATCTGAAGGCCCCCACTTGGTATACAATTGCTAGCTTTGTGGGATCTGTTCTGTATCTTGCTAAGAAAAATTCCCTTTGATTTCATGTTGCAAAGAAACCTTTATAAAAATCATGACTAAGTATTGAATTTTAGAACATGTATTTCTATCTTGAGTGAAATAATTCCACGATTTTTCTTTTTAAGTTTATTCATGTGATGAGTCTCATGGTAGGTTTTCTGACATTAAATCTCCTTGTCATTCTGGATGAACTAGCAGAGCACTTGGTTTTAATTTATTATCTTTAATACACATTTGGTTTTAACTGGGTTGTGTCTTGTAATGGATTTTAAAATTTGCATAGAGAGGTGAAAATGGTTCAGAATTGTTCTTTGTTATAAACATTCCTACCCAGTCTTAAAATCAAGATTGTTATTAACCTGATGAAATAAGTTGGGTGATTTCATGTATTTTTTCTTTTCTTTTTAAAGAATACATACAAGATACTAATCAAGTGTTCCTAACAGTTTAGGTGATCTCATCTGTAAGTATACCAGGTCTGATAGTAGGGAGGCAGGATTTAATAATGTCACTTTAAAATTTATTTGAAAATAAGGTTCTTTTTTAGAATTTTATATTTTTTTAAGAATTTATTCATTTCATATATTGGTTCATATGTGTTAGCTTATAGCTTTCTTACTATTGCTATTAGTTTTAAAATTTTCCTATGAATGTAGTTATTTCCCAATTTATTTTTATTTTTGAAAATTCTTCTTTCTTTTTTTTAGTTAATTTCTTCCTATATCATTGTAGTCCCCATAATTTTCTGGCCACCACATCACCCATGAAAAAATCATCATATCCCTTTATGTTCTTCTCTCCACTGTTTTGGCTCCTCTTCCTCCTTCTCCTTTGCTGTATGCCTTAGATCTATGGTCAGCTTGGTAGTTTTGTCTTTTCCTTGACCTTTCATTTGGTTTCTCTATATTCCACATGTGATAATTCAATATTTATTTTTTCCCTTCTGACTAATTGGCTAGCATAATCCCTTCCAGCTCCAGCCATGTTGCTGCAAATTGCATGTGTTTGTCTTTTTTGATTTCTGAGTAATATTCCACTATGTAATGGTAACACAACTTTTTGATCCATTCATCTATTTTTTATTTCCTAATTTTTAAAAATTAAATTTGTCAGTTGCTTACATGTCTGTGTAACTTTGGAGTTACAATTTTACTCCTCCACGTGTGTGCATGCTCCACCAATCCTCCTGTGCCAATGTCCCAACCTTTTCTTTCCCCAAACTCCCTTCCTCCTCTATCCCTTCTGGCAACTTGTAACTTCATGTATTTTTTTGTTGGAATATTATGTGTATTTCTATCTTTTAATCTTTAATAACAAACTGAATTTGGTGGTATTGAGCATGATATTTCTTTTTTTAAAAAAAAAAGATTTATTTTAATTTATCCGTGCATACAAGAACCCAGGTGTAGGCCAGAGGCACAGGGGGTGAGAGGATTCACCAGAGACAGAGTGGGAAACATAACAGGCTGACTGACTGAAATATATTTCTGAGGGGAGCAGTGGGCAAGACAGGAGAGGTCTGCTGTGCCATGTGGGTTAGCTCCCTGGCTAACTCATGCTGCAGTGACTGGCCATAGCTTATTAGTGCCAAGACCCAACCCTTTGTGCTACCAGTGAGGTCCAATTTTTCTTTTTTCTAAATTATAATTTTTAAAATTGTTTCATATGTTTGTATTTCGAAGTATAGGATATCCCCCCTCAGGGATAGTCACCGTAGATCTCTGACCACCAAAAACACCCCCAGTTCTCCATCAAAGTCCACTGTGCTGTACCCCAACCCTGAATTTCCCACCCTCTTCTCCTCCCTCTCTGGATGCCTCAACTCTATGGTCAGCTTTCAAGGGCTGGTTTTAAGGTTTTTCTTTGTCTTACCCTTTGTTTGATTTTTCTATATTTCACAATAAATGATACCATCTGATATTTGTCTGGTCCTAAGCAAGGTAATTTTTGTCCTTTTGTAAAAGTCATCTGTGTGTTTGAAATAAAAATGTTTATTCTGTTTTTTGAAAAAAAATCAATCTATCTGAATATTATTAATTGCATTGTAATTAATAATCCTCAAATTGCATTTCTAAACTCTCTTAAAATTTATAATTTCAATTACTTAGCAATGAGATTTGTATTGATCAATAGATTTGTATTATTTCTTGCTTATACCAGAATATTGTTACATAATGATATTTATGCTGATCATTATAGTACTTTTCTTTTTTTTTATTTTTGAATAGTTTTATTTAAATAAAATTTCATTTTTACTCTTCTACTTGAAGGACAAATTTCCCAACCCCTGGTTTCTAGTTTGACATTGATTTTTTTAATTGATATTTTTATTTTTTGAATTAATTATATTTGACATCATTTGTATTCCCCAGGGAGTACCCACCACCATTCCACCCATGCACCATCACCTCAGTCTCTTGTGCACTTTCTGCCCTCATCCCCGTTTTTGCCCTTCCCCCCTTCCCCTCCCCCCATTGTCTCTTTGGTTTATCTTGACTTTTTGGTCTTGTTGAGTTTTTTGTTTGCTTTTGGTTATAATTACCCAATTCCTTGAGCTTATTCTTTGTTGTTGCTATTGTTCTTTCATATTCCTCCTAATAGTGAAGCCATACGATATTTTTCTCTTGCCTTCTGACTTGTTTCACTGAGTATAATTCCTTCTCACTCCATCCATGTTTCTATAAATGTCCCTAGTTTACCATTTTTGATTGCTGAATTGTATTCCATTGTGTATATGTACCACATCTTCTTGATCCAGTCATCTACTTTTGGGCATTTGGGTTGTCTCCAGGTCTTCCCAATTACAGATAGTGCTGCAATAAACATCGGAGTACAGATGCTCTTTTGGATCAGTGTTTTTGTATCCTTTGGTTAGATCCCTAGGAGTAGGATTGCCAGATCATATGGTAGTTCCATCTCTAGTAGACCAAGGAACCACCAAATGGCCTTCCAAGTTGTTGGATTAACTTGTTTTCCCACCAGCAGTGTAGTAGAGTTCTTTTTTCTCCACATCTTCGCCAACATTTATTGTTGTTGGTTTTTTTGATGTGTGCCATTCTTATCAGTGTAAAGTGGTACCTCGCTGTGGTTTTAATTTGCATTTCCTGATTATGAGAGATGTTGAGCATTTTTTCATATGCCTGTTGGCCATTTGTATGTCCTTTTTGGTTAAGTGTCTTTTAAGTACTTCTGCCCATTTTTTGATTGGGTCATTTGCTTTGATTTTCTTGAGTTTTATGAGTTCTTTGTATATCTTTGTGATCAGTTCCTTGTCAGTTGTATGGGGTGCAAAGATTTTTTTTCCCAATCAGTGGGGAATCTTTTCATTTTGGTTAATGTTTCTTTTGCTGCACAGAAGCTTTTTAGCTTGATATAGTCTCATCTGTTTATCTTCTCTCTATTTTTATTGCTTTAGGGGATGCACTTCAAAGGTGTTACTGAGATGTAAATCTTGTAGCATTTTACCTATGTTTTCTTCTATATATTTTATGGTGTCAGGTCTTACATTCAAATATTTTATCCATTTTGAATTGATTTTTGTGCATGGTGTAAGGTAGTTGTCTAATTTCATTTTCTTGCATGTTGCCAACCAGTTTTGCCAGCACCACTTATTGAATAAACTGTCTTTGTTCCATTGCATATTCTTTCCTCCTTTTTCAAAGATCAGATGTCCATATATGTGTAGTTTTACTTCTAGACTTTCTATATGGTTCCATTGGTCTGTGTGTCTGTCTTTGTTCCAATACCAAGCTGTTTTAATTACTATTGCTTTGTAGTAGAGTTTGAAGTCTGGGAGTGTGATACCTCCAATCCCCTTCTTTTTAGCCAGGAGAGTTTTGGCTAATCGAGATTTTCTGTGTCTCCATATAAATTTCATCAATATTTGTTCAATCTTTGAAGAATGTCACTGAGATTTTTATTAAAATAGCATTGAATCTATGCTTTTGGAAAGATGGCCATTTTGATAATGTTGATTCTTCCTATCCATGAGCAGGGGATCTCTTTCCATTTCTTTGTATCTTCTTCTATTTCTTTTAATAGTGTTTTATAATTTTCTCTATATAGGTCTTTTGCTTCTTTTGTTAGGTTTATTTCCAAGTATTTGATTTTTTTGGCCTCAATTGTGAAAGGAATATTTTTCTTGATTTCTTCTTCTTCAGATTGGTTGTTTGTATATAGGAAGGTTACCAATTTTTGTGTGTTGATCTTGTAACCTGCTACTTTACTAAACTGGCCGATTGTTTTAATTAGATTTTCTGTAGAGCTTTAGGGTTTTCCAAGTATATTATCATATCACCTGCAAATAGTGATAACTACTTCTTCTTTCCCTATTTGGATTCCTTTTATGTCTTTTTCCTGTTTTATTGCTCTGGCTAGGACTTCCAGTATTATATTGAATAGTAGGGGAGAGAGTGAGCATCCTTGCCTTGTTCCTGATCTTAAAGGGAATGCTTTCAATTTTTCAACATTGAGAATAATATTGGCTGTGGGTTTGTCATATATAACTTTTATCATGTTGAGATATGGTCCTTCTATCCCAAGGGTTTCAAGAGTTTTCATCATGAATGGATGTTGCACTTTGTCAAATGCCTTTTCTGCATCAATAGATAAGATCATGTGGACTTTTTTCCTTCCTTTTGTTGATGTGTTGGATTACATTGATTGATTTTCAGATATTGAACCATCTTTGTGCCTCTGGGATAAATCCCACTTGGTCGTGAGGTATTATCCCTTTGATGCATTGTTGGATTCTGTTGGCTAGGATTTTATTGAAGATTTTTGCATCAGTGTTCATTAGAGAGATTGGCCTATAGTTCTTTTTCTTTGTGTTGTCTTTATTTGATTTTGGTACTAGTGTAATGTTGGCTTCATAGAACGTATTTGGTAGTATTCTTTCTTCCTCAACTTTTGGAAAGAGTTTGTATAAAATAGGTACTAGCTCATCTAAATGCTTGGTAGAATTCATTTGTGAAGCAGTCTGGTCCTGGGCTTTTGTTTTTAGGGAGTGCTTTGATTACTGCTTCAATCTCACTGCTAATAATCGGCCCATTTAGGAGTTCTATTTCTTCTTTGTTTAGTTTTGGATGGTTATATTTTTCCAGAAACCATTCCATCTCTTCTAAATTGTTGAACTTGTTAACATATAGCTGTTCATAGTATTGTGTGATTGTTCTTTTAATCTCTTCTGGGCCTGTTATGATTTCTCCTCTTTCATTTGTGATCTTATTTATTTGTGTTTTCTCCCATTTTTTCTTTGTTAGTCTGGCTAGAGGTTTATCTATTTTGTTTATTTTTCAAAGAACCAACTTTTGGTTTCATTGATTTTTCAGATTTTTAAAAATTTTAGTTCATTTATTTCAGCTTTAATTTTTATTATTTACTTTCTTCTACTGGTTTTTGGATCCTTCTATTGTTCTTTTTCTAGTTTGTTAAATTGGACAATTAGATTGTTTCTTTGAGTTGTTTCTTGTTTGTTGATGTGAGCCTGGATTGCTATAAACTTCCCTCTTATCACTGCTTTTGCTGCACCCCGTACATTCTGGAATGAGGTGTCTTCATTGTCATTCAGTTCAAAGTATTTTTTAATTTCCTCTGTGATATCCTCTATAATCCATTGGTCTTCCAGTAGTGTGGGTTTCAATCTCCATGATGTGGGTGGGTTTCTTGTTTTCTTTTCATGATTAATTTCTAGTTTGATGCCTTATGGTCAGAGAATATAGTTGGAATGATTCTGGTATCACTGTATTTGTTGATGTCTTGTGGCCCACTATGTGGTCAATTCTGGAGAATGATTCATGTGCACTTGAGTAAAAAGTATATTCTGATTTTTTTGTGTGTAGTGTCCTATAGATGTCTGTTAAGCTCATGAGTTCTAGGTCTTTATTTAGGGCTCTGGTTTCTTTGCTTACTTTTTGTCTTGTTGATCTGTCCATTGGTGAGAGTGGAGTATTGAAGTCTCCTACTATGTATGTATTTTCTTACTGTTTTCATTCAGAGATGATAGTAATTGTCTGATATATTTTGGTGCTCCTTCCTTTGGTGCATATATATTGATGAGTATTATGTCTTCTTGACTTACTGTGCCTTTGATCATTATGCAGTGTCCTTCCTTGTCTTTTTTTACCCTTTTTAATTTGAAGTCTGTTTTGTCTGATATAAGTATGGTTGTTCCTGCCTTCTTTTTAGGTTCATTAGCTTGTAGGATTGTTTTCCAGCCTTTTACTTTCAGCTTGTCTTTTGTGTTTTACTTGTCTTTTGTGTTTAAATGTGTTTCCTGGAGACAGCAAAGGGTTGGGTTTTGTTTTCTAATCCAGCCTGCTACTCTGTGTCTTTTTACTGCTGAGTTTAGTCCATTTACATTTAGAGTTAAAGTTGATATGCTGGCACCTGTATTTACCATTTTGTCTTTTTGTGGTTTGTTTTCCTTTGCCTTATCTTGTTCCTCTTGCTCATTCTTCTGTTGATTTTTGTTTTAGTACTTCTTGTATTATTTTTTGGAGTGGGGGTTTAGTCGTTCTGAATTTCTGGAGTTTCTGTTTGAGAAAGTCCATTTTTTCCTTCATATATGAAGGAAAACTTTGCAGGATATAGAATTTGTGGTAGTATATGTTGTCTTGTTGTTGTTTTTTTATTAAACTTTTTTTTAAATTTATATATATTTGACATCAATTGTAATCCTCATGTATTCCCCATCACTATATCACCAGTGCACCATCACCTCAGTCCCCTCTGCTCCTGTATTCCTTCAACCCTCCCCCTCTTCCCTCCCAACCAAGTGTCCCCAATTTGAGAACAACTTTTACCTGTCCAGAGAAGCCTCCCTTAAGCATATCATTCAAAGATGTTTGCCCTAGTAATTTCTTATAAAATCACTCTATTTTTTTCATTTTATTTTCTATTACAAAGCATATAGTTTCCTTGTTTCTTTTTTTTTGCTGTTGCCTATCAACATGACATGTTTATTTGAAAATTTTAAGCAGAAGGTGGCGAAAATTATATACTCACAAAATAGCTCGATGCTACATTCTTTTCAATGAAGATAGGAGTAGAAAATGCTGATTACAAAATGAGAATGTACAATGTTCAATGCACAACCAACCAGTCAGGACTGGGATAACAGTTTCCTTGTTTCTTATCTTTCTCACAAAATTAAGAACCTTGTCCATGATTTTTACCACATGTCCTTTGATGATTGGCCCTTTCATGAAGTTCAATTAATTGTCATTGAATGGATAAATTCATTAATAATAGGGGGAGGATAATGCACTTTGTTGTGATGGGAAATCAAAATAGGCAGAAATTTAAGACCTTAGATTCCAAATTTAGGGTGGTATTGACATGGGCAAAACAAAGAAAACATGGGCAAAACAAAAAAACAGACAGAGAGAAGTAGATAGTTGGCAGATAAGGGAAAACCTTATGATCAGGTTTCATGACTAGAGGAAATCAACCCATGGAAACTGAGCGATACCCAAGGTAAGTGTCATCAATGATTTGAGCACCAGAAAAGTGTAGTAGACACATACCAAACACTGACCTTTCCTAGTCTCTTCTTTAGAAGTAAAGCAAAACTCTATCCAAAGTCTAGCCCTTCTGGTATGAACCCTTCTCCATACACTTTTGTGCACTTACACATTGATGATGATGACAAGTAACACTGTGGATCAGAATTTCTTAGCGTTGGAGGTGATGTGTGTGAACAGTATTCCAGGACAATCTTAGCTGTCCTGGGAGATGAAATTGAGGCTAAGATGTTCAAGTATAAGTATTTTTAGTTAAAAAGGGACATCTCTCCTGAATCTTTTAGTCATCTTCCTTGTCTGCTGTATTTATTTCAGCAGATTTTTGTTGAGTATTCAATACACATTAAGCATAATATTATCCACTCCCACCCTATGAAATCAAATCTCAAAAAGCTGATGTTATGGACAATTTACCATCTACTATCCCAGAATATTTTGTATCCCTTTATAGTGTAGACATCTAGGGTCCACATTTTGTTTTTTTTGTTTGTTTGTTTTTGTTTTTTTTTTGTTTTTTGTTAGTTGATTTGAGCCAGTTTTTGTTTTTGTTTTATTCTGCTATTTTTATTATTATTAACATTTTTTATTTATATATATTTGACATCAATTGTAATCCCCATGTATTCCCCATCACCATATCACCAGTGCACCATCACCTCAGTCCCAGTGCTCCCGTCTCTCTCAACCCTCCCCACCAAGTGTCCCCAATTTCTCCTTGTCTTCTCATTTTTGGTTTTTGTGTCTTTATTGTTATTTATTATTGTTGTTCTTATTCCTTTCCTTGATCCTTATTTGGTTCCCTTATATTTCTCCTAGGGGAGGGACCATCTGGTCCACATTTTGAATGCCATTTCTTCTAAGACTCTTCCAAGATTTTGACCTTCCCCTTTTCTCATTCAAGATTTGGAAACAAGCCTTTCTGCATGCTTTTGAATTTAATTTACCCAACTTCTTAATTCCTGATTATTGTTAGCAAGGCCCCTCTATTGCATATTCTCATCTCTTTAAAATTCCACTTCTACTTTGACCCTAAGACAGGATTTTTTTTGGTATTCCAATTGGGACAATTTGTTCTCTTTAGTTTGGGGACAAAGGCAGTTAAACTGAAAGTGGTAAAAGTAAATGCTTGCCTGAAGGTAAGACCTTTACAAAGAAATGGCAATTACAGAATCACAGGAATTTTTCTATTCCTACTAAGACTGAACATTTCATTATCCTCAAAAGACTCCAGGCAGCTACTATCAAATAATTGCAATTGGCATGTAAGTTGAAACTCCCACTACAAAGACTACTTGTTAATTATCTTGTTCTTTCTGCAGATAAATGATGCTTTGTGGAGCATGGGTCAAACTAATCAGTCCATGACGTCAGATTTCACTCTCATGGGGCTCTTCAGCTACTCAGGACCACATCTGGTCCTATTTTCCCTTGTGGTCACCATATTCACCATGGGCCTTCTGGGCAATTCCACCCTGCTCTTCTTGATTCGTACAGACCCCAGGCTTCACACACCCATGTACTTTCTCCTCAGTCAACTTTCTCTATTGGATGTTGGCTTTCCACTTGTCACCATTCCCAAGATGGCAGTCAACTTCATGCAGGGAGATAGTTCCATCTCCTTTGGAGCTTGTGGAGCGCAGATGTTTTTTCTGATGTTGATGGGTGTATCTGAAGGTGTTCTGCTATCCCTCATGTCTTATGACCGCTATGTTGCAGTGTGCCACCCCTTGCATTATCCCATACTCATGAGACACCAGGTGTGCCTGCTCATGGTGACCACCTCCTGGTTGTCAGGTGTGCTTGTGGCCTCCATCCAGACCTCTATCATCCTGCACTTCCCATACTGTGATTCACACACTGTGGAACACTTCTTTTGTGAACTGCCTGCTCTGCTGAAGCTTGCTTGTGCAGATACCACTGCCTATGAATTGGCACTGTCCATCTCAGGGGTGCTGATCTTGTTACTGCCCCTCTCACTCATCTTCACCTCTTACAGCCATGTTTTGAGAGCCATTCTCCACATGAACTCAATTGAGGCTCGACACAAAGCCTTTACCACCTGCTCCTCACACATCACAGTAGTGGGACTCTTTTATGGGGCAGCTGTGTTCATGTATATGGTTCCAGGCACCTACCACAGTCCACAGCAAGACAATGTGGTTTCCCTCTTCTATAGTCTTGTTACCCCCACACTCAATCCCCTTATCTATAGTCTGAGGAACCGAGAAGTTCAAGTGGCTTTGGCCAAAGTCCTTAGCAGAGTTGCTTTCAGATCAAAGAGATGACCTCATGGAGAAATTAAGTTGTCTCAGGGATCTCTTTCATAGCTGAAACCTATCTTTCATTCTCAGACTATGTGTTCAAATCTTACTCAAATCAACTCCCTTCCTCCTTCCTGCCTTGCTTTACTCTTGTGGATTTGTGGAATATAAATGTAATGATCCCTGTCACTTAAACAAGAGGAGAGGTTAGGTTTCTCCCAGTCTTGAACAGAAGGAAATACCACAAGAATGCCAAACAAAAAGCAGAAATGGATCCCAGCTTATGGATATTTTAGTCACCGGTTAATGACTTGCCTCTTACCCCACTCTTATAAATTTCTGCACAGTAAGTAGTGGAGTTGGAATATAACCCCTGCAATCCTAGATCCAGGGGATGGTGCTCTAACTGTTGATGTTGTGTGTCCCTGTCTCTGGTAGTTCTCAACAGTGTCTTTGAATCATAATTTAAGGTTACACAGAAGTGGAATACTGTCATTCAAGATGACTCTACCTAGTATCCAAGCATGTGTTAATTTTTGGTCTCAATTGATATGGGCAGAGATGTAAAATGGTGAAGCTCATTTTGAGTAAATATCAGGGCCATCTTAGATTGAGTGTTCCCATTTTAAGGTTTACATTGTCATCACCAATGGACATAATTGTTATAATCACTCAATTAAGGATTTCCAGGGAAATGATACACATTTCTTCTTTTATCTTTGTGGAAATAATTATCTAAGGTGTTTTGGATTAATAATCAGGGTCATTAGAAGATAGAATGACATGTCATCCTAAGCATTTTTTAAAATGATTTCTCATCATCCTAAGCACTTTGAATGTCAGATTCTAATCTGTGTGTAGGGATGCTGTGTGTGTGGAGGAAAGGGTTTGTTGAATTGGGGATGTTTAAGTATTTGAATTATGTGATGAGATTTACACTAGAATCCAAGCCCCATTTTAAGAGTTGGCTGCAACCAGTCTATATTGATATATACTTTATGACAGTATATTTAATCACAAGTTTACCATAGAATAGCATCACTACTATACTATACTATAGTATACTATAGTATACTATAGTATACTATACTATACTGTCAGGAATGACCAATATTGAAATTTATGTGAGCAATAAACTTATTTGCAAAGTGACCAGGGTTTTCTGTTATCACAGCATATATCCTCAACAATCCTATAAATACATATTATTATTTCTCTTATTTACATATAAAGAAACTTAACAAAAGGAGTCCATATGTTCAAGATCACCCAACTAGGAAATATGGCGGCTGAGATTCAAATTCAGGCTCTCCAAATCCATATGCAAATGCATCCCAGTGTCTCCAACTGGAAAATGACATCAAAAGCTACAAGAGAAGTAAAAGAAATCAAGGCATGGAGGAACAGCATTAGAGAAGAATTCTCCTGCCTCCAGCTGGCCATGGTCTGCCTTGGGAAGGTCACTCTGAAATATAGATGAATATGTCAAGGGTGCTCTTACTATGGTCATACTACTCTAAACACTGAGCAGATAGATGAGTGCAGGTAAAGAAGGATGTTTTATGCAGTTTTACAAACCAGAAAGATTAAACTAGAAGAATCTTGAATTCTTTCTACTGTTCTTTAATTTCTGACCCTGTTATTCCCAGAGCCAGTAAAACTTCCCAGAAGTGATAAGAGATTTGGATTTATAAAAATAGACTGGAGATATGCATATTTTTCCCTAAACTTAAAATACTTTTGGGCCTCTATGGTGGCACAAGGAGTTAAGCAATGCACTATGAAGAATCTGCAGTCACTGCAGCACGAGTTCAATCCCTAGCCAGGGAGTACCACATGGTACTGCAGACCTCTCCTGCCTCACTTGCTGCTCCCCTCAGCAGTACATTTCAGTCAATCTGCCTGTTCTGTTCCCCACTCTGTCTCTGGTGAATCCCCATAAAAGAGTCCCACTACTGTGATGTGTGAGGAGCAGGTGGTAAAGGCTTTGTGTCGAGCCTCAATTGAGTTCATGTGGAGAATGGCTCTCAAAACATGGCTGTAAGAGGTGAAGATGAGTGAGAGGGGCAGTAACAAGATCAGCACCCCTGAGATGGACAGTGCCAATTCACAGGCAGTGGTATCTGCACAAGCGAGCTTCAGCAGAGCAGGCAGTTCACAAAAGAAGTGTTCCACAGTGTGTGAATCACAGTATGGGAAGTGCAGAATGATGGGAAATTCATACTTATGTCAGATAAAATAGGTTTCCAACTAAAAAAGGTAACAAGAGAAAGAGATGAACACTATATAATGACCAAGTTGAAAAATACATCAGAAAGTCATAACATTTATTATATATTCAGCAACTGAAAGAGCATCAAAGTACATAAGGCACTTATTAGCATACTGGAAAACAGACATCGGCAAAAAACATTCAAGTCAGACTATTTCAACACCTTACTTTCACCAATGGGCATATAATACAGAAAATAAAAAATAGCCTTAAACAAAGAATTAGACCTGACTGACATGAATAGGGCCATCTGTCTTCAAAATGCAAAATGCACATTTTTTTTTTCCTAAGTGTACATGGAACATTCTCCAGGACACATTTTGGGCCACAGGACAGTATCAATAAATTCATGAAGACTGAAATAATAACAAACATCTCTGACCATAAAGGTATCAAACTAGAAATCAACCAGAAAAGAAAGTAGAAAAAAAATCTCTAATATGTGGAAACAAAACAACACACTACTGAATGACTATTGAGTTAATGAAGAAACAAAAGAAGAAATTTTTAAAAGGTTCAAGACAAATAACAATGAGTTCACAATCTTCCTGAACTTATGATATACAAAAAAAGCAGTATGAAGCTAGACTTATGAAGCAATACAGTCCCACAACAATAATCAAGACAGAATGCAAATAAATAATCATATCTTCCATTTAAAGGAACTAGAGAAAGAGGAACAAACATCAGTAGAATGAAGGAAATAATAAAATTAAAGCAGAAGTAAATGAAATAACAATCAAAAAGACAGTCCAAAACTAAAGAGACTAGAAACTCATTCTTTAAAAAAAAAATAGATAAACTTATATCTAGGCTCACAAAGTGAGCGAGTTCCCATAGGATCAGAAAATAAAGAGAAGGTAAAACATACATTTCAGAAGTTCAGAGGATTACTATGAATATTTGTATGTAGTAAGTTCAATAATCTAGAAAAGATGGACAAATTTCTGGAAATACAAAATCATCCTAGACCAAATTGGGAAGAAATAGAAAACCTGAAAAAAATAAAATGAGACCTAGTATGTTCTTGGAGTAGGCTCAAAGTGGTTATTACATCCATTCTGCTTACATTAATTTATAGAATCAAAACAATGTCAACTTAAATCTGAGCAGAATTTTCATAGAAATTCACAACCTGAGTCTAAAATTTTTACAGTGATTCTAAATGACCTTAAGTAAACGAAGACAACATTGGAAACAAGAACAAAGTTAGAGAGCTCATACTACTTAATTTCAAAACATACTACATTTATGCAAGTTAAGACCTGTGACATAAATTTCAGAGTGGAGAAATATAATAGAACAATAGAACAGAGTATTCAGAGATAGCTCCAGTCACATGTGGCCAATTGATTTTCTACAAAGTCTTTTCAGTTAAAAGGAAAGGAAATAAACCAGAAAGAAAAAGAAAAGCATGCAATGGTTTCACTTATAGGAGGAATGTAGAGGATCCAAACAAGGGATCAGGGAGAAAAAGTAACTACAATAAAGTAAAAAAAATCATCAGGCAACTCTAGACCAGAGACATTCTCTAGGGAAAGAGGAGGGAAAAGGGTCAGGACAGGGGTGGGAAGAGCACAAGAGACTATGATGGTGGTACAGGGGGGAATTGGTGGTGGGAATTTCATGGGGGAAATCATACATTGTGCAAATATGAAGGATGATGTAATAAATATGCATTAAAAAAGAAAGAAAAAAAGGAAAGGAAAATCTTTTCAACAAAGTGTGATAGACCATGTGGAAATGTACACAGAAAAAAAAATTAATCTTAACCTACCTCACACCATACACAAACAGTAAGTTAAAATGGATCCTAGAGTAACCCTTTAAAGCTACTGATGATGTTAGCTCTTACAAAGACACCACTACAACCCACCCTTACAGAAACTTGCACACAAATATTCAAAGTAGTTTTATGTGTAAAGGACCCAGTGTCTTTGGACAGATGAATGAAGACAATTCAGCCAATAACATAACCAGTAATTTTAAAAAGAAAGAAAATACTGTGATACATGTGACAATTTGGATGGCTCTCCAGAGGTCAGGATGAGGGGTATCTGGGACCCCCAAATCTGCCTGCTCTAAGTGGGTTCTACCATCTGCTGCATAGAGGCAAAATATATTCTGAGTGCATGAGATCTTCAGCAAAAAGAATTTTAATACAATCAGTGTGCAATAGAGAGAAGAAAAATGATATAGTGAAAAGAGTTTTCAGTGAAACACCCAAAGTTGCCCATTACCTTGTAGGTAAATGCCCACCCAAAGCAGGGCCACTGAGGCCTGAAAACCTGCCACAAGTCTAAGGCACCTTCTTGTGGGGGACCCATAGGAAAGGGCCAAAAGGGGCTGGGCAAATCTGGAAGGACAAGAGCAAAATCAAAGTACAAGCAAAGATAAAGCCTGCCATTGTCAGTACCTCCACGGGTCTCCCACCCATGTCCCCTGTGTCTCTTTCCATGTCCCCCAGATCTCTGGTACAAGTTCACATGTCTATCTGCTTCATGCCTTTTTCTTTCTCCATCTCTCTCTACTTCTCCTTCACTCTGTCCTCTCTAACTTCTCCTGGATACTCAACTCCACACTTTCCTGGATAGGGCAGGGAAACTGGACCCTCCCCTTTCGATGACTATCACACTATTACATATCTAAGAGAATGCTGTTGTTAATAAAAGCATGGTATTTAATGCATGGCATTTAATGTTTCAGGAAAAAATGTATCTATATATAGAGTAATGGGACAATTAAAAAATGCAAATTAAAGGTTAACAATTGATGAAACTGACAGAAGGATGCAGAAGAGTTCTTAAAATTGCAAAAATTTGTATACCTACTAAAAATCTTCTTTGAAACTCCTGGTTATTCATTTCAAGCAACAGCCTTTCTCCTCCTGCCCTCTGTGCCCAAGACCTGCTGTACAGCCTCGAGGCAGCAAAGGAAGCTAGTCCCACACACTGCCCTGGAGAGGTTCAGTTTGGAAGCCCAAACACAGTGATGGAAAATTTTTATAGTAAAAGAGACACTCTCAGTCAAATTTTAGGGATACACCAAAGCAAGAGTCCTGGGGGTAGGGCAGTGAAGGGGAAATAAATGCCTTCAATTGGAATTATTATGGCGAGAAAAGTATGAGGGATACTTAGTCTGGAGGAATAGGGCATTCCTATCAGAGAGCGATGCATACAATGACCCTGAGTCTTCAGAGAGCTTGATTCTAGGATACAGAGGGGAAGGGAACAAGCTCTAGGGGGACTGGAAAGGTCAACCAGAGCCAGGTTTAAAGGAATCCTGTCACCAAGCAGGGAAGTTGAACTATGTCCAAGAGCAAGAGAACAGGCCTGCATCAACTATTGTCAAAGTGGGCAAGAAAGATGCTCCAGTGAGAACTAGGCAATTGTGTTGGGACAGGGGAGCAAGTTATGCACCACACTAAGGTCAGGGGGCAGCATTCATATAAACCACGAGGCGAGGAGCACATGTGCAAGCATGCACACACACGCACACACACATTATGGGTCTATGTGGGTCCCAATTGGGAACTGTGGTCTATAGTATTCCTGCATGTAAAAACTATCAGTTAAATTAATTTTTATCTTCCAAAAACTTTAAAAAATGTAAGCTCAAAATGGGCAGAAATTTAACACCTGAATACTTCACAAACAGGATACATATATGGTAAAAGCACACAAAAAGATATTCACATAATTAGTCACTAGAAAACAAAAATTAAAGACATGCTATTAAATTCCACAACACACCTATCAGAATGTCTAAAACATAAATACTGATATCAAGTGTTGACAGGATGCAAAGCAGCAGGAGTTCTCATACATTTATGGTGGAATGCAAAAGGTATCTAGGGAGGATGGTTGCCAGTTTTTATAAAGTTTCTTATGGATATACATTCATCATATCACACCCAAAAACTTATTCCTGGGTAGTCACCCTGCAGAACTGAAAACTTTTGTTTGATAGCCAAAGATAAAAATAACTCATATCCTTCAACTGTCGAATGTCTTAACACAAAATGGAATGCCACTCCGTAGCATAAAGGAACAGAATATTGATAGGTGTGACAGTCTGGATGGATCTCAAGATATTGTGCTGAGTAAAAGAAGCCCGTCTCAAAATGTTGCATATGTTTGATGTTAATTAAATAGCATTCTTGAGATGACAGAATTATGGGAGTTATTTTGTCAGATTATGGTAACCAAGGCTAGGGAAGCCTTGGCTACAAAGGGACAGTGCAAAGGAACTTCTTCAGGATGATCGAACAGTCATGTGAGTCAACTGTGATGCTGGTGACATGGATCAGCAAGTGACACCACCTCATAGAGCCTTTCAAGAAATCAATTGAATATAGAAATTCTTGAACTCCAAATAAAGTTAGACAACAGCATATCAATGTCATTGTTTGCATTTTATAATTGTGCCATAATTGCAAAAATCATTATTTTATGTCATTTGATTATGAGTCACTTCTTAAAAGTATATGTAATTTTAAATGTAAAATATAAATATATAATTGTATATATTATAGACATATGATTATGTAGTATCATATGTTTTTATCAGGGGAATCAAGTAAATTGATACACAGAACCTCTTCATACTACATTTTCAACTTCTATGTAGAAATTATTTTAAAATTAAGGTTTTAAAAATGAAAAGAAAGTGTGCTTCACTAACATGGTTCTGTTGACTACAAAATATGCTTTCAGCCTATTTTGATATGCATGACAGTTTTCTTGTGACAAGATGAGTTATTTACATTTTTCTTTCCACTAGTTAGTTCTCACTTTTTCTTTTTTAATTAAATAATACATATTTTATATCATCATTTTTGTACAGTGTATATGTCCTCCTCTCAGATGGAGTCCCCATAAAGTTCCCACCACCAATTCACCCGTGCACTATTGTTTACCTTTTTTATTTCATCCACTCATCAAAAGTGAACCCACAACTCTGTGCCAACCAAATGCTGATGGAGATGCTGCTACCCCTAAAATGACACTGCATCAGTCACTTCGCAAGGAAGAAGACAAGGCCAACTCCTTGGTGCGGTAAGAAATAACCATATATTGTCCGGTTGTCTAAAGTCCTATCTGTGGTGTTTATGTCTATGACCAATACCTATGAGATTTTCTCCCAAGTGTCTTGAAGTGTTAGCTACAATTAGTGTTACTTTTAGGGTGCGCTGAACAACCAAGATTTTATTTCACCCTCATAGATTATTTTTTAAATTTCAGTTTGGATGACCTGGTTTATAATGTTTGTAATATTAGTACAATGACGTGTTTAAATAAATCATATAATGTAGCAGATCTATGTGCTCAAATATGTCTTACCAGTAGGCATGCAAAGTCACATAAATCTGGAATATGGAAGATGCTCAATGACCATCCTTCAGAAAAATGCAATTCAAAACCACAAAGAAATATAACATCACACCCACGAGGGTGGGTATGATAAGAAAGAATGGCAATAACAAGTATTGGCTGTGCAGAAATTGGAAACCTCGGGCATTGTAGTGGGAGTACAAGTTGGTGTAGCCACTGTGGAGAACTGGTGGCTCAAAAAAAAGAGTAACAGGATTGTCATATGATCGGGATGTGTCCCTCTGAGAACAGGAGCTCAAGCTCATCCCAGCACATCAGTGTCCACAGCAGCACTAGTCACAACTGCCAAAAGGGAGAAACAACCCAAATGCCCATCCACAGGAATGGATAAGCAAAATGTTTTAAATGTATCAATGAAATATTATTAATTCAGAAGAGGGACTGAGGCAGTGACACATGCTAAAATGTGGGCTGTGCTTACTGAAACGAACCAGACACAAAAGATCGCACATTCTATGTTTCTGTTTATATGAAATGTCCAGAACAGCCAAATTCATGGACATAAAGCTGATTAATGGTTGCCAGGGGGTAGGGAAGGGGAATGGGAGTGACTGCTCAGGAGGATGGGATTTTATTTCGGGTGATAAAATATTTTGGAACTAGGTATGGGTGATCGTTGCATAACCTATGACTACCCCCAATACTACTAAACTGTTCATTTAAAATGGCTAATTCTGTTATGTGAATCGTAGCTTAGTTTATAAAACGAGTGCCAGTGGACTGTTGCTCTCAGCTCTGAGGAGCCAGGGAGGCACCTCTCAGGCAGGTCCAGCAAATATGGGACATTCTGCTGCACACGGGCTGGGCAGGGAAGACAGAAAAGCCCAGAACAAGCTGCAGTTGTCCTCTCCCCAAAGAGACAGGCTCAGCAGGGACAGAGTGTGGAGCAGACAATTAGCAGGAGCCCTAACAAGACTTGAGGGACTGAGCCCGAGGAGTGAGGATGGAGGGTAAATTGGACTCCGCCAGGGCGTCCTGATGAGTCTCCACATCCTGCCTCCCCCTTCCTGCTTCCACATCGCATTGGCCTGGGACACCCTCCCAGGGAGCGCCGACTCACCTCCTCCAGACCCGGTCCACAGGTGAGTGGGGAGAGTGGAAGAGTAAGTCACGGGGCAGGAAAGAGCCAGCGGGTTCTGCAGAGGCGCTAACAGGCCTGCTACGTGGCCTCAGAGAAGAGGCTTTGACTCTGAGCTCAGTTCATCCATCTGTATATTGAAAACAAAATGGAACAGGAAGTCCCCATGTGTGTAACGCTTTTTAAGAGTTGGCAGCTCTAGGTCTTGCATAGCTCAGAGTTGTGAGACCTTTGAACAAAGGAGACAGTGAGATAATTGATAGTTGATATCAGCAAGAGCACATGGGAGAGTAGAAGAGATCAAAAATAGGAAGTGGAAAATGGAGGGAAGGACAGATTGGGGTCATAATCAATAGGTAACTAACTTGCAGCTTCAAAATGCAGCTTTAAAATTTCTTTTAAAATCAAAAGCATTAAGTAACATTTAATTAAAAAGCATTTAATTTGAAATTAAATAGGTTTAATTTCAAAATACTGAGTGAGTCCTTTTTCAGTTTCTATTTAATAAAGAAAAATATAATTGAATGCAAAGTCCTAGCACTCAGTCTTCTGGAATTTTGATATATTTAACTTAATACCTTCCCATGCAGTTACATCTTAGCCATGATTCATTGTCTAATTTTTATGACCATGTCAATTTTATTAATTATTGTTCCACAGAGCTTCAATGACATATTTGCACCAATTTCCAGGATTTGTTTTCTTTTTACTCTTGTCATCAAACAATTTCATTTTCATAAGATTTACTAGAGGACTGCCGTTAGTTCTCCTCCTGCATGTGTAGATTGATATATTTATTGATTTTCAATGACATAGTTCTTCATTTTAAAATGCCTTACACTTCTATTTTATCATTCCCTGACTTAATTTTATGTGTTAAATACATTTTGTGTATCAACTATCTGGCTGTTAACTGTTTGATAACCAAAGCTTTTTTTTTTTTAAATGGTTTTATTTTTTGTTTTATTTTTTATTATTATTATTTTTTTAATTAAAATATTTTAAAATTTACATATACTTGCCATTAATTGTAATCCCCATGTATTCCCCATCACCATCTCACCA
>JAGFMF010011659.1:11574721-11591370 GCA_019455555.1 Galemys pyrenaicus | reverse complement strand
TCCTATGGAAGTTCCATTCCTAGTAGATTGAGGAACCGCCATACTGCTTTCCATAATGGTTGGACCAGCTTGCATTCCCACCAGCAGTATAAGAGAGTTCCTTTTTCTCTACATCCTCACCAACATTTGTTGTTGGTGTCTTTTTGATATGTGCCATTCTCACTGGGGTGAGGTGGTATCTCATCATGGTGGTTTTGATTTGCCTTTCTCTGATGACAAGAGAAGTTGAGCATTTTTTCCTATGCCTGTTGGCCATTTGCATTTCCTCTTTGGAGAATTGCCTTTTTAGATCTTTCGTCAATTTTTTGACTGGATTGTTCCTTTTGTTTTGTTTAGTCTGGTTAGTTCTTTGTGGATCTGTGTGATAAGTCCCTTGTCAGTAATGTTGTGTGTAAAGATTTTCTCCAAGTTAGTGGGTTGTTGCTTTGTTTTGGTTAGCGTGTCCTTTGCTATACAGAAGCTTTTAAGTTTGATGTGGTCCCAGCTGTTTATCTTTTCCTTCACTATCTTTGCTTTAGGTGTTGTAAGCATGACAGGTTATTAAAGAGAGCCTCAGACCCTTCTCAGGGTGCAGACAACCCCTCCTGTCTTGCCAGCTGACTAATTTATTTCAGCGGTGTATTCAATAATTTCCTGTTCTCTACTCTCTCTCTCTGGTGAATTATTTCATCTAGTGCCTCTGACCAGCACTCCATGCCCCCCCAAACAACTCCCCCACTTCTGCAACAGACTTTTGTTCATTATAATTTGCACTGATTTTGTAGCTGCCACTTTATAGTAGTCATTAAGTGTTTCTAATAAATTTCTAGTGAAATATTTAGGGTTTTCTTTGTATGTTATCATTCCATAGGCAAATAAAATAAGTCTTAATTTTTTCCTAATTGAATTGCATTTATATATTCTTCTTATTTAATTGCTCTGACTGAAGTCCAATATGTTTTTTTTGAATAGCAGTGATGGAAGAGAAGATCGTGAGTTGTTCCTGGTCTTAGAGGAAAAGCTTTTATGTTTTTCACCTATGAGTATAATTTAGCTGAGGTTTTGTAATATATTTTATTATTTTGAAGTATGTTCTTCCTATTCTTTGTTGAGAGTTTTTATCAGAAATGGGTGTTGAATTTTGTCAAATTATTTTTCTCATCTATTGATATGATTATGATTTTTAATCTTCCATTAGTTGCTGTGAATATTTTGACCATCTGTACATTTCACGAGTAAGTACCACTTGCTTTGATTACATTGCTTTTTATGTACTATTAAATTTGGTTTGCCAGTAATTTGTTGAGAATTTTTACATCTCTGTTAATTAGAGATATTGGTATATAGTATTCCTTTTTTATGATGTGCTTGTCTGCTTTTTTGTATCTGCTTTTTGTAGCCTCATAAAAATGTGTTTGGAAGCATTCCCTCCTCATTTTTTAGAAATGTTTGAGAGAGAGAGGTATTAGATCTTTTTTGAAAGCTTGTGCTTTTCTGAGACCAAAGACTCACCAAATTTTTGTATGCCAGTGTTCATAGCAATGCAATTGATAATTGCCAAACAGTAGATTCAACCCAAGTTTCCAAATGGATGACTAAATAAATAAAATATGGCAATTTGTACAATAGAACATTGTTTAGTCATAAAGATGGAATGAAGCACTGATTAGGTTATTGAAACATGAATGAATCTTGAAAGCACTATGGAGATGGAAGGAAACTAAACAAGAAATTGTTATACAGCATATAATTTCATTTATACAAAATTTCTGGAACAGACAAATTTACAGAGACAGAAAACATATTAGTGTTTATCGGGGTAGTGGGAGGGAGAGTGACTTCTAATAGGCTTTTATTTTAGGTGATGAAATGTTTTTAAACTAGACACAGGTGCTGGTGGCACAATATTGTGTGTGTACTAAGTACTACTGAATTGTCCACTTAAGATGATTAATTTATAAAAAAATAAAAACCTCAATTAAAAAGTCACTGTAAATAGGTTATTCGAACCACTGGGAAGAGCTAGCAGAGCTGAGGCAATTCAGCTTGACCCAGGTCTCATAGGAAGGTGGCCAAAGAGTCCCAGAAGCAAAGTGAAAGCCAAGAATAAGAGTCAGTCTCCCTCATCCTCAAAGAAAAAGACTCAGTGGGAATGGAGTTGGAGCAGATAATTAACAGGACCCCTAACAAGACACAGGGGACTGAGCCCAGGAGTGAGGATGAAGGGTAAATTGGATTCAGTCAAATTCTCAGGATCCTCCTGTGAAACCAAAGACCTCCACACACTTCCCACTCAGTTCAGGACACTCTCTCAGCAAGGGCCAGCTCACCTCCTCCAAACATCTCCACAGTCAGAGGGTACACCTTCCACAGGTAAGGAAGGGGTGGATAGAAGGAATCAGGTACAGGGAAAGAAAACAACAAGCAGGGAGGGAGTCACAAGCCAGACCTGTTGTGTGACATCAGGGAAGTGACTTTGCCTCTTCAGGTTCAGTTCATTTGTCTGTATAATGGACACAAAATAAAACATGAGGTACTGTGTTTGAGCCTCACTAATTGGCTCTAGCTTCTGGATTTTTACTGGAGAATTTCAAGGGCTTTGGAGCAAGAAACAGTGAGGCATAGAGGTACAGAGATATAATGACTCTTTTCTTGAAGAAACTTCCCCCTATATATGGAAGTCAGAGTACCTATCTTAAAGGCCTAAGTATGATGAAACTTGTCAAACTCACTGTCAAGTGTCAAGTACACAGGAAACATATAAGAAGTGTTAGCTAGTAGAAGCAGGATGATGGGAAGTTGGTTCAGGATGTAAGCAAGGGAGAGGAAGGCCATTTACTGTGGTGGTAGACACTATAGAGGTTCAACTAGCCTGGACCCCAAGAGACCAGAGGAGGGACAGGTTTGATGTCTAAGAATGTCAAGATGAGAATCTAGTGGTGTGCTGAAAAGGAGAGGAGGCATCAGAAGAAGGGAGGTGTCAGGTAAAACCATGAAAACACAGTGAATGGGACAGGAGAGCTGACTTCTGCCTCATCTCTGGTCAGGGTGACCAGCTGTCACTGGGACTAGCAGTATGCTGAAAACAAAGGAAGAACAGGAATCGGAGTTAGGTGCTAAGTGGGTTTGATATTTGGTCTGAGGGGTCTAAACATATTTAGCAAAGCTAGGGCATCTAAGAGGTGTATCTGAACACACAGGTTGGGGGCTCCAGGAACACAGTGACTTTGACCAGAGAATAGAGGTGGAATCCATCATTCACTTGCCCACCCATCAGGCCCTTTTTCTTCTAGAGAGTTCCTTGTCGGTGGAGAAAGGGGAGAGAATGATGTGTGTGTGAGTGCATGTGTGTGTAGTAGTAGTAATAGTCATAGAAGTAGCAGTGTACTAAGCATTTAATGTAGTATACAACACAGCTTATTCATCTCCCAATTTAAGGAGGTATCTTCCCAAAGAATACAAATCACTACTTTGAAGGGATATATATATCTTAGGTTCACTTCAGCACTATTTACAACAGCCAAGTTGTGGGAACAACCTAAATTCCCAGTGACAGAGCAGTGGATCAAGATGTGAGATATATCTAGATAGATAGATAGATAGATAGATAGACACAATGGAATACTACTCAGCTATAAAAAAGATGAACTCTTGTAACTGTGACAACACAGATGGAACTAGAGGGGATTATGCTAAATGGAATAAGTCAGAAGGAGAAAGATAAACACAAGATGACTTTAGTCATGCATAGAGACAAAAAACAGGAAATCAAAACTAAACCAAACAAACCCTAGGAATATGACTGCATTCTAGAGGGGGAGAGATGATGGAGGAGGGGGCATTGGAGTAGGGGGGTGGGTGTCCAATGGTCTGTGGTAAAGGACTTTGCTTTGGTGGAGGGTGTGGTATGGTGGCATACATCTGAGGAGGTGTGAATTTATTCTCCTAAGTCACATACAATGTTGTAAACCAATGTTGCCTCCATAAAAAAATCAGGAAGTAAAGCATCCATATATCAATTGCCCCCATTCTCATACTCCCACTTACCTGTGTCTTTCCTCTCCTCTCTCTTTCCTTTTTCTCTTTCTCCCAACGTCTTCTTGTGCGTATTTTCCACCTTTACTACAAAGAACAATGTAAGAACAATGTATATAACTGTGTTGCATGTTTTAAAAATTTTTTAAGATTTATTTATTTATGCATACAATTACTGGGGTACAGGTCAGACAGAAATGCAGAGGGTGAGAGGATTCACAAGAGACAGAGTGGGGAACAGAATAGGCAGATTGACTGCAATACACTGCTGAGGAGAGCAGCGGGTGAGGCAGGAGAGGTCTGCTGTGCCATGTGGGTCACCTCCCTGACCAAGGATTGAACTAATGCTGCAGTGGCTGGATATCTTCATAGTGCTGTGACTTAATTCCATTGCACCACCAGGGAGGCCCCGCATGCTTTAAAATTTTACATAAACAACACAGTTTTATTATTTTTAAAATTTATATATATTTGACATCAATTGTAATCCCCATGTATCCCCCATCACCATATCCCCAGTGCACCATCACCTCAGTCCCCCGTGCTCCCATCCTCCCTCAACCCTTCCTCTCCCTCCTCCCCATATCATCTATGTTTAAAAGATTCATCCACATTCATGTGAGAAGATCCACATTTCCTAAATTTCTATTCCAAATGGAATGTTTGTCTGGAGTGGTGTATGCTCCATAATGTGGAGGAACATTTCGCTTACAAAATGTCTTCGAATGTGCCTCAAACCCAAGTGAATAGTAGATTGGCTTGGTTCTGGTCATGGTGTACCCATGGCTTTACCTCTAGAGATACTGTCAAACCGCTCTCCAGTGTGGTCTTTCACCAGTCAGAAGTCATCCAGATATGTGTTCCTGTTGTTCTCTGACCAGAACACACTGGTAGGTCAGATATTTTTATTTTGGCCAGTGTGTGGTGTGTGAAACAGCAATTAAATGTGATTTCCAGTCCCTGGTTATTCATGAGGTTGAGGATCTTCAAATTTGTTGACAGGACATTTTAGAAGACAGGGAGATTAGCTCTTATATAATTTCTTTGTTTACATCTGCTGCTAGGGGAGGAGGAGATCCTATCTTTCATGTCAGTACTTCTTGCACACTTGGAGAACACATATTGAAGATGCTCTGTAAGTGGTTGAGAATTAACAAGGAATTGAGATGGGGTTTAGGAGTCCTGGGCAGAGGAGGAGACAAACTGGGCAGCATCCAGATGATCCAGGGAGAAGAGTCCTTTCCAGGTCCAGAGAACAGAGAGGTTTTGAGGCAAGAGCATTTGAGGCAGAAGAATAACCAGGTGCAAAGTCACTGATGCGGGACTAAGCTTAGCCAAGAGACCTGGGTGTCTGGGAGACAGTGGTGTGAGCAGAGACTGGGGAAGTCAGCAGCGGCCAGATTTTGCAAGATTTGGAATTTTTTGTGTTTTTGGTTTTTTTTTAGTTTGCATGTAATTGGCATCATAAAGTATTTGTCTTTCCCTGTCTGGATTATTTCATCTAGTGGGATGCCTCACAAGGTCCATCCATGTTTTCTTTCATTATTTTTTGAATAAGAGTAAGATTTATTGAGTATTAACTATGAGCCAAACACATAATAATAATACCTTTGTCAAAAGGAATCCAAGTGGGCAGATTTCCTAAGCCACCAGACAATAATTATTTAGTTATCAGCCTGAGACCACAGGGAAATCATTAAATAAATAATGGTCTATCTTATATATAACAATGAGAAAGATGGTGTAGCTGACAAAGAGCAATCACCAAGTAGTGATAATTTTTGCTATTCCAATAACATTTATGAGGTTGATTAAATGAGAGGAATATGCTTAAAATGGAATGCTACAATGCTAATAACATTTGGATTTCCTCCTTAATCATTACTGAGTAATACACTTGTGTATACACACAACTCATACGAATTTTATTTTATTTGTTCATAACTCATGGTTCTTTAGTACTGTGATGCAAATTTTCACTGGTGTTGACAGACAAGTTCTCCCTTTTATCCATTGATGGGCTTTTGATTCCAATGTCTTGACCATTGTGAGCAATGCTGCATTATACACAAGGGTGCAGATATTTGTGCAAAAGCTTGTTTTAATTTTATTTGTGTACTTAAAGTGTATTTACTGGTTCAAGGGTAATTGTGTTTTTAATTATTTAGGAAATTCTGTATACTTCAATAGACACTACACCAAAATTTGCAATTTCACTACAAATATTATGAGCAGGAAGTTGGTATGTGAAGGAAAATATATAATTTACTTTTGTAGAAGTCCCTCCTCTTGCTCAGTGGAGCTGTTATTACAGGGGCCAGAACTTGATAATGGAGGCGTGTGTTTATCTGGTCAAGAGAATATCCTAAGCAGGAGAGTCAGGTGCAAAGGTCCTGGCAGAGACCCGAGCATGAGCACAGGGCAAGCAGCCTGTGAGAGCAGAACAGGAAGGTAAGATGGCATACGGAGATTCAAGAGATAATCAGTAGATCTCTCGCTACTCAAATAATCAACATTTTCTTTTAAAATGAATAACATATTTCATAGTGCTGTGTCCTTGGTTTCTACTGAATTGAGAGAATTATGATTAAATGCAAAGTCCTACTGCTCATAATTCTTTCTGATATTTTCATATATTCAGTACCTCCATGCAACTAAATCTAAGCAATTAGTAATTGTCCTAGTCATATTATCAATTCAAATTAATTGTGATTAATTCCATAAAACTTCACAGACATGTTTTCACCTCTGTACAGGATTCAATATCTTATGTTTTATTTTATTTTTATTCTATTTTTCCCTTTAATTTATATATATTTGACATCAATTGTAATCCCCATGTATTCCCCATCATCATATCACCAGTGCACCATCACCTCAGTACCCCGTGATCCCATCTGCCTTCAACTCTCCCCATCTCCCCTCCCCACCAAGTGTCCCCAATTTGTCCTTGTCTTTTCCTTTTTGGTGTTTGTGTCTTTATTGTTGTTATTGTTGTTCTTATTCCTTTCCTTGATCCTTATTTGGTTGCCTTATATTCCTCCTAGGGGAGGACCCATCTGGTATTTTTCTTTTGCCTTCTGACTTACTTCGCTGAGCATCATCCCTTCCAGCTCCATCCATGTTCCAAGGAATGCGTCTAGTTTTTCTTTTTTGATTGCTGAATAGTATTCCATCATGTTTATGTACCACAGCTTCCCAATCCACTCATCTCCTATGTTTATAATACCTTATTTTTTAAACTGGTTCACCAAACAACAATATTTTAAAAATTTTATTAGTTGACCCTGCATAGCCCCCCCCCTTCCATTCCTGGGCATTTGTATTTATTTTACTTGTCATCAAATGACGTAACACACTGCTTCATTTTGGTTAAGATTTACACATCTGTTTCATCGTTTTCTTTACTGTGCTAACCTTATATCAAACTTTTGTTACACAAATAAGCAAACCATTTCTTGCTTGTAAAGCAGAAGAAGGTATGATATGCTGGTTAGAATTACATTTGTTAAAGCAAAATAAGAAACACAGACACATGCCTTTCCTTCCTAAATGCTCATCAACTCCTTTCTCACAATTTTTGAGAAATTGTATATACTTGACTTATTTGCAGGCTACTGTCACAGATGCAGCCACTGAAATTGTCCTTCTGGATCCAAATATTCTCTTCCAGTTTAACTATTTCAAACCCCACTTCTTTAGAACATTGATTTATTCTCTGTGTTTATTGGATGCGTGTTGGGATAACACTTTGAGAAAGATGTTTGAAGTGTCTTTTTTGAGTTTTAACTTGGTCGTCGAGTTCACATTGGTTTACACAGTTGTGTGGTGGTTTCTGTTTCAGAGATGCAGGCTCTCCCTTTGGTGCATTACTGCACCACACCCACCGCCAAAGCACCCAGTTCTGTACCCACAGTCCTCTCTGCTCCTTCCCCACTGCATTCCTGCCCCTTGCCCCCACTCTTTCTGCTAGTCACAGGAGTCACAACTAAGAGACTTGAATAAAATCAAAGTAACACATCTGGAAAGTTTTGTATGCATTGTTCTAATTCTGGGATTACATTTACATTATATATTATACTTTATACATTAGTGTATTACATTGTACATTACATCTATATAAAATGGCAAGAGGTTTTCACATGTTTTTCATTGAAATGGCATTTCTAAAATGCCACCAGACTAGTTCAAATATCACTCGATACAATTTAGATTCAACTTCAATACTATTTTTCACTTTTCAAAGGAAATTTTTATTGTATTATTTTTTATTGTGGTGACATTGGTTTGAAACACTGTTTATGATTCAGAGGTTTATGCTCACACTTCTTCAGATATCTGTTGCACACCACACCCATCAATCACTAAGGCACCCATAGGTCTCCACTTTATCAGTGACCCCTTGCCCTCTTGCTCCCTCCCTTTTATCCAGTTATGTAACCTCATCCCCTTTCTTCTATGATAACAACTAGTTTTTTCAAAAATTTTCTTTGATCTGTATGTTCATTCGTTTCACATACCACACATGTATGAAATCATGTGGTATTTGTCTCTCTCCATATGACTTTATTTCTGTTCGTTGCAGAGGACAGGTTTTCAATTTCATCTTATAACTGAGTAGTACTTTATTTTTTTCTTTTCTGTTGTGGTTTTTCTTCTTTCTTTTTTTCCCAGGATTGTATGCATGTCCCTTTTCTCCACATCCTCTCCAACACTAGATGCTTCTTGTCTTTTGGAGCTTTATTGAGATGATTTCTCATTATTATTTTGGTTTGCATATCACTAATAAAATGTGATGATAGTGGGATTTCACTGTCAAAATATCTATGGTTGCTTTTCTTTTTTTTCCCTTTAATTTTTCTGTTGTGATTAACTATTATATACCTTAATCTGGGATATAGTTGCAAAATTCTGATTTTGTCTTTCTATTTAACTTTTTATTCAAGACTTTCTGTAATTTTGCTATTTTTTTTTCATGTAGAACTCCTTTTAACGGTACTTGTAAGGTTGGTCTTATGGGGATGAACTCCATTTGCTTTGTTTGGGAATACTTCATTTCTCCATCATAGGTGACTATTAGTTTTGTGGTAGCTTTTACCTTTCAGTATTTTGAATATGTTCTTCCACTCTCTCCTATCCTGTAGAGTTTTTGCTAAGAAATGTGGTGGTAGTGTGATAGAGGTGGCTTTAAATGTCATCTGTGACTTTTGGCAATTTTATTAGTATTTGTCTTGGTGTAGGGCTTTTTGCACTCAAATAGTTGGTATTCTGTTGGCTTCATGGACTTGTATGGTTACTTCTTTTTCCAAGTTTGGGAAGTTATTATTAGTTATTATTATTATTAGTTATTAACTATTATTATTAGTTATTATTTCTTTAAATAATCTCTCTTTCATTTGCTAGGATATACATTATTCTTACTTACTTTCCTATAAAGTCAGACAGTTTTTATAGGGCTCTTTCATTTTTTCTAATTATTATTTCTCTATCCTCAAGCACTAGAGTCATCTCAAGATTTCTATTTTCCACCTCACCAGTTCTTTCCTCAGTAAGATCTATCCTGTTTCCTATGCTTTCCACAGCATCACCATTTCATTTATTAAATTCATCATTTCCAGAATATGTTTTTTTCACACACTTATTTTTTTTTTGCATGAATTGCTCCTCTGGTCCTTGACTTATTTCATGAGTACATTAATGTGCTTTTTTGTGCTTTCCTATAGTTGATTGCATTTTTATGACAACTGTTTGACTTCTCTGTTGGGTCACACCATTCTGTGCTTTAACTTTTATTTCTGGAGATTAATCATTCTTTTTCTAAGATTCATTAGTGCTCCTCTGTCTGTGTATTTGGTATACTTTGGTAAATGGATGTCTTTATTTTATTCTCCCATGTCAAGAGGTGGCATGTCAGAAGAACATTGTATATTAACCTGGGTAGGGTTGCAGGTGGGTGTGGACCCTGGTAGAGTCACATTGCTGACTCTTGTCCATGTAAACCTTGGTTGGGTCTTATCTTGTCACCAGTCTTTATGATTGCTTCATGCTTCAGGGTTGTACATGAATGTGGTGGGCTACTGATATGCCAGGTGACCTTATGGTGGGGGAGAAAAGTAGAGGTGGTCGCTCAGTGCACTGCTGCCATAAACAATCTCACCAGGTCCCACCCCTGTGGTGAGTCTTTCATCCTCAATGGTGGGGTCAAGGGCATGGGCAACCACTGTGTCTCTGTTCTGCCAGCCACCCAGCACCTGGTCTTCAGGTAGGTCTGGTGTCCCCAGCATCTCTACTGTTCTGGTTCTCCCACATCCACCAGTTCCAACCTACCCACCTTCAGACATACAAACATATGGGTGTCTCTGAAGTACTAGCATGAGAGAGACTCTGTACTGTGTTCTATAGGTGCAATTTAAAGGAGAGGAGTGATGTTTTTCCTTGTTCTACATTCTTGCTGACATCATTCTACAAATTTTCTTCATTTTGGCCTAACATGAGTAAAAACAGATTGCCATTCAAGTGACATGTTAAAATATAAAATTTTATCTTAATGACAGCTCTTGCATCAACATTTATGTTACTTGTTATCTAAGCTACACTTTTTTCTTTCCTTTCATTTTTTTAAATTGGTGGAATTGACATTTATCATTATTGTATTAGATTGAGGTATACTGATTCAATATGCTGATATATTGTTTGAACTATATACAATCATCACAGTAAGTGCTGTTAACATACAAGATCATGCATAGTCTAAAAAACCTTCCTTGTAATAAGTACTTATAAGATATAATTTCTTAGGAACTTTTAAATATGTAGCAGATCATTATTAATTATATTTACCATGTTGCACATTATGTCCCCAGAACTCATTAATGTTATAACTAGGTATTTGTGCATTTGTTGCTCTTTCTATTTGCTCATCTCCCATTTCATGCAACCAACAATCCATTACCTGTAGCTTTGAGCTTGGTTTTTATCATAGTTTTTGTTTTCTTAGGTGCCACACATAAGTGAGATAATACTTTATTCTTTCCTGTTATATTTTACTTAAAACAAAGTCTCTATAATTAACATTACATTCATGCCATAGATGACACTATTTCCCTTTTCTTATTAGTTAATAATGTTCCAATGTTTTTATACATAGATGTATACATATGTGTGTATTTTATTTTCTTGAGATGTATCAAAGTTTCTTTTTCTATTCTCCGCTAATAGGTACTTAAGAATTTGTTTCCTTGTCTTGGCTATTACGAATGATTGCACTGAACATGAAAGCACATATAATTGAATTGTTGTTTAGGATTTCTTCAAATAAAAACCCAGATAAGGAATAGTGCTATCATAAAATAGTTTATTATAACTTTTTGGACACCAACAAAATGCTCCCCATACTAGATTTATGATGTGTTCAGTCATAGATATATAGAAAATGGATGGAAAATTATTTTTTCTAGATAGAGTAAGAAGAAATGATGGAGGTAAACAGTGGGATGTCCAGGTGTATGGCAGAGACTTGTCTTGTGAGGAACAGGGACAACTGCTCTATTTCCTTTCCCATTGACCTATGGCCACAGAGGGGGAAAACCTCACCCTGGTGTCTGAATTCATCTTAATGGATATCTCAGCGGACCCCAAGAAACAGCAGCTGCTCTTCATACTCTTCCTGAGCATGTACCTGGTCACGGGGCTGGGGAACCTGCTCATCATCCTGGCCATCACCACAGACACGCGGCTCCANAACCCCATGTACTTCTTCCTGGCCAACCTGGCCTTCGTGGACATTTGTTTCACGACCACCACCATCCCCAAGATGCTGGTCAACCATGTCACAGGACACAAAGGAATCCCTTATGCCGGGTGCCTGGCACAGACTTTCTTTTTCATGTGGTTTGGTGCCATAGACTGCTTCCTTCTTGGTGCCATGGCCTATGACCGCTACGCTGCCATCTGTCACCCCCTGCACTATGCCACAACTGTGACACCACAGCTGTGTATCCTCCTGCTGGCAGCATCTTGGACCGCAGCCTTGGGGAATGCCCTGACCCACACGCTATCACTGACCCGCCTTTCATTCTGCACCCACCACCAGGTTCCTAACTTCTTCTGTGACCTCAGTGCTATGCTGAAGCTGGCCTGCTCTGACACCTTCCTCAATTACGCAATGGTGAACACCGTGGGTACCCTGCCCGTATTCTTCCCCTTTGTGGGCATCCTGGTCTCTTATATGTGCATTGTTGCTGCTGTGATGAGGATCCCGTCCACAAAAGGCAAGCAGAAGGCTTTCTCCACTTGTGGCTCTCATCTCTGTGTGGTGTCCCTGTTCTATGGGACACTCATTGGGGTTTATTTTAACCCCACATCCTCCCACATGGCCCAGAAGGACACAGCTGCTGCTGAACCCCTTCATCTACAGTTTTCGCAACAATGACATGAAGGGGGCTTTGGGGGCCCTCATCAGTAGGAAGCCAACTTTTACTCCATGACCACATATGGTGATGTCTGTGTCCAAATATAGAACCCAGCACACTCCTAACTTGGTTATTATTTATTTCATATTGTATTTAGTTCGCTAATTTTTTTACTTCATTCTTCCAACAGCATTTTATTGAACATTTACTACATTTCAATAACTCATTTAAGTACTTTAAGGCAGAGAGCGAAGAAAATCCCTGAAATTGTGCTATTCACACTAAAGTCATAGGAACTTATAATGGTTGATAAGAAGTGCCTTGAAAACCAGAAACCAGGATTTACATTCCACTTGTGTTAAGGATGCTAGTTCTTCTATTGCTTAAGTCACAGTCAGTGTTTTTTTCTATATAACTACTTTAGTTGGTTTAATTTGTCTCTATTTAATTTGCAGTGTTTGTTTCTTCAACTACATTTTTTAATTGAAATTGTCATTATGATGTGAAAAATTCTTGAGCAATTAATACTCACTGGGCGGAAAGGAGGCTGTTGGCTTTTTTAACAATGTGATGTTTCTGAATCATGACTTTCTTGTAATTACTTGAGAGAACAACAAAGAACAGCCAATAAAGTCAGCCAACTTCAGTAACTTCTTGCTTTTTTCAATCACTTCTAAAATACAGGCTCAGAGACATATGATACACTTTGTAAGTTATCACAGGAGATGGTTTTTCCACATTACATTCTTTGGTATAGCACAAGCCAGTTTGTAATATTTGTGTTTTACTACTTACCCACAAAGTTGTTGTAACTAAATATTTGTTTTTGTGATCTTACCTGTTTATGTATTATTTTAAATGAATAGTTTATTTGCTGTTAGTTTTCAAGTGCTTCTAGAACAAAATACCACAGATTTAGTGGCACAAATGGTAAGAGTAAGAGTAATACAGTGGTATATACATGACTGTCAGGAAGGTGATTTTATGAGAAAACAAATACTTTAATTAAATGAATAAAATATGAAAACATAACTAAGATGAATCCAAAGAAGTTATCTGAGATTAAGAATTATGTTTATTGGGCTCTGCTGGCATATAGCACTATATATATGTTTTAGGGTTACAGACTCACTACTATGTGTGTTTGTAATCACACCATGTTCATCACCAAGACACCTATAATCCTCCACCTACATCCATTGGGCCCCTGTTTCTCTGTGCTCCCCCAACTCCTACTCACCTCTCTACAAACCTCAACCCTATAGTCACAGTTCTAGGGCTTGTTTTGACTCTATTTCGCTATATTACACATATGAATTCAATAATCCATTATTTGTATTCCTCTTTCTCATTTATTTCACGTAGCATAATCGCTTCCAGGTCTATCCACATTAACCAAGATGGCATGAATTCATCTTGGTTTATAATACCAAGTTGTATCTCATTGTGTATGTATAGCACATCTTCTTTACCAGAGTTATTTAAAATTTTTAAAATAGAAACAATAGCACATATTGCAATAAAATATTTTAGATTGGATGACATAACCAATGTGTATTTGTCTTTAGCATGTTGGAGGCTGAAAAATTTACTATTGGGTTCCAATATGGCTGGATTCTGGAGAAGAAACTTTTCTGATTGCATATACTGTCCTCCTGCTGTGTCCTGCATGGTTGGAGAAAGTTCTCCAGTATCTCTTTTGAAGAAGGCAGTGGTCCATTCAAAAGGGTTCCAAACACGTTACACCCCAAAAACTCCACCTCTAAGTATTATCACGTTGGGAATTAGAGTTCTACATATGAATTTGGTAGGACACAAATATTCAATTCATAACAGTCACACAGTTACAGCCAAACAACAGGGAATAAAGAGTAAAGTAATTGGAAAAGTAGGAAAAAGTAAAAAATAAGTCTCTCCGCACCATCCATGGCAGTCAGATTCAGTAGAAATCCAGTTTCCCCTAGCTAATATAATGTTTAAATATCACTAAAGAGCCAATAAACCAAAGTGGTGCTGGAGAAGTCTGAACATCTTTGGCCCACTCAGCAACAATGATGTACCTTCTTCCCTACTGTGGTAGATTCAGAGAGCCTAGTGGAATGTCAGCAATAAAGCCAACCCTACGACAGTTCAGTAAGAACTACATAGAGTTCTGAGGTTTCCTTCATCATAACAAGGTGTCCCCAATTTGTTACAGGGCAACCCTAATATAAAATGGGTTTCCCTCACTGGGTCCTCAACCGCGTGCTCAGAAGACTTTTATAATAAGTCCCAACTTCAGGTACACGTGACAAAAGTTATTAAAGGGTTTTTATTTTACAAGAGATGGAGAATAAAATAGTAATAATACCAAGGGGAAAAAAGGGATACGAATCCATAAATATCCTACCAGATCTTCTGAGCAATGGCGCATTGAGAGCTGGCTCCGAGTCAAGTGAGATGGCTCCAAAGGAAGAGAGAGCCCAAGGCTCACCTCTCTGGTTTTATAGCCAGCCTGACTGCTTAACTCCACGCTCAGGTCCCAGTGCCACTCTTTGATCATCATCTTATCAGATTTGTGGTTCTGGAACACTGGTGGTCTGGAGTGGGGGTTGGAGTCCACAAACCCATCTGTGTAATCCATTCAGGACTACGTACCCCCCCTAACAAATTTAAATGCCAGTAGAAGTAGAATTGGGACCCTAGACTTCTATATCCCCCTACAGTCAAGGGGAAACACCCTCCCCTACTTCTACTAAAGAAAATGCAATGCCAGAGAAAGTCAGTTAACCTGAAATTCAACTAACCTGAAACCTAAAATAATATTCAGAACCTCAAATGTGATTGGAAAATGTCCACATTTGATTGAGTCAATTATTTTATGAGAAACAAAAGGATCTCTAACCAAATGAAAAAAAGATCCAGAATGTCAAAAGCCAAATGACAGAGATTCTAGAATTATCTGATAGAGGAATTAAGAAAATAATTATTTAAATACTTTGCATTATGCATTCATTACAAGCATTCTTGAAACAAATGGAGAACAAAGACACAGCAAATGGATATAAAATAAAACAAAAGAAGCTGAGAGAGGTATCTACTGCTGAGGTGAACTGCGAGCACTGGAGAAGCACAGGTCTGAGCCATTGATGCAAGACAGGGAGTTGCAGGACAGGAACCTCAAGACCTCTCTCTGGAGATACATAAAAACAGAGGGAGGGAGTTTTAGGCACAAGGTACATCAATATATCCACAATACCAATGCCCTAGTAGAGTTTTGGCATAACAGTAATGGACTCAATTTGGCCACCAGTTTCCAACATCCCAGAAGGAGTACCCCAAAGAGATGCCCACCAGTACCAGTGGACAGTGTCCCAACACAGAACAAAATAGGAAACAAACAACAGGGAGAAGGAAAATTGCAAATAATCAAGTAACCCTCAGGGGAAGGACACTCCACAAAAAGAAATTCAGCCACCAGAACTCAACAACAATGAAATGGAAGGACTCCACTGTCTGCTAGATAGAGAATTTAAAATCACCATGATTAAAAAACTGAAAGAAGACAAAAAGGGAAAGAATGATCTGAAAAATAATTAAAGAATAGAAGAATGAAAATGAGTCCCTAAAGAAGGAAATGAAAGAAATGCAAGAGATTAAAACACTTAACAGAGGAGTTAAAAGAACTCGGGGGAAAGCAGCAGAACAGAGCTGATAAAATGGAAGCATGACAGTACTCTCAAAGACACAGACTTAAAAAAAAAAAAAGAAAAGCAGAGAAACATGTGGAGAAAGAATGAAGAAACACTTTGAGAATTATCTGACACCTTGAAGAAAGGAAACATAAGAGTGATAGGAATCCTAGAAGGAGACAAGATAGATCAAGGAACAAAAAAAACTATTCAAGGACATAAAGAGAATTTCCCAAACATGAAGAAGGAGATGAAAATAAACATACAAGAATCGAGGAGAACACTGAATTACCACAATGAAAAGAAACTACAGCAAGACACATAATAGTAAAGCTTTTAAGAACCCAAGAGAGGAAAAACAATGAAGCTGATAAGAGGGATGAAAGAGTTAACATATAAAGGAAAAACAATCAGGCTGACATCAGATTCTCTGAAGAAACACTATGGGCAACAAGAGAATGGAGTGACATACTCAACAAAGTCCAAGTCAACAAAAGCCAACCAAGAATACTATACTCAAAAAAAAAAAAAAAAAAAAAAAGAATACTATAAT
>JAGFMF010011659.1:11529194-11567796 GCA_019455555.1 Galemys pyrenaicus | reverse complement strand
GGTGAGTCAGGGGGTATTGAGGCGCTCACCAAAGATGCACTTTGAAGTTTGGAATCTCTGAGGTTTTTTCCTTAGATACCAATGCAAATCATAACATGCCCAATTTGTCTTTCTCTGTGTGGTTTATTTCATGTAGCACAAGGCCTTCCAAGTTCCATCCATGTGCTCTCTAATGCAAGGGTTTTCAGTCAACTGACTGAATAATAAATAGTCTGTTATCCCTCTTTCTCTTGGGTGAATAATAGCCACATATCTATAATCTCACAACTTCTTTATCCATTCATGCATGGATGAGTATTTAGGTTCTTTCTGTATTTTGTCTATTATATGAATAGTGTTGCAGTGAACTGCGGAACGCAAACATCTCTGCAATGTCCTGTTTTACTTCCTTTCAGTAAACTCTGAGAAAAGGGAGGCTGGGTCACGTGGTAGTTCTACTAGAAGCCTTTTGAGTACTTCCTCTCTGTTTCACATAGTGGCTTCACTAGGGCTTGGATTTTACTCTACCGTTATGGGGGAGGTGCCTGTGAAGGACAAGATCTCACTTACTTTTGCGAAAGCTACTCCTGCTGCTCAGTGTTTGTCCTTCCAGGGCCAGAATAGGCAGAGCCACGTGTCCATCTGGGCAAGAGTGTTCTCAGCAGCGGGACTGTCAGCGGGAAGGTCCTGAGCTGGAGCTCACCCGGTAGTCCCAGAACTGTCCAGACCCCAGCCCGAGCGCAGGGCAAGCAGCATGTGAGAGCAGAGGCAGGAAGGTAAGACGGAGGGAAGGATGTTCAGTGATAATCGGTAGATCTTTAATATCCTTGAAATTAATAATATAGATTCATGATATAATCAAGGACAACTATGAAACTTCTTTGAAATCTTCAATTTCACTTTGAGTAAATTTTAATGATACCATGGCAAATCGCTGTTAAAAATATGGACTTTTAGTGGCACTTAATTTTCATGAATCTTTTTATGTTCTCAGTAAATGGGTTTTTGCCATGAGCAAGTCCATCATTCTAAATGGCACTGTCCTGCCCACATATTTTGGAGCTCTGTTAAATATTTCATGTCTCTAGAGTTTCGAGTACTACCAATAATCCACTAGATTGTTAATACATTCTTATATTACTCTCTCAATTGTTTCTGTGCATTTTGCAATATACTTTACCATAAAACAGTAGTTAACAATATACTTTACTTCTGGATAATATGTAATACACAATATTTTCCAGAATATTTATTATCCAATCCTTTTTGCTATGACACTGATTAATAATATTCCAATCCTTTTTGCTATGACACTGATTAAAAATATTTAATTTTTCTTTAGTCATTACTGTAATTTTCTTTTTTAAATTGAAATGACTTTAGTTTTTAGCCTCATATGTTTCAGTCATACAGTTACAAGTCAGTGCTTGAATAGACTACATTCGATTCATCACCAAAAGTTTAGTTCCCATCTATAACCATACAATTTACCCCTTTTATCCAGTTACATATCCCCACCCCCTTTTCTCTATGACAACAATTGGTTGTCTGTGGCCTAAAAGTTTTCTTTGATTTGTATGTTCATTTGTTGTATTACCGCATATGCATGAAATTTCATGGTGCTTGTGTTTCTTATATGACTTTCTCTTTCTGTATAACACCCCACAGTCCATTCTGTTTGTTGCACATGGCAGGTTTTCATTTTCCTATTATAACTGAGTAGTATGCTAATTTATTATGCCCCGCATCTTCTCATCTATCCCTCTGTCCTTGGTCACTTAGGTTCCTTCCATAACTAGACTATTATGAATCATGCTGCAGTGAACATGGGGATTCATATGTCACTTTGAATACATGTTTTCAGAAGGATCATATGGTACTTGTATTACTTGCATTATTAATTTTTGGAAAACTCTTCATATTGTTTTCATTGCTGTATGCACCAATTTACATTCCAACTACTATTGTATGTATGTTCCTTTTTCTCCCCTTCCTCTCCAACACTAGAGGTTTCTTGTCTTTTCTTTTCTATTAAGTTGATTTCTCATTATTGTTTTGGTTAATGGTGGGATTTCACTATCAAATAACTCTAGTTGGTTTTCTTATATTTCCCCCCCTTTAACTTTTCTGCTATGATTAACTATAAAATACCATACTATGGGTTATAGTTGCAACATTCTGATTCTGTCATTCAATATAACTACTTACTAAGAGTTTTGTGTACTTTTGTTTTTCTTTTCATCTAGAAGAAGTCCTTTCAACATTTCTTGTAAGGTTGGTTATGGGGATGATATCCATTTGCTTTGTTTGTCTGGAGAATACTTCATTTCTGCATCATAGGAAACTATTAGTTTTATGGGGTGAGTATTCCCAGTCATTGTCTTTTATGTTTTAGTATTTTGAATATGTCAGTCCCTGTAGAGCTTTCACTAAGAAATGTGGTGATAGTGTGAATGAAGTGACTCTGTATGTTACATGTTTTATTTTCCCTAGTAGAATTTAACATTTTTATTAATCAGTGACTTCTGGCAATTTTACTATATTTGTCTTGGTGTAGGGTTTTTTTGCACTCAAGTAGTTGGATACTGTGTTAGCTTCATGGACTTGTATAGTCACTTCATCCTGCAGGTTTGGGAAGTTCTTAGTTATTATACCTTCCCTCTCCTGTACCTCTCCTCTCTAGATGCACATTTTTCTTAGTTTCCTTTCCTAATAAAGCCTGACAGTTCTTCTAGAGATCTTTCATTTATTCCTAATTATTATTCCTCTATCTTCTTCCACTTGTGTCATTTCTAGATTTCTATCTTGTTCCACACATTCTTTTCTCCATTTCTGTTTCTGTTTCCTATATATTAATAGTAGGCTTATTTTGTTCATTGACTTCTTCATATCAGGAATATATTTGGGGATTTTTCCTTTTATAGATTCATTTTTTTTGCATGAACTACTCCTTTTGCTCCTTGATTAACTCACTGATTCATTTAAGTTGCCTTTCTGTGCTGTCTTGTAGTTCATTCAACTTTTTCCTGACAACGGTTTTGACATCTCTGTCCAATGGGTCACAAAATTCTGTGCTTTAACTTGTATGTCTGGAAAATTATCATTTTGTTTCTAAGATGCTCTTCTGTGTATTTGGCATACATCGATAAATAGGTGACTTTGTTTTATTTGAGTAGATGGAGATATGGCTTAAGTTTTAAGTTTCTATTTTGACACCAGGACCCCAGGTCAGGAGGTGGCGTGTCAGAAGGACATTGTATCTTAGCCTGGGTAGGGTGGCAGGTGGGGGTGGACCCTGGTAGAGTCGCATTGCTGACTCTTGTCCATGTAAACCTTGGTTGGGTCTTATCTTGTCACCAGCCTTTATGATTGCTTCATGCTTCAGGGCTGTATATGAGTGTGGTGGGCTACTGATTTTCTTTATGCCGGACAACCTTATAGTGGACGGGAGAAAGTGGAAGTTGTAGTTCAGCTCACTGCTGCCATAAATAATATCACTATGTCGCACCCCTGTGGTGAATTTTCATTCACCACAATGGTGGGGCCACGGGCATGGGCAACCACTGTGTCTCTGTTCTGCCAGCCATCCAGCACCTGGTCTTCAGATAGGTCTGGTGTTCCCCAGTATCTCCACTGTCCTGGTTCCCCACATCCACCAGCCCCAACCCACCCATCTTCAGATACACAGATATGTAGGTGCTCTAGAGTGTCAGCATGAAGAGCAGAGAAGCTGTGCTTGATTTAAGTGTTCTTTAGATTGTATTTTAAAAGGAATGAATGATGTATTTCCTTGTTCAATATAAATATTGAACCATTATGTTGTACCCCTGAATCTAATACAACATTCCACAAATTTTCTTATTTTGTGTCTAAAATGAATAAAATGTATTTCCATTCAATTGAAATGTTAAAATATAAAATTTTATCTTAATGACAGCACTTGCATCAATTTTCATATCCCTTATTATCTAAGCTACACTTCTACCTTCCTTCCTTTTCTTGACACGTGGTATTTACATTTAACATTATTGTATTAGATTCAGGGGTACAACATAATGGTTCAATATATATTTAAACTATAAACAATCACTGCAGTAAACGTAGTCAACATACAGGACCATGCATATTATGAAAATTTGTCTCTTGCTATGAATAAGATATAATTTCCTAGCAAATTTCAAATAAATTATTATTAATTATACTTACCATGTTGCCCATTACATCCCCAGAGCTTATTAATGTTATAACTAGATGTTTGTGCATTTTTTACCCCTTCCAATCACTCATCACCCATTTCCTGGAAACACCAATCCATTACCTATGGATTTGAGCTTGTTTTTTATCTTAGTTTTTGTTTTCTTAGATGCTACACATAAATGAGATAAACCATTAATATTTCCTGTTATATTTTACGTAGGAAAATATCTCAATGTTAATATTACATTCATGCTATAGATGACAATATCTACCTTTTCTTATGACAGAATAATGTTCCATTCTATATGAATTTATACATATATACACATCTGTGTATTTTATTTTGTGAGATGTTTCAAAATTTCTTTTTCTATTCATCCACTAATAGTTACATAACAAGTAGTTTCTATGTCTTATCTATTATGAATTACTGCATGGGACATGAAAGCATATATTGGAGCTTTTTGTTTTGTTTTGTTTTCTCAATATGAAAACCCCAAAGGGAATTGTGTTGTCATAAAATAGTTCTATTAACTTTTTGAGACCCCACCACAATACTTTCCATACTAGAACCCCTTGTATTTTTACTTGGAAAATTTCTTCAAAAACCTAATTGTATATGGTGATTCTGACACAGCAAAAAACTTTCAGGCTACCCTAAGGTTTTAAAATACCAGCTGGCTGCTATAAAATTATTATAAGTATCAATTACTCTTTATTTCTCCACAAATTCAGAGAGCATCATTCATAATATTTAGTAAAAACTGTAAAAGCTTTCTTAACCTTAGACCCATTTCATTCTGATGATTTTTAAATGTTTTATTTTAAACAAATGAATTTATAATTTTCAAACATCACACACAATCACTCCCAAAATACAAGGCACAAACAACAGAAATCAACATTAGCTTCACATATAATATAATTTCACATGTAATTAATATTAAGTTCACAGAACTTCGTTATATGAGGTGAAGATGAACAGGCACTTCCCCCATAGCAGAGAGGGTTGTCCACTGCAGAAAAATGCTGGCAATGGTCTTATGCAAAATACTTCACAAAATGTAGCAGGACATCGATACAGCAAAACTTAGTGTACTATTCAACATTTGGTTTAAATTTTAGTTTACATTTTAATTTCTATTGCTAATTAACATAAACATTCTTGGAAAGTATGCTTGGTATTTCCCAGAATATTTCAAGCATTTCTAAATTTTATCAAGAAGTCAATAGACTTGCACTAACAATACAGTGTCACAGCAACACTTGACGTGCAAGTTTACAGAGAATGGTGAGGAGCAATGTAGAAAGGGACAGTGTCTGGGAGGGTATTTGGGACAAAGAAATGATCTTTAAAGGATAAAAATATTTTGGAGTCCTTCAGTCTTGCATTGAATCTCTTCACAATAGGTGCTGGGTCCTGTATTTGATACAAATAGTTTAATTAGGTGATAGTCCCAGGAGAGTCCATGAATATTTATATAAGTGAGTTTGTAGATGATCAATTCCCATTTGAAGAAACTATGATCCCCGCCACACTGTAGAAATGCCCCAGAACTGCCTTTCTCAGGAGTGATGAAGTTGGGATATTCATGCTATAAACCCTGTTTATCTGAAGCCAGAGAAATGCTAGGTGAATGCTAGATGAATATCAACTCCCGTGCATGTCCTTGTACCATGTGTGCAGGTTGAGCCTGCTTCTGTGGGAAGATGAAGCCCTGGGGCATAGAAATAAAAGGGGTGGAACTGATAGTAGGTGTGCTTGAGAGATGTCCACCAATCTGCAAGGTTATCCTGCAGTATAATGAATGTAGTGTTTACTAATGGAAATAATATAGGAAATGGATGGAAGAATCTCGTTTATATAGAGATTCAGAAGAAATGATGAATGTGAACTACCCAATGGAATGAGATGCAGGTGTAGGGCAGGGACTTGTCTTGTGAGCAACAAGGACAGCTGCTCTACTTTCTCGTTGACCTAGCATGGCCATAGAGAGGAATAACCTCACCCTGGTGTCTGAATTCATCTTAATGGATATCTCAGCGGACCCCAAGAAACAGCAGCTGCTCTTCATACTCTTCCTGAGCATGTACCTGGTCACGGGGCTGGGGAACCTGCTCATCATCCTGGCCATCACCACAGACACGCGGCTCCATAACCCCATGTACTTCTTCCTGGCCAATCTGGCCTTCGTGGACATTTGTTTCACGACCACCACCATCCCCAAGATGCTGGTCAACCATGTCACAGGACACAAAGGAATCCCTTATGCCGGGTGCCTGGCACAGACTTTCTTTTTCATGTGGTTTGGTGCCATAGACTGCTTCCTTCTTGGTGCCATGGCCTATGACCGCTACGCTGCCATCTGTCACCCCCTGCACTATGCCACGACTGTGACACCACAGCTGTGTATCCTCCTGCTGGCAGCATCTTGGACCACAGCCTTTGGGAATTCTCTGACCCACACGCTATCACTGACCCGCCTTTCATTCTGCACCCACCACCAGATTCCTAACTTCTTCTGTGACCTCAGTGCTATGCTGAAGCTGGCCTGCTCTGACACCTTCCTCAATTATACAATGGTGAACACCGTGGGTACCCTGCCCGTATTCTTCCCCTTTGTGGGCATCCTTGTCTCTTATATGTGCATCGTTGCTGCCGTGATGAGGATCCCGTCCACAAAAGGCAAGTGGAAGGCTTTTTCCACCTGTGGCTCTCATCTCTGTGTGGTGTCCCTGTTCTATGGAACTATCATTGGGGTTTATTTCAACCCCACATCCTCCCACATGTCTCAGAAGGACACAGCCGCTGCAGTGATGTACACCGTGGTCACTCCCATGCTGAACCCCTTCATCTACAGTTTTCGCAACAATGACATGAAGGGGGCCTTGGGGGCCCTCATCAGTAGGAAGCCAGCTTTTACTGAATGACCACAACATGAGGAGTCTATGTCCAAATTCAAAGCCTGGCAAAGTTAATCTTTGTTATTAAATACTTCATATTGTATCCAGTTTACTAACGTTTTTATACTTGTGTTTCCAACAGCTATTTATTGAGCACTTAGTACATTTCAATAAACCCTATAAAGCTAATACTGTCCAGGTAAAGAGACTTGACAGTGTGGTATTCACAATGAAGACACAGGAACTGATAATGGTTAAAAAGAAGTGTCTTGAAAGCCAGAGAATAGGATTTAAGTTCCACTTGTGTTAAGGTTTAGATTCTACTTCCTTCTATCACTAGGAATCACACTCAGTGTCCTTTCCTACACAGGTTTTTTAATTGATTTAAAATAATTGTATCTATTTAATTTTCAGCGCTTATTTCCTTAAACTACAATATCTTTGTCATTGTCACTATTCTTGAAACAATAGTCTTGAGCAGAAGGTGAAACCTTATTTAACTCTTTGGTGGGAAAGGAGACTGTTGGCTTTTCTAATAATGTGATGTTTCTGACTCATCACTTCCTTTAATACTTTCTTGTATGTCCTTGAGATGTGCACAAAGACCAGATGACTTCAGTAATCTCTTGCTCTTTTTGATGATTTCTAAAAAGTGAAACAGGGGCTATAAATTATCATAGGAAATGTTTTTCCCAAATTATATCTTTCTTGTCATAGACCAACCAGCTAACTATTTTGCAATATTTGTGCATTACCATTGGTCTACAAAGTTAATGCAAGTTTTTTTTATATTACCTACTTATGAATTATTTAAATGAATAATATATGTCCTGTTGGTTTCTGGTGCTTCTGTAACAAAACACCACAAATTTAATGTCACAAATATTAGGAGGAACAAGAGTAGTGCCGTGGTATACTCATGACTGTCAAGAAGATGATGTTAGGTGAGAATATAAAGAATATTTTAATTTAATGTATATCATAATAAAACACAACTAAGATGAATCCAAAGATGTTATCTGAAATTTTAAAAATTATATTTATTGAGGTAATGCTGGTGTGTAGCACTATATAATTTTTAGGGTTACAGACTCATATTGCTACAGGTGTTTGTAATCACACCATGTTCATCACTAAAACACTGATAATCCTCCACCAACGTCCATTGCTCCCCCATTTCTCTGTGCTCCCCAACTACTTACTCACTTCTTTACTAGCCTCTACCCCACAGTCATAGTTTTAGGGCTTGTTTTGGCTTGGTATTGTTAGTTATGTTGTTTATTTCTCCATATTACACATGTGAATAAATAATCCAATATTTGTCTTTCTCTTTCTTACTTATTTCATGTAGCATAATCACCTCCAGTTCCATCCATGTTGACACAAATGACATGAATTCATCTTGTTTTATAATACTAAGTTGTATCTCATTGTGTTTGTATAGCACATCTTCTTTACCACAGTTATTTAAAAATTTAAAAATAGAAACAATAGCACATATTATAATAAAATACTGTAGATTTGATGACATAACCAATGTGTATTTATTTTTAGTATGTTGGATGCTGAAAAATTTACTATTGGGTTCCAATATGGATGGATTCTGATGAAGACCCTTTTCTGATATCTTATACTGTCCTCCCACTGTGTCTTACAGGGTCAGAGAGAGCAAGTTCTCCACTGTCACTTTTAAAGAGGGCAGCGGTCCATTCAAAAGGGTTCCAAGCAAGATAACTACCAAAGACCTACCTCCAAATATTATCATGTTAAGAATTAGGGCTCAACATACAAATTAAGAGGGGACAAAATATTAAATTCATACAGTCACTCAAGTACAGCCAAACAACAGGGAATAAAAGAGTAAAGTAATAGTAAAAGTAAGAAAAAAGTAAAAAAGCAATGTCTCCACCCCATCTATGCCAGTCAGACCAGGTAGAAACTGGTCCCCTACCTAGCAGAGTGTTAAAATATCACTAGGAGTCAACTGCCATAAACAAAGTGGTACTGGTGAAGTCTAGACTTCTATACCCCATTCAGCAACAATGACTTTCCTTCCCCCACTGAGATGATTTCAGAGAGCCCAGTGGAATGTCAGCAATAAGACCACCCATACCACAGTTCAGTGGGGACTTCACAGATTTCTGATGTTCCCTTCAGCATAACAAGCTGCCCCCAACTTAAATCTCAATAAAAGCACAATTGGAACCCTAGACTTTTACTTTCCCTTGCAAACTCAGGGTCCAAAAACAACAGGTATTACTTAACAAATAGGAGACTGGTGGAAAGGAAAAGAGTTTCTAAGACCACAGGTAGTCGGCTACCTCACCCCAGATGGTGTCTGCAGCGTCCAGAAGTCTCAAACAAAGGTTGTTCATGAAAGATGAAGTGACATTGAAGCAACACACAGCAGCAGTCTGAAGTATGGGCTGAGTGTGGGACTAGATGGCAATGGACTAAACAATAACACTTGTTAAAACATTGATGAGAAATGGAATCAGTAGTTTCTGGTGGTGCCAGAGAACCAGAGGGTATGTATAGCTCTTCAAAATGCTGGACTGAACCCAACAGTGCTCCTTGAAGTTGCCCTCAGAGGCAAGGCTGAAGGTAGAAGCAACTCTGAGTATTCAATTCTGAGTCTGAAGTTCTACAGGGGTGTGGAGGTCTACAAGTTTATAAAGTCTACAAAAGTTTGGTGATTTCCACAGTGATCAAATCTCGACATGTCTCTCTCTTCAGAGTCTGGGAGCAGAATCCTCCCTGAACTGTGGTCTAGGGAATAGTTTTCTTTAGACTGTCTGCAGAAAGATTTCTTTAAAGGTCAGTAGTAGAATGAGCCAGGCTGGCTCTTGCTCTGCCTTAGATCCCCTCAAGGTGCCCTATCTTACAAGTCTGCTTGGACTATTTTCTAGCCTAAGCATCTGATTGGATCACTTAGCACCTATCAATACATTTTCCATTTCTCAATCAGAAATTAACTAATGAGGTGAACTTGAACCTTATGGATACATTTAGCTTGCACCTGATTGGTCCATTTTAGAATCCTGGATGCAGATATAAAAGGCAGAAAAGCCCAGACTGGTTTGCATTCAGGACAGTGCAGGCTGGTGCACCTGTTGGCTCCAGGGAGCCATAGTTGGCTCCAGCCTTGCTGGGGCAAGAGTGGGTTGTTTTTCTTTGTGGGTCTCACTAGAGATTTGTCTATTTTGCTTTTTTTTCTTTGAAGAATCAACCTTTAGTTTCATTGATATTTTCAATTGTTTTTTAAATTTCTATTAAAAATGGTCTCTATTATCAGAGAATCTAGTTGGAATGATTTTGTTCTTAATGTATCTATTAATGTTAGTCTTGTGGCCCAATGTGTGATCAAATCTGGAGAATTATCCATGTACACTTGTAAAAAAGTGTACATGCTTGGCTTTTTTTGGGTGCAGTGTCCTATAGATTTCTGCTAAGCCCACTAGGTCTAGATATTTATTTAGGGCTTTAATGTATTTGCTTATTTTTTGTCTCACTGACCTGTCCATTGGTGAGAGTGGGGTGTTGAAGTATCCTAGTATGTATTTTCTTCTCTAATGTCTGTTTTCAGAGGTAATAATAATTGTCTTATATATTTAGTGCTCCTTACTTGGTGAGTATGTGGTATTGAGTGTTGTATCTTCCTGATGTGTGGTCCCATTAATCATGATGCAGTGTTTGTCTGTGTCTCTTTTCACCTATTTTACTTTGAAGTTTGATATAAGTATAGCTGTTCCTGAATTCCTCTTTGGTTCATTTGCTTGTAGGATTTTGCAACCTTTTACTCTCAATCTACATATACCTTTTGTAGTTAAATATGTTTCCTGGAGATGGCAGAAGGTTGTTTTTTGTTGTTGTTGTTTTAATCCAGACTGCTACTCTCTGTCTTTTTATTGATGAGTTTAGTCCATTTACATTTAGAGATGATATTGACATGTTGGTGTCTGTATTTGCCATTTTGTTTGTCTTTTTGTAATTTTATTCCTTGCCTTATTTTGTTCTTCTTATTCATTCCTCTGTTTGGTTTTATCTTTAGGACTTGTAATAATTTTTGGAGTGGGAGGTTTAGTCTGAATGAATTTCTGGAGTTTCTGTTAGTCTGAGAAGGTCCTTCTTTTTTCATTATAGAGGAAGGAGAGCTTTGCAGGATAAAATATTCTTGCTTGGCATCTGTCGACTTAGAGTTTTTGGAATATGTTTCTCCATTCTCTTCTTGCCCAGTGTTATTTTCGAGAAGTCTGATCTCAGCCTGATTGGTTTTCCTTTATAGGTCATATGTTTCTTTTCCCTTGTCAGCTTCATTATTTTTTCCTTGTCTTGAGTTCTTGTAAGTTTTACTATTATGTTTCTTGCTGTAGCTTTCCTTTCATTGTGGCAATTCGCTGCTTTTCTCACTTCATATATGTTTACTTTCTTCTTTTTCTTCATGCTTGGGACGTTCTCTTTAACACCTTGACCAGTTCCTTGGTCTCTCTCCCCATCTTCAGGGATTACTATAACTCTTATATTTCCCCTCTTCATGGTGTCAGAAAGTTCTTGATGTGTTTCTTCATTCTTTGTACTTTGTACTTCTCTTTCCTTTCCTTTTTTGGTTCTTTTTATTTCTGTATCATCAAGAGTACTGATTCATTTTTCCATTTCATCAATTATAGTTTTATTGCATTTCCCAGAGTTCTTTATTCCTCCATTAATCTTTTCATCTCCTCCATGTGTTTGATTTCCTTTAGAGACTCAATTTCATTCTTCAGTTCACTAATTATTTTCCTTTTTCTTTTTCTTTTCCCTTTTTTCTTCTTCTTTATTTTAATGATGATGATTTGAAACTCTCAGTTTTGCAACAGAGAAGTTCTTCCATGTCATTGTTGTTGAATTCTGGTGGCTGAATTTCTTTTTGTGGTGTGTCCTTCCCCTGAGGGTTTGCTTGTTTTTTTGTATTTTTCCTCCTCCCTGTTGTTTGTTTCTAACTTGTTTTATGTTTTGAGACAATGTGCCATTGATACTGGTGGGCAACTCTTTAGGGTGGTCCTTCTAGGATGTCAGGAACTGCTGACCAGATCATGTTCAGGAAGTTACGCAAATCTCCACAAGGGCAATGTTGCTACGAAGACGTTAATGGGTGCTTTCCCAGAAGAGGCTGTCCCTCTGTATTAACTCAGTTCCAGAAGGGTATCATAAGGATTGTGGGGTCCCTGGTTCCCAACAATGGTGCAGTAGCTATGCATAGAAGTGGCTATAATGATGTATGTACAGAGGACAAATTATTCTACTGTACACCTGAAATGGCTAAATGTTATAAAGCAAGTAACCTCAGAAGAAAACACAATTAAAAATGAATTGTTGATTTTATATGACTCTCACCTCAATTAAAAGTTCAAATAAAAATTAGCAGGTTATTGCTCTGAGTAATAAGGAGCCACCAATGTACCCAGTGATGGGCTTGTCTAGCACCATAGGGAGGTCCCCTGAAGACCCAAACCCCCAGCACACACAGTTCAGCAGCAGAGGGAAAGCCCTGAACTAATTCCCCCAGCCTCTGCTCCAAGAGGCAGGCTCAGCAGAAACAACCCATGGAGCAGACAATTAACAGAAGCCCTAATAAGGCATGAGGGACTGAGCAGAAGGTGTGAGGATGAAGGATAAATGGGGCTCTGCCAGGGCTTCCTGATCCTCCTGTGAAACCAGACCTTCCTCACGCCCCTCTCAATCCAGGATGCTCTCCCTGCAAGAGCTCCTTTACCTTCCTCAAGACACCAGCCACACCCAGAGGGGTTACTTCCACAGGTCAGTAGGGAGGGAGGCCAGAAACAGGGAAAGGAAGCAGCTAATAGGGTCATCCAGACCTGCTGCGTGGCTTTTGGGAAGTGACTATGCCTCTTTAAATTCAGTTCACTCGTCTGTCAAATAAAATCAAAATGAAATGGAAGCCTGTTCTGTATGTAAATTTGCTTAGAGTTTCAGCTTCTGGGTCATGCATCACAGAGTATTCAGGGCTTTGCAACAAAACACATAAAGAGATATTTTGCAGCTGAATGTTCACTCCAAGCCTTTTTGTCCTATAATGGAGTAAGCACTGACATCTTAAAAGGTGAAATTAGAGAAGCATATCAACTCCTTACCAAGGCATGTACAAAAACCAGTCGAAATGTTAGCTAGTAGAAACAGGATGATGGGAAGTTGGTGCAGGAGTGAGCAAGAGAGAGCCGGTCGTTTCCTGTGTTGGTGGCCACTATGGACTGGACTAGCAGAACTATCCTAAAACCCAAGAAAGAAGAGGAGGGACAGGTGTGATGTATAAGAATGTCAACATGAGGTTCTGGTGGTGCCCTGAGGAGAGGAGGCATCAGAAGAAGAGAGGGGTCAGGTAAGCCAGGAAGACATAGTGGGTGTAGCAGGAGGACTGGCTGCTGCCCACATCCCTGGTCAGGGTGACAGGGCTGTCAGAGGGACCCAAATCAAGCTGGGTGCACAGAAAAAATAGGATTGGAGGCAGGTACTGAGCTGAGTTTGACAGAGGGTCTGTGGGAACTGAGCAAGTTCAGCATAGGTGGGATGCAGGTGTCTCCAAAGATTCAGGGAAGGAAATCCTTGGAACACAACAACCTTGACCAGAGGATAAGACTGAACTCTAACATTTACTTAAGAAACTATCCAGCTCTGTCTCTCCTGTGAGTTCCTTAAGGTGGGGGAGTAATGTGTGAGCCTGTAACAAATGCAGCATTCAAAGAGCATGAACCATAATTCAAGATTAAACATCCAAGTGCATCTCCCCACTCCCACATTCCCATTTACCATCTGTCTTACCCTCTATGCCTCCTTATGTCTCTCATCAACTTCCTTTTTTGCATATTTCACTTGTATACTATAGAATGTATAGAGCAGTATGTACAACTGTTTTGTTAAGATTTTATTTATTTCATGTAGAAGAACTGGAGTGTAAGCAGAGGTGTGGGACAGGGGAGTGAGAATAGTATTACCAGACACAGAGTGGGGAGCTGAGCATGCAGATTTACCGAAACCTCTGCCAAGGGGAGCAGTAGGCAAGACAGGAGAGTTCTGCTGCACCATATGTGGGTCAGCTCCCTGGCCGGGGATGGACTATGGCTGCTGTGGTAAGCCTTCCAGGTGAGAGCGCTGAGACTTAACCCCTAGGCCACAAGGGAGGTCACCAATATACATAATGATGTTGCTTTTTTTTTTTACAATTTTTATAAATGGATACTCCATGCATACATTTCTATGACTAATTTCTTTAGTCAATGCTTTTTCTAAAGTAGTATTTTCTTGGATTTCAGAGTGACAGTATGAGAGTACTATGAGGAGAGGCCAATACTCTTGCTGTTTTGTGTTTTTCCCCTCTAATGTTATATTTCACTGTCCCTTCCCTCATCACGTCCCTCCTAACCTCAGAGCCCTCACAGTGATTACTGAGTCCACCAGTTGTGTACATTTTTCACTTTACAGAATTGTCTGCTTGTAAATATCCAAAATTTATTTTTATCATCCCTGCTATCTTTACACTCAAAATTCCTTCAACTTCTCTCCATCTTGTTGTAAATGCCTGCGTTTCATCTTTCCTTTTGGCTGAATAGTATCCCAGGTGTGGATAGACCATATCTTACTGTGCCAGTCATCTGACTGGGCATTCGGGTGCCTTTATGGCCTTGCTACTGTAAATAGTTCCACTCTGAGCATTGTGGACCATGTGGCTATTCTGAGATGATGCTTTCATATTCTCTGCATAGATGCCTAAGGGTGGGGTCACTGGGTCATATGGTATTTCCAGTTCAGCTTTTTAAGATAGCGGACTCAGTTTCTTCTGTTCACACTTCTGCAATTCACCTAGTTTACTGCGAGCGGTTGATTATTTCTCCCATTCCTCTGATGATGGTAGCATCCACCTAGCGGGTATCACATTTACGGCATTCACTACTGTGGATCAGGAACTCTTTCCTTACCAAATGTTCTTCACTGTGCCTCATCCTGCACTTTTCAGAGAATTCCTCTGTGGTGGAACTTCTGAGTCATAGAGCACTCATCACTCAACCTTATTACAGACTGATAGTCTCTTCCCAAAGTGCTGTTTATGTAATATAGAAAAATTCCTTACACAGACCAACTATCGAGCAAGTGGGAGACTACAATAAAGATAATTTCATAGTTGCAAGTTTTCTGAAATGAATTTCTCATGCAACCTTTCTTAGGAAATTAATAGTGTAACCGCATGGCCCCCAGGAAAAAGGAAGGTTCCAGATTTCCTGCCCCACCCAAGGAAGAGTGGAGCTGAGCAGGGAGGAGAGGAAGCTGGAGGGGAGACTGGAAAAGGAAGGAAGAAAGATGGGGAGCAAGAAGACCTGGAGCATGTGGAGCAGAGAAACACTTGAAGAAACTGTGCTTGCTTCTTGGTCTTGGACTAATTGAGACAGATGTGGGTGGGTGACCCACATAGGGACCCATAGGGAGGTTAACAGTGGCAGCTTTTATCTTGATGTCTATTTTGCTACTTCTGCCTTAGACTTGGCCTGCCCCTTCTGCCCCTTTCCTACAGGTCCCCACCATGGGGTGCCTTAAAATTGTAACAGCCTCTCAGGCCTCAGTGACCCTGCTTTGGTTGGGCCAATCTTGTTTGGCTGGCTATCTACCCACAAGGGGATGGGTAACTTGGGGTCCTTGATTTAGAAACTATTCTTTGTTGCACACAACTTAATAATTGTATTAAATTTTGTTTCCATTAAAGGGCTGATACAAGAAGAAAAAAAAAGAAGGTCTCCTTGGTATTTGTGAAGCTTCCTGTTGTTCTGTGTGTAGGTCATGCTGGCAGGTCAGATAATGGACTTAGTTTAGTGACATAAATGACATCTCAGTGTGATTTCCAGTAAAGAGAGATCAGGGAGATGTCACCTTTCCAGATACAGAGATTGCCTGTCAAGGGGAAACACTTTTCAGAGGCCACTCTGGGATGCTCTACAGGGGAAGGTGGTAGTGAGGTAGATGTTGAGGTGGGTGAAATCCCGAGGGAAGAGTGTTAGAAGAAGAGGGATCAGCATGTGCAAGGGCCCTCGTAGCAGGAGTCATGCTGCCCACAAGACGGTGAGTCAGGGGGTATTGAGGCGCTCACCAAAGATGCACTTTGAAGTTTGGAATCTCTGAGGTTTTTTCCTTAGATACCAATGCAAATCATAACATGCCCAATTTGTCTTTCTCTGTGTGGTTTATTTCATGTAGCACAAGGCCTTCCAAGTTCCATCCATGTGCTCTCTAATGCAAGGGTTTTCAGTCAACTGACTGAATAATAAATAGTCTGTTATCCCTCTTTCTCTTGGGTGAATAATAGCCACATATCTATAATCTCACAACTTCTTTATCCATTCATGCATGGATGAGTATTTAGGTTCTTTCTGTATTTTGTCTATTATATGAATAGTGTTGCAGTGAACTGCGGAACGCAAACATCTCTGCAATGTCCTGTTTTACTTCCTTTCAGTAAACTCTGAGAAAAGGGAGGCTGGGTCACGTGGTAGTTCTACTAGAAGCCTTTTGAGTACTTCCTCTCTGTTTCACATAGTGGCTTCACTAGGGCTTGGATTTTACTCTACCGTTATGGGGGAGGTGCCTGTGAAGGACAAGATCTCACTTACTTTTGCGAAAGCTACTCCTGCTGCTCAGTGTTTGTCCTTCCAGGGCCAGAATAGGCAGAGCCACGTGTCCATCTGGGCAAGAGTGTTCTCAGCAGCGGGACTGTCAGCGGGAAGGTCCTGAGCTGGAGCTCACCCGGTAGTCCCAGAACTGTCCAGACCCCAGCCCGAGCGCAGGGCAAGCAGCATGTGAGAGCAGAGGCAGGAAGGTAAGACGGAGGGAAGGATGTTCAGGGATAATCGGTAGACGTCTGGCTGCTCAAAAAGTCAACATTTTCTTTCAACATTAACAATAGTTTCCATAGTGTTGTGTCTGTTTTCCACTTCTACTGAATTAGGAGAATTGTGATTAAATGCAAAGTCCTACTTCTCATAATTCTCTTATTTTTTGCATTTTCAACACCCATCCGTGCAATTAAGTCTCAGCAATTAGTATTTGTCCTGGACATTTCATCAACTAAATTAATGTTGACTAATTCCATAAAACTTCATAGTCACATTTCAACCAACACATGATTCAATACCTTATTTTTTAAACTGTTAAACCACAAATTATTTTTTTATAAAATTTGTTAGTTGATCCTACATAGCTCCCCTTCCATTTTTGAGGATTTGTATTTAATTTACTGGTCATCAAGTGACATAACACAAATCTTCATTTCTGTAAATATTTACACATCTGTTTCATCATTTCCTTTACTTTCTTACTCTTTAGTGTGCTACCCTTTTAATTTTCTCATTTTTAATAATTTCTCCATATATATTTTGTCATTTTTGACAATTGTCATTTTTTACAACTTTGCTTTCTTTCCTTTTATTATAAACTTTTGTAACCATGAACAAAGGAATCATTTTTTAATGTAAAGAAGAAGAAGGTATCGATATGTTGGTTAGAATTACATTTGTTAAAGTAAATAAGAAACACTCATGCATGCCTTTACTTCCTAAATGTTTATCTATTCCTTTCTCACAACTTTTGAGAGATTTTACAGACGACGTATTTGCAGGCTGCTGTCACAGATGCAGTCCCTCAAGTTGTCCTTCTGAATCTGAATACTCTTCCGTTTTAACTATTTCAAACTCCAGTTCTTTACAACATTGATTTATTCCCTCTATGTTTATTGGATGTGTGTTGACATAACATTTTAAGAAAGATGTTACAACTTTTTTATTAAGTTCACATGATTTACATCGTTATTTGGTGATTTCCGTTTAGAGATTCTCCCCCTTTGGTGCATTACTGCATCACACCCGCCCCAAAGCATCCAAGTCTGTGCCCACAGTCCTCTCTGTTCCTTCCCCACTATGTTCCTGCCCACTTTCCATTACAATTACAAATTTAATGACACCATGAAAGCTTTATGATAAATATAGACATTTTAATGACTCATAATTTCCACAAGTCTATTTTTTCTTTTCAATAAATGAGTTTTGCCGTGCCAAGTCCATGATTCTAAATAGCACTGTCCTGCCCACATCAGTTTTATGCTATTTGGAGCATATATTTCATATCTCAATATGAAATATCAATATTTTATATCTCAAGAGTATTAAATGCTTTTAACACTCTGCTACAGTTTTAATACATTCTTATATTATTCTCTTAATGCTTTCTGTGCATTTTGCAAATACTTTAAAACTGTATTTTGAATGTACTTCATTTATGTATAATATGCAATATACAATAATTTCCAGAGCATTTATTGCCCAAATCCTTTTTACTGTGACACTGATTAATGACACTTTTCTCATTTTTTGTAGATTACTGCAATTTCCTTTTTGTAAAATGAAATGACTTAGTTTATAACATCATACATTTCAGTTTTACATATATAAGTTAATGCTTGAATATACTACATTAGATTCATCACCAAAAATCTAGTTTCCTTTTTTCAATTTTCTTTTTATTATTATTATGTATATATTTTACATTATTTTTCATTTTCACAAACACACAATAGACCACTTTTATCCTGTTACTTATCTCCAACACCTTTCTCCTATGATAACTAGTTTGTTCTTATAGTCTAAAAATTTGCTTTGATTTGTATGTTCATTTGTTGCATTACCACACGTGAGTGAAATCACATAGTGTTTGTCTTTCTCCATATCACTTTCTCTTTCTGTAAAACACCCCACGGTCCATCCAGTTTGTTGCAAATGGCGGGTTTTCATTTTCATTTACAGCTGAGTAGTACTCTAATTTATTATGCCCCACAACACCTCTGTCCTGGGCACTTAGGTTGCTTCCATAACTAGACTACTATGAATCATGCTGCAGTGAACATGAGGATTCATATGGCACCTTGAATCCATGTTTTCAGAAGGATCATGTGGCACTTATGTTACTTGTATTATTAATTTTTGAAAGAATCTCCATATTGTTTTCATTGCTGGATACACCAATTTACATTTCCACTAGTATTGTGTGTATGTTCCCTCTTCTCCACATCCTCTCCAGTGCTAGATGTCCTTGTCCTTTTGTTGCTTATTGAGGTGACTTCTCATTATTGTTTTGGTTTGCATTTGCCTAATAATAAGTGATAATGGTGGAATTCACTGTCAAAGTAACTATAGTAGTTTTTTTTTTTGTTTTTTTTTTTTCTTTACTGTTTTGCTATGATTAACTGTTATATACCTGACTCTGGAATATAGTGGCAACATTCTGATTCTACCTTTCAGTATAACTTCTTACTCAAGGTTTTGTGTTCTTTTGTTTTTAAAATTGTATAGAAGAACTTCTTCCAACATTTCATGTAAAATAGGTCTAATGGGGATGAACTCCAGTGGCTTGCTCTGGGGAATACGTAATTTCTACATCAAAGGTGACTATTAGATTTGTTGGGGAGGGTATTCCCCATTGGCACATTTTATCTTTCGTGTTTTGAATATGTCATTCCACTCTCTCCTATCCAATAGAGATTTTGCTAAGAAATACAGTTATACTGTGATAGAGGTGATTTTTGTGTATTAAATGTTTTTTGTTTCCCTAGCAGCATTTAGCAGTTTTTCTTATCAGTGACTTTTTGCTCTTTGAATAGTATTTGCCTTGACTAGGGATGCTCGCCCTCAGATAGCTGGGTATTGTGCTGACTTAATGGACTTGTATGGCTGCCTCTAGGTCTATTGTGATTAACTGATTTGAACATGAAAGCACACATATTTGAATTACTGTTTTGATTGTCTAAAGATAAAAATCCAGAATGGAATAATAAAATGGAATCATAAAACGGTTCTTTTAAAACTTTTTTAAACATACCACACTGCTTTTCATACTAGAATCCCTTGCAATTTTTTTTTAAAGTTCTTCAAAAACTTAATCTCTATACAGTGAGTCTGACACAGCAAAAACCTGCTCCAGGCTACCCTAAGGTTTTAATGTTAACACTTGTTCCAGCTATACAATTTAATTATAAGTATCTATTACTCTTCATTCCCCCACAGATTCAAAGCACACCTTTCATAGTTTTTCGTAAAAACATTACGCTCTTTCTTAACCTCGGCCCCTTTCATTCTGATGATTTTTTAATGCTTTATTTTAAACAAATGAGTTTACAATTTTCAAAACATCACATCCAATGACCCCCAATATTAATGCACAAACAACAAAAATGAACATTAAGTGTTTAATTAAAGAATTCAAAATGTGAAGTTAAGTTGAACAGAAACCTCCCATAGAGCACAGAGCACCGCCCAGCGCAGAACCACACTGGCAACGGTGTGAGCACGAATGCCTCACAAAATATCTCAGGTCATTGATATGGCAAAATCACTGTACTATCAAACAGTTGGTTGAGATTTTTGTCTATATTTTAATTTCTATTGCTAATTAACATAAATATTCTTGGAAAGTGCCATAATGGTATTTCGAGCATGTTTCAAGCATTTCCAGATTTTATCAACAGGACAGTTGCACCGGTTCACCTGGGATTTATTCTAGACTCGCACTAACGATACGGTATCACATGTTCTTGACATCCAAGTACAGTAGTGATTTCAAAGAATGTTCAGAGCACGTATAAAGCTAGAGGACAGTGTCGGGAAGGTTTTTGGGATGAAGCAGAGATCTTTCAAAGATGGAAAGAATTTTGGAGTTCCTCAGTCTTGCATAGAATCTCGTGTTGAGTCATGTTTTTGATGCGCATAGTTTATTTACATGATACTGCCGGGAGATTCTATGAACTTTTGTATAAGTGAGGTTGTAAATTATAAATTCCCACTTGGGGCAACAAAGGAGTGGTCCCTCTATGATCCCGCCACACTGTAGAAATGCCCCGGAACTGCCTCTCTCAGGGGTGATGAAGTTGGGATATTCATGTTACAAGACCTGTTTATCTGAAACCAGAGGTGAATACAAGGGATGTGAACTCCCGTGCACGTCCACGTACTGTGGGCATGGTTTGATGGGCAGGTTGAGCCTGCTCCGGTGGGGAGATGAAGCCCTGGGCATAGAAATACAGGTCGTGGAGATGAGAGATGCCCATCAAACTGCAAGGTTATCCTGCAGATGGACTAAGTGTAATGAATGTAGTGTTCAGTGATGGAAATGATATAGAAAATGGATGGAGGAATATTGTTTCTAGAGAAAGCTGGAAGAATGATAAATGTGAACTAACCAGTGGGATGAGACCCACGTATATGGCAGAGACTTGTCTTGTGAGGAACAGGGACAACTGCTCTATTTCCTTTCCCATTGACCTAGGATGGCCACAGAGGGGGAAAACCTCACCCTGGTGTCTGAATTCATCTTAATGGATATCTCAGCGGACCCCAAGAAACAGCAGCTGCTCTTCATACTCTTCCTGAGCATGTACCTGGTCACGGGGCTGGGGAACCTGCTCATCATCCTGGCCATCACCACAGACACGCGGCTCCACAACCCCATGTACTTCTTCCTGGCCAACCTGGCCTTCGTGGACATTTGTTTCACGACCACCACCATCCCCAAGATGCTGGTCAACCATGTCACAGGACACAAAGGAATCCCTTATGCCGGGTGCCTGGCACAGACTTTCTTTTTCATGTGGTTTGGTGCCATAGACTGCTTCCTTCTTGGTGCCATGGCCTATGACCGCTACGCTGCCATCTGTCACCCCCTGCACTATGCCACGACTGTGACACCACAGCTGTGTATCCTCCTGCTGGCAGCATCTTGGACCACAGCCTTGGGGAATGCCCTGACCCACACGCTATCACTGACCCGCCTTTCATTCTGCACCCACCACCAGGTTCCTAACTTCTTCTGTGACCTCAGTGCTATGCTGAAGCTGGCCTGCTCTGACACCTTCCTCAATTACGCAATGGTGAACACCATGGGTACCCTGCCCGTATTCTTCCCCTTTGTGGGCATCCTGGTCTCTTATATGCTCATCTTTGCTGCTGTGATGAGGATCCCATCCACAAAAGGCAAGTGGAAGGCTTTCTCCACTTGTGGCTCTCATCTCTCTGTGGTGTCCCTGTTCTATGGGACACTCATTGGAGTTTTTTTCAACCCCACATCCTCCCACATAGCCCAGAAGGACACAGCTGCTGCAGTGATGTACACCGTGGTCACTCCCATGCTGAACCCCTTCATCTACAGTTTTCGCAACAATGACATGAAGGGGGCCTTGGGGGCCCTCATCAGTAGGAAGCCAGCTTTTACTCCTTAACCACATGTGGAGATGTCTGTGTCCAGATACAGATCTGGCACTATCCAAATTTTGGTCAACATTTACTTCATATTGTATTCAGTTCACTAATTTTTTTTTTACTTATTTTTCCAGCACCTATTTTTTGAGCATCTATTACATTTCAATAACTCATATATTGCTGATATGCAGAAAGCACAGAAAATTCCTGACATTGTGGTTTATAGGAAGTGACTTTAAAAGCAGAGACCAGGATCAAAGTACCGCTGGAGATGAAGTTCGGGTGCTAGTTACTTCTATTGCTAAGAATTGCCCTTAATGTTCCTTTCTACACAAATTCTTTAATTGTTTTTGCTTAATTTGTGTCAGTTAAATTTTCAGTGCTTTTTTTCTTGAACTACAACATTTGTCATTTTCACTTACATGAAACTATACTCTTAAGCAGAAAGCAAGTCTTATTTATAATTCTTAGGGGGTAATGACACTGTTGACTTTTCTAACAATTGTTGTTTCTGACTCATCACTTTTTAAAATAATTTCTTCTAAGTCTTTGAGATGAGCAACAAAGGACAGCAAACTCCAGTAACTACTTGCTCTTTTCAGTCACTTCTAGAAACACAGGCTTCCTGATACATGATAATCTTTATAAGTTATCACAGGAGATGTTATCTCCAAGTTAATCTTCCTTGGCATAGCACCAGCCAGATAACTAGTTTGCAATATTTGTGTTTTATCACTAGTCCTCTAGGTAATGCAACCAAATTTTCATTTTTGTGATGTTATTTATTTATGTATTATTTTAAATGAATAGTTTATTTGCTGTTAGTTTTCTAGTACCTCTGTAACAAATACCATAAATTTAGTGGCACAAATATTAAGTAGAATAAGAGAAATACTGTGGTATGTACTTGACTGTCCGGTAGATGATGTTAGATGAGAAAATAAATATTTTAATTAAAGTGTATCATGAGAAAATATAACTAAGACGAAGGCAAAGAAGTTACCTGAAATTTTAAAAATTATATTTATCAAGGTAATTCTGGTGTATAGCACTATATAATTTTTAGGGTTACAGGCTCACATAGCTACAGGCATTCATCACCAAAATACTGATAATCCCCCACCAACATCTTTTGGGTTCCCCCTTACACTGTGCTCCCTAATTCCTACTCATCTCTCTGGTAGTGTTACAGCAGTTTCCCAGAGAAATCAAACAGCACTCAGGGAGGTGCAAAGAGAGGATTTAATAGTCACACCGTCGGGCTCAGTGGGATCACTCCCAAAAACCTGGGCCTCGAATAGTAGAAATGGCTGGGTCTTATCCAGGTTGTAAGGGAAACTTCTTACACCATCCATCACAGTGAAAGTTATTCATCATAAGCATTCTTTATTGTTTGGGACAGTTACTTGGGAAGGGTCAAGGTAGCCCTTTCTCAGGCTCCTTCTGTGAACAAGCAGTGCACCCAGCAACCTCTCTGCTCCAGCAAGCAGCAAACTCCCAGCAGCAAACCTGACAACTTCCTGCTTCAGTAGCTCAACTCTAGTTGAGTTCTATTCGACAGAGTTCTAGGGCTTATTTTGGTTTAGTGTCGTCTGTTACTTTGTTTGCTTCTCTATGTACACATATGAAAAAAATAATTTAATATGTGTCTCTTACTTTCTGACTTATTTAATTAAGCATAATCACCTCCAGTTCTGTCCATACTATCACAAATGGCATGATTTCATCTTTTTTTATACATGAGTCATACTTCATTATGTACATATATCTCATCTTCTTTATCCAGAGTTATTTGCATTTTTTAAAATAAACAATACCATGCACATATGTCTAAAATACTGTATTTTGGATGACATAACCAATGTTTATTATCCTTACCATGTTTAGAGGCTGGAAAATTTGCTATTGGCTGCCAACAATCATTGGATTCTGGACAGGACCCTCTTCTGATCACACATAGTGTCCTCCTGCTGTGTCATACAGGGTCAGAGAGAGCAAGCTCTTCAGCATCTCTTTTTTTTTAGTTTTTATTTACTTTCATTTAAGGTGCTAGTTGGATGCTCTTACTGGGTATTACGACCATAGTCCACCCGTGACCAACTCATGCATTGTACACCACCATCGTCCATTGTGCTTCCCTCCCTCTTCTTTTTTTTATTTCTTTTTTTTCTTAATATAAAATTTTTTTAAAAAATTTTGATGAAGGCAACAGTCCTATCACAAGGTTCCAGCCAAGTTACCTCCCAGTGATGCCACCTCCAAATATTATCACATTAGGAATTAGAGTTCAGCAATATTATACAAATGGAACACAAATATTCAATTGATAGCAGTCATTCAATTGCAGCCAAACAACAGAGAATAAAGGTATCTAATTAAGCACTACATTTTTTACATAAAAGTAAGTGTCTACACCTCATCCATGCCAGTAAGAGCAGGTAGAATCCTACTTTCCCCTTTGTGAGACCATAACAAGATGCCTAGTAGCTACTCCTCACTCAGCAACAATGATACCTTTTCTCCAATTGTGGTGGTCTCAGAGAGCCTAGTGAATGTCAGCAATAAAGTCACCTCTACCACAGTGGGTCTAAAAAACATATTGAGGTGCCCTTAAGCATAATAAGGTGCCCCAAATTAAGTGCTTAGGATGCAGAATTGGGACCCTAGACTTCTACATCTCCCTGCAGTCAAGGGAAACACCTCCCTACCCATTACCAAAGAAAATGCAGTGTCATAGAAAATCAGCTAAGCTGAAATTCAGATAACCTGAAACCCGAGATAAGATTCAGAATCTCAAACATGATTGGAAAATGTCTAGACTATACCATTGTTGTTGCTGTAACACTGATGTGATATGGTTCAACAGTTTCTGACGGTGCTAAGGAACCAGAGGGTATGTTCAGCTCTTCAAAATGCTGGGCTGATCAAAAAGATGTGGTACATATACACAATGGAATACTATTCAGCAATCAAAAAAGATAACCACAGTCATTCATAGAAACATGGATGGAGCTAGAAGAAATTATGCTCAGTGAACTAAGTCAGAAGGCAAAAGAATCATACCAGATGGCTTCACTCCTAAGAGGAATATAAGGGAACCAAATAAGCAACCAAGGAAAAGAATAATAACAATAAAAAAAAAAACACAACAAAAACCAAAAGACAAGGACAAATCAGAAACACTTTGTGAAGGGGAGGAGGAATTGGGTTGAGGGCAGAAAGAGCACAAAGGACTGAGGTGATGGTGCACTGGTGAAATGGTGGTGGGAAATTCATGGAGACCACAAATGATGTCAAATTTATATAAAGAAAAAGAGGGGGGAAATTGTTGGGCTGAGCCTGACAGCACTCCTTGAGGTGACATCAGAGGCAGGTCTGGAGGCAGGAGCAACTGCCAAGTCTTTGTGAAGTTCTGCAGAGGTGTGGAGGTCTACAAGTCTACAAAGGTTTGTTGATTCCACGGTGGTCAAGGACTCAACATTTCTCTCTCTTCAGAAGTTTTGAGCAGAATCCTTCCCAGAAGGTGGTCCAGGCAATCCTTTTCTTAAAAGACTGTGAGCAGAAATACTCCTTTTATGGTTGGTAGTAGAAAGAGCCAGGCTGGCTCTTGCTCTGCCTTATATTGCCTCAGGGTGCTTTACCCTGCAAGCCTGTTTGGGCTGTTTTCAATCCTAAGCATCTGATTGGATCATTTAGCACCAATAGCTCATTTTCCATTTCTCAGTTAGAAGTTAACTAATGAAGTGAGCTTGAATCTGATGGGTTCATTTAGCTTGCACCTGATTGGTTCCTTGTGGAATCCTAAAGCTAGATATAAAAGGCAGAAAATCCCAGCCTGGTCTGCATTCAGGACAGTGCAGGTTGATGCACCTTTTGGCTACAGGTAACCATAGCTTTGTTTGGGTGAGAGGTGGGTTGAACCAACCTGACTGAGGCTACCTAGCCCCGACATCAGCCCCGACAAGTCACCTTGTTTCAGGGCTTAAGTACACTTGGAGTTTGGTTACAGTTTAAAAAAAAAATGTCATGCAGATCCTAGAATGACATCAATTAGCACAACATCAATTTGTCATAACACTGATGTGAAAAAATGTCCTGACTGATGTTGAATGAAGCAATGTCATTCAAGGACTTTCATGATGTCATTTCAGTTCAGTTGCATATTCCAAGAATCCATGATGGGATCAGTGAGTAACACTGGATATAATAAGGGGTGGAGAATAAAACATGTGAAACAATGTAACTATTAGTAAAAGTAGAAAAAGGGTGCAAATACTTTCCCTCCAATAATCTTGCCACACTTCATTAATTAGAAATTATTTTAATTTTATATTATTACATTTTAATTTCCATATTCTAAATATATTCCATTTATTGTATCTTGAGGATTCTATAAACAATCAAGTGCAAGGCAGAGATTTGAAAGATATGTGTCACAGGAGAAATACATTTCCTTTTACATGGAGTTTGGTTTTGTGCAGAGAGGACAGCTATGAGCAAAGAGATGAGGGGACTCTAGGCTGATTTTTCTTCAGCCCCAGGTTTGCACTTAACCCTGCACCATCACAGATGTATGCCTATAGGCTGTAGAAACCATTGGAAATATTCAAGATCTAGAAGAAATTATGAAAAAGCAAAGAATTGAAAATGCAAAAACAGATATTGAAAATCTATGGATCTTTAAATTAAAACCTTGACTAGTATAGTTTCAAGTTGGGCATAACCTTGAGGGTATCATGCTCTGTGAAAGAATTCAAAAAGAGAACATATCATGCTTTTTCATTTTATGTGGAACACAAAGTAACAAAGCAAAGGAATGAGAAATAACAAAGCAAAAGTAAACTTTAACATTTTGACAAGAAAATGGTCATTGCAAGGGAGGGAATGAAGAATAGTGTATTAAACAGGTAGACGAGGTCAATATAATCACTATTAGAAGTGATTATAATGAAGTAGGTAGAGATTTCACAATATTCAACTGTACAACTGCAATGGTTATAATGTTATAAACCATGCAACTTCAGAAGAAATCACAATTAAACATGAATAGTTGATGTTATGATACATGACTCTCACCTCAATTAAAAATTAATTTTTAAAAAAAGGATAATTCACCACAATCAAGTGGGATTTATTGCAGAAGCTCAAGGATGGTTCAATATATGGAAATCAACATAATCCACAATATCAACAAAAAGAAGAACAAAAACCATATGATCACCCATTCATGATAAAGGCTCTCAAAATCCTTGGAATAGAAGGACCATAACTCAACATGGTAAAAGCTATATTTGACAAACACACTGCAAATATAATCCTCAATGGTGAAAAACTGAGAGCATTCCCCTTAAGACCAGGAACAAGATAAGGATGCCCACTCTCTCCACTGCTATTCAATACAGTACAGAAGTCTTAGTCAGAGCAATAAGACAGGAAAAGGACATACAAGGACTATAAATCAGGAAAGAAGAAGTAAAACTATCATTATTTGCAGATGATATGATAATATACTTGGAAAACCCTAAAGGCTCTACAGAAAATCTAATTAAAATAATCAATCAGTTTAATAAAGTAGCAGGATACAAAATCAATGCACAAAAGTCAGTAGCCTTCCTACACACAAACAACCAGTCTGAAGAAGAAGAAATCAAGAAAAATATACCCTTTACAACTGAAATCAAGAAAATCAAATACTTGAGAATAAACTTAACAAAAGAAACAAAAGACCTATGTAGAGAAAATTATAAAACACTGTTAAAAGAAATAGAAGAGGACACAAAGAAATGGAACGATGTCCCCTGTTCATGAATAGGAAGACTCAACATTATCAAAATGGCCATCCTACCAAAAGCAATTTACAGATTCAATGTAATACCAATAAAAATTCCAATGAAATTCTTTAAGGAAATAGACCAAATATTGATGAAATTCATATGGAGACACAAAAAACCCGATTAGCCAAAGCTCTATTGACAAAAAGGGAGAATGGAGGTATCACACTCCCAGATTTCAAACTCTACTACAAAGCAACAGTTATTAAAACAGTTTGGTACTGGAACAAGAACAGACACACAGACCAATGGAACCATATAGAAAGCACAGAAGTAAAACCACACAACTGCTGGAAGAAAGATGGTGGCAGAGTGAAGACGCTGGACTCATCGTGTCCAGATACACATAACAGTGAATACCAGAAAAGAAAAAAAAAAGCCAGAAAACGGACTGTTAGCTTACATACAGGAAACATCAGCCCAACGGAAAGCGTTTCTGCTTTGTTCCCTCTATGCTTGTTCATTGGTTCAGGTTTTCTGTTCTCCTTGTTGCTGGCTCTGTTTTGGGCTTGTTTGTTTGTTTTCTTTTCTTTTCTTTTCTTTCTTCTTCCCTGTTCATGTTCTTTCAACATCTGCCTAAACAGAATACTACTGGAACCTGTACCCAGCTGCAGAGGAACAGTTATCAGGCAGAAATAACTCAAACGCCAGGAAAAGAAATCAGAAATCATGCCCACCAGCACCAGCAGGACCGCGACACAACAGACTCTAACCCGAAGGTTAACAATGGGAAGAAAGAAAAATACCAATGACCAAGCAGGTTCACCCAAAAACAATACACCGCAGAAAGAAAGTCAACATATAGAACCTGATATTATAGACACAGAGGAATGTGCACATCTATCAGACAAAGAAATTCTAAAGACCATGATGAGAATAATCAAAGAGTTAAGAGACAATGCAGAAAGGGATAAGATCACAATCAAGGAAATGAGGAATGAGATGGAGTCCCAGCAAAAGAAAATAGAAGAAAGGGAAAGAAAAACAAATGAAGCAAATCAGAGAGAAGTAGAGGAGTTCAAAAATTACCAGAAAAACAGAATATAAGAACTGGAAGTACGAGTCAGTACACTGGAGGACACAGACATGAAAAGAACCAAGAAAGGTAAGGAAGGAGAAGTGAAAATGAAAAGGAATGAAGAAACACTTCGAGTGCCATCTGACACCTTGAAGAGGGGTAATATAAGAATCATAGGCATACCAGAAAATGTAGAGAGAGAAGCAGGTTCTAAGAACCTTTTCAAAGAGATCCTTGATGAGAACTTCCCAAACATGAAAATAGACATACAAGAAGCTAGAAGAATGCCAGATTACCAGCAACCATTATTATACAGTCCCCCAAAAGATAAACTTTCTTATGTTGCCTGGGAAGATGACTTTTTTATTTGAAAACATTCAGTGAAATACAACAAAAATTGTACACTCAGAAAAAGAAAATCCAGTACAAAATTATAATGACTTTTGCTACTTTTTCCATTCTTTTAATAGACATAGTAGTAAAAGGTACTAGTCCAAGAGCATATAATCTGTAATGTCCAATATAAAACTAATCAGAATGGATAAGATTACAATTATTCAAAATGGGGCAAAAAACATCAATACAACATTGGTGTCAAAGGGAAATAAGGAAAACCCTGAATAGGTTAAAATAACATGCAGAAAAGAACCAACATCATCTCAGATACTTGAATGAACTGTCTGAGATAGTCACGGTGACAAGATCTTATTGGTGCCACCAGAAAGAAATTTATTAAAGATAGAATTAAATTTAATTCAAAACCATCATCAACCTCCAAATCCAACCTCATTGCATGGAGTTGAAATTCTAGAGTAGTATAAAGTGACTAAACAAGGAGAATCATTTTTCATGCACAATTCCAGTGCTCAAGATGATGAAAGAAATCTTATTTATACAACATATGGCAACTTTTTATATTTAAAAGTCAGTGCCACATTATTTGTTCACTACATGCAAGGCAGCATTAACAGAGTTCACTCAGTTTTCACTGTGCATGTCATAGTATTGGGTTATACCATGCTGTTGATTTACGTGCTAACAAGGAAAAGATGAGAACACACACATATATGATAAAGTACTTGTATTTGCATGGGAAAAACATCTCAATTTTGTTGTGCATGATAGATTTCAAAATTGCAAATATGAAAGTGATTCAACTGCTACAACCAAAATCAAAAGTAAAAAGGATGCTTATTTACTTTTCATACTTATCATATGAAAAATATCTTCTTTGGATCTTATACATGACTATATGACACAGAAATCTGTCAGGTTGCATTCATGTTATTTGGTTTTCTATCTGTGCCTTTGGAGGATGTACATGAAAGGTTTGAGTACATTGTGGAGAAGGTGAACATTTACATAACTCAATAGATTATGTTTAAAGTATTTATGTGCATAAAGTATGTGGCAGAGGAAAAAGAACAGAAGTTCCAAAATTGCCACCAAATACTGAATGTTGATCACAGGATAAACAATGCTGTGGAAAGCTAGCAAATGAAATTTCGAAAGTTGATAGTTGAGTATTTTCTCTAGTTTGGAGATTTATTGAAGTGTTTAAAAATTAAAGCAAAGCAATGATTAAGTTTTCACCCAGGTTCTTGGTGGTCATACTCAAGTATAGTCACCAACTTCAAATGAGAAAAACAAAATTGAACTCATATAACCAAAATTGTACTATAGTGACTATAACACCAATAATCAGATTGATGTGTTCTTGAAACAATCACAAACTTAAGATTAGCCCTGCCAAATGTGATTATAAACAACAATAATAAATGTGAAATCCAAAATTCAATCATGAACTGCAATAAAAATAATGCAAATATAACTGTAACGAAGTCAATCACTTCTATTAATGCTATTTAATCAATAATGAACCAAATATTCTCAACAGTGTTTTTGATAAAAACAGTTTTCAAGAATTTTTTTGCTTGGCCCAGTTGTCCATTTTAGATAAAACCACCAAATAGCAAACTTTTGTCATGAGCCACAAGTTTCAAGGGACTATTTAATAGGACTAAATCGCCTATAAGTAATTGTACTCTTTCCTCTTCCCCAAGGTTTTTGCATAGATCACCACCAATAACTAAGAGTGACAAAGATGTAAGTAGTTGTAGGAAACAAATAATGCAAATTAAATAGATACAAGAAGTTTGGTAGAAAAAGAACATTGGATATAGTTAATAACTGAATGAACAAGATGCAACCAGACAAAATTTTGGAAGGTATTGTATTGTTAAACAAACATAAATCTCACCTGCAAAATTTGATGACTTTTCAGATTTTGTATCATGGATCTCTTTGTTACAGAAACTTTACCTAATACTTAACCCAAAGTGAGCTTTGAGTCCTAGACTGGTTTCAGACTCTTCCATTTATCACTATATTTCCTTTAAGCTTCTGTAACAAAAGTTCAGGGATTTTGTTTGTTCCTTGCTAGGCCCTTATACCTTAGTAGAGTGCCTAAAATTGGACAGATGTTCACTAATAGCAACTGGGAGAATAAAGTAATAAACAAGTGAACTGAGAATGGTATGAAGATATATTTAAGATTAGGACTATGTGGGGAAATTCAAGAAAGATGGGCACGGTATTTGGAGACTCACATGTCCCAGTGCTGTGGTCACTGAGTAAAATATGGCTTCCTACGGAAGAGGGCCCCCAAGGCCCCCTTCATGTCACTGTTACGTAGGCTGTAGATGAAGGGGTTCATCATAGGAGTGACCACGGTGTACATCACTGCAGCAACTGTGTCCTTGTGAGCTGTGTGGGAGGATGTGGGGCTAAAATAAACCCCAATGAGTGTCCCATAGAACATGGTCACCACAGATAGATGAGAGCCACAGGTCGAAAAGGCCTTCTGCTTTCCCTTCGCGGAGGGGATCTTAAGCACAGCAGAAAAGATGCCTGTGTATGAGATCAAGATGCCCATGAAGGGGGTGAAAACAAATAGACTACCTATACTGTACACCATTGCATTGTTAAGAAAGGTGTCAGAGCAGGCCAGCTTCAGCAGAGGGCTGAGATCACAGAAGAAATGGGGGACCTCATTGTGGGTGCAGAATGAGAGGCGTGTCAGTAATATAGTGTGGGTCAAGGCGTTCATGACCGCTGCAGTCCAGGATGCTGCCACCAGGAGGATGCACAGCTGCGGTGTCACAGATGTGGCATAATGCAGGGGGTGACAGATGGCAGCATAGCGGTCATAGGCCATGGCAGCCAGCAGCAAGCTATCGATATCAGCAAACAAAATGAAGAAGAATGTCTGGGTCAAACAACCAGCATAAGGGATCCCTTTGTGTCCTATGACATGATTGACCAGCATCTTGGGGATGGTGGTGGAGGTGAAGCAAATGTCCACGAAGGCCAGGTTGGCCAGAAAGAAGTACATAGGGGTGTGGAGTCTGGAGTCAGAGGCAATAGCCAGGATGATGAGCAGGTTCCCCAGTCCCGTGACCAGGTACATGCTCAGGAAGAGCGTGAACAGCACCTGCTGTTGCTTGGGATCATCTGAGAGACCCAAGAGGATGAATTCAGAGACCTGGGTGAAGTTTTCCCCTTCCATGGTCATCCTGCATCAATTAGAAAGGAAACAATTGGTTGTCCATGGTCCTGACCAAGACCAAGCCCTCTATTGCATCTTGATTCCATCCCCTCTTTTAGCTCAGACACTCATCAATTCTGCCCACTGTCTCCTGCAACAGGATCTCCCACTCATGTGCTGCCTTATTTCCATCACTAAACATATATCATTCCCTTCAGCCCACCTGCAGGATACCTCTGTAGCTTGTAATCAACTCCCAAATAGAATGACTATTTCTCACTTCTACTAACTCTATCTCTGCCTCAGGACTTTATCTGCCCACAGGATAAAGCTCAGCCTGCACACAGGTAATGTGGATGTACTGGAAATTCTGGCCTGGGGATTGACTTTGACAATCATGAGACAAGGCTTGTCGGGTGACTCCTGAGTAAGATGGTTCTATGGTATGTTCCACAGTTTTTCATGGACTCTTAGAGATCATTCTCAGTGTTCTGAATGGACTTGCTCTTCCACAAACTCACTTGCCAAACATTCATTAAGTCTCCTGGGGCATTTCCCTACATGAACTCTCTACAGTCAAATCCTGACTTAGAATCTGCTCTAGGGAGAATCCAAACTAAGACACAAGCATCCAAGACTTCTTTCACCTGTGAAAGATCCCTTCTTCATCCTAAATACCTTTCCAACAGCTTTTCCCCTTACTCTGCTCTATTGACCTCACACTGTCCAAAAACATTGTCTAGCCTTTCTTTTCAAGAGCTATCATGTCTGCTATTGCTAATGCAGGACTAGACTATATCCAGTGTACACCAGTACAATTGTCCTTTTGCTAAAACCCAGAAATATTATGTCAGACTGGCAAATTACTCTTACAGGTCTTTCAAAGAAAAGTCAAATTAATTAACTACAAAACTCAAAATATTTAGATAATTGCTCTTGAATGTTAAAATGTATTTTGCTTTATGTGCACCATTTGAGAAACATTTGAGCAACTTCTTGCTCTGTCACTGTGAGCAATGTGGTTGTAGTTCTATGAAACATTATGCTCTAGGAAAGATCAATTTATCATAATCCTCAAATTTTGAGATTGGTCCCTGTTTTAAATTGTTGTGAATTACTTTGGTTTTCACTATTTGTATGGAATGATGACTTTTGTTTAAGTTGTATGTGATGTTTTGATAATTGTAAATTTAATTGTTTGTGATCTAACATTAAAATAGAGCATGTAGAATGAACAGCAACAAAGTTCAAGTAAACCTCTTAATGTTTCTATTAAACACCATGCTATACACTTTGGGATTTGTGGGGAGCAGAGAACAAAGGATATTGACAGTGAATTGAAGTTCTGGACTGTTTGAACTTCAGGTGTCAAAGCAGCCTGGAAGTTTTGCCACTGTGTAAGAATCATGGCAAAATATAACAATTTATATTTGGAATAAATTTAAATAATAATATGAGTGCAAGATTGTGTAAAAAAGTATAGAGAGTCCTCAAAATTTTAAAATAGAACTAACTTATGACCCAGCAGTTAGATCTAGCAATCTGGTATTTATCCAAAGAATGCTATCTGCACTCCTATTTTCAGTGAAGGATTATTTATAATAATCAAACACAAAAACAACCTAACTCACCATCAGTGGATGAATGGATAAAATAAATACAGTATATGTTTAAAGACAATGGAATATTACTTAAGTGTAAAAAGAATGAACCTGGATCTTGTTACACTGGTAGGGAGTTGGATGGACCTTGAAGACACTATGCTAAGTGAAAAAAGTTGAACAAAAATTCAAATACTACATGATTCCACTTATATATGGAATATAAACTAAAACATAAAAAATGAGCCCATATATAAGAAAACAGAAAATAACTGTGTGTGGTAATGAAATGTTACTAGACTTAGAGCAATAATAATTTTACAACATATACAAATAGTAAATCATTATCTGATTTAGTACATACTATATATGCTACAGACCTGGAGCTAATTAATGTTATGTGACAATTATACCTCAATCAGTTTCAATTTTTATTAGCATTTTTACTAAATTTGTTAGCACTTGATGTCTTTATGACTTCAAGGTTTCACTTCTCCATAAGTGCATGTGCTTCACTCACCCTCCCCCAAACCTCCTGTGTCATGCTTCCTGGGCACCTGACACATGCCAAGGAGTTTGATATGCTTCCTCTTACTTTAAGATTCTCTAAGATATGTATTCCTACCTCCTCCACTTATAGGAAAAAAAGTTTTAGAGGGAAAGATCAACTACCCTGTGTCTCATAATCTCTCTTGCTTCAAAGACTTTCAACTCTATGATGCAGATCCAGAAGCTGGAACCTCTTATATACACACAGCACTTTCATTTTATTTTGTTAATATTATACAGACAAATGTACTGAGCCCAGAGAGGCAGAACCACTTCCCCAAGGCCACACAGCAGGCCTGGTTAATGTCACCATGGCCTCCTGCTTGCTGTTTCATTTCCTTGTATCCAGTCCTTTCTCCCCACTCACCTGTGGAAGGTGTCCCTTCTATCTGTGAAGATGTCTGGGGGAGGTGAGCCAGCTCTAGGTGGGAGTATCCTGGGTTGACTTGAAGGCACATCTTTGGCTCCATGGGAGGATCCCAACAACCTGGCAGAGTTCAATTTACCTTCCTTCCTCGCTCCTCATGCTCAGTCCCTGGTGTCTTGTTAGGGCTTATGCTAATTGTCCGCTCCACACTCCATCCCTGCTTGCACCATCCTCTTTGGGGAGAAGGGTACTGCTGCAGGTCGTTCTGGGCTTTTCCTTCCATTCCTGAGTTAGGGAAATGGAATGTTCCCTAAGTTAGGGAAATTTTGTGGTACTTCCCAGTGGAAAGCCCCAGCTCTTGTGGATCTACCAAAACATTGTGTACTTCCGTGGCTCTTCAATGTGGGTAGCAATGCCTGGTAACAATTATTTTTTAGTTGAAGCAAGTCATATAACATAAAACTAAATAGTTTAAAGTGAAAGATTCAGTGGCATTTAGGACATTTACAATGTTGAGCTGCTACCGCCACCTGTGCATAGTTCCTAAACATTTCATCACCCCAAGATAAATCCTCTATTTATTAGCAGTAACATCCCATAATTCTCCCATAGCCCCTGACAGCCACTAATCTATTTTCTGTCTATGAGTCAGGCTGTTCTTGACATTCCTGTAAATAGAACCACATACTCTATGACCTTTTTTGTCTGATTTCTTTCACTTAGTATCTTCAAGATTCTTCTATATTGTAGCATGTGTCAGTGCTTCATTCCATTTAGAGCAAAATTCCACAATGTGTTTATACATTCATCCATTGATAGATGTGGGTCATTTACACCACTGTTATGGACACTGGTGTAGGCATAACTGAGACCCTGTTTGCAGAAGAGTAGAGTTGCTGTTGTCATCCTTAATTTTTGGGTAACCATCAAATTGTTTTCCACAGTGGCTGCACCATTTTACGTTCCCACCAGCAATGTGTAATTCCAATTTCCTATATATCCTCACAACACTTGCTATTGTCATCTGTTTCTGTTGTTTAAGTGTAGAGTAGTAGCCCATTGTGGATTAGATTGGATTGGATTGATTGGATTGGATTGGACTGGATTGGATTGATCTCTGGCATATAATCATGTTGAGCATCTTTGTATGTTCCAGATATTTTTTACGTTGTGTATATACTGGTAAAACATATTTGAATACATGCCCAACACAAGTATATTTATTTAAATACTAAAGAACAGATTATGTAGTAATATTATAAAACTTGTCTCCCAACTTGAATATTAAAAATGATATTCCAATGAAATAAGCTCTTGGTTGTTTCAAATCAACCTAACAGTAACAATGATATTAGCTAATATTTCCAGATACGCTGTGGCAAAACTCATGGTGAAAGGTCAGTTTTTGAAAATTGAACAATGTTTTAACTATTTCTCATCATAACTAATTAGTAATTTCCTTTGCCTTCTTGATGTGACTAAAATAGAATTATCTTAAGGATAAAAGTATCTCCACCAGCATTGTTTTGGTTGCATTGAGGTCAACCTGATGCCTCTCATGTCACAGGTTCATTACATAAGTGTAGTTGAAATGTTGTATGCTTATTAAGTAGACGTATATGAAATTGAAGTTTTATTAATGCTTAAGCAGAAATATTTGGAGTCTGTGCATTAGTAAAACATTAGGTCATAAAACAATTTGGAGGTTATAGAGACATATATCAATATGAACTTTATTTTTTTATTGAGGTAACATTAGTTTACAACACAATATTAAGTGTTACAGCTTCTCACCTCAGCAACTGTATATTTTACATCACACCTGCTACCAAATGTTCACCCATCAACAACTTATTTGCTCCCTCTTCCTTCACTTCTGGTTAAAAAAAAAACTATTTTGCCGTTCGGGCTTACAGTTTGTTTTGTTTTGTTTGTTTGATAGCTTTTGCTTTTCTTTATATTCCACAAACAACTAAAATAATATGGTATTTGCATTTCTCCTTTTCATCTATTTCATTTAGCATAATTCTCTTAAGTCCCCTCAGCGTAGTTGGAAATGGCAAGATTTCGTCTTTTTTATGACTAAGTAGTATTTCATTCTATATATATATATATACCACAACTTCTAAATTCATTTCTCTGTCTTCAGGCACTTGGTTCTTTCAACTATTAGAAATAGCCCTGAAAAATACATAGTTATATTCTTCAGTTAAATGTCCAGAAATGGAATTACTGAATCATGCAAGAATTCCATTTTTAATTTTTTGAGGACCTCAAAAAGTGTCTGCAACAATTTTCATTCCTGCCAATAGTGCACAAGCCTTCCTTTTTCTCCACCTCCTCACCAATATGTATTATATCTTAATTTTTTGATAATAGCTAGTCTAACAGTGTGAAGTAAAATTTCATTGTCATGTTAATTTGCATTTCCCTAATGATAAGCAACACAGAAGATCTTTTCACATGTCTGTTGCCATCTGTTTATCTTCTTTAGTGAAATGCATATCTAGATCCAGTACTCATTTTTAATAGGTCTGTGTGATTTTTTTATTGTTGAGTTGTACAAGTCCTTTAAATTTTTAATATACTAACCCCTTGTCCAGTATTTGCTTTGCAAATGTCTTCTCCCATTCACTAGGCTACCTTTTCATTTAAACAATAGGTACTTGCAATTTCAAAAAGATTTTTTAGTTTGATGCAGTCCCATTTATTTATAGTCTTGCTTGTTTGTTTGTTTGTTCTGCTACTGGAGATGAATCCGCAAAGACATCACTGAAACTGATATCAAAGAGCTATTTCCTATGTTTTCCTCTACATATCTAACGGTTTCAGATTTAACATTCAAGTCTTTAACTCATTTAAAATTAATTTTAATATATGGTGTAAGATCATGGTTTAGTTAGTTCTTTTGCATATGGCAGTCCAGTTTTCCCAACATAATTTGTTTAGATTTGCCTTTATACATTGTATTCTCTTGGCTCTTTTATCATATAAACTGCCCATATAAGTATGGGTTTATTTCAGACTCTCAATTTTTATTCCATTGATCTATGTTTCTGTTTTTTCTCCAGTACCATACTATTTTGATTACAATAGCCTTGAGGAATAGTTTGATTTCCAGGAATGTGATACCTCCATTCTTCATTTTTGTTAGAATTGTTTTTGTTATTTTTTGGTCTTTAGTGGTTCCATATAAATTCAATAACATATGTCCTATTTCTTTGAAGAAATGTCTTTTATTTTTTTTTATTAAAATATTTTAAAATTTACATATACTTGCCATTAATTGTAATCCCCATGTATTCCCCATCACCATCTCACCAGTGCACCA
>JAGFMF010011659.1:11514547-11525892 GCA_019455555.1 Galemys pyrenaicus | reverse complement strand
TGATTTCGATCTTAGAGTATTTGCTAATGTTTGTCTTGTGACCCAGTATGTGGTCGATCCTGGAGAATGTTCCATGTGCACTTGAGAAGAATGTATACCTATTTTGTGGGGGTGTAATGTTCTATATATGTCTGTTAAACCCATGAGATCTAGATCCTTGTTTAGTGCACTGATATATTAAGGTCATCTTAAATTTAATGTCTCATAAATTAAAAGACTCTTCCATGTCTTTGTAGTTTGGTCTGGGATTTTGTTTTCTCTCTGTGGTGTATTGTTCCCTGAGTGCTTATTTGGCCATTTATATTTTTCTTTCTCCTCACTGTCTACTTGAGTTTGCTCTGTTGTAGTTGTGGCTTTTGGTTGTGTGAGTTTTTCTCTCTACTGTTGTGGGCATTTAATTGGTGAGCACAGCTTCTGGGGTCTTGTAGAATCTTGGGTGTTTTCACAGTCTCCCCCTGAAACACTTCTGGGTCTTGTTCTGGTGACTGGGAGGGCTGGCACTGGGAAGACTGGGTCAAGAGACTGAGTCTTTCAGGGCTCTATCCAGAGGGTGGAGGGTTGCTGTAGATCCGTGAGATAGAGTGAGGCCCTTTGTGGCCTAGTTTGGGTCTTGAGTGTGCTTCCAAGTTACTGAGTGGGATGTACCTTCTGGGAGTGGCTGGGGGTCCAAGGTGAAGAGCTAGGTCCTACAAGGCCCAGATGTCGGCTTGTACCTTCTCCCAATGTGCTGATGAATGAGCCTGGAGTCAGAGGTTCTTACCAGAGGACTTGCTGAAGATCTGTTATGTAGAGCAGTGCCCTGCCTGGCCTAGGCTCTGCTTTTCTGAGTTTTCTTGTAGACCTATGGTCTGTTTTTCTGTGTTTTCTCTCCATTGTTCCACTTCTTTAAATTACTTACCATGACAATATTGAATTCTGTTTCAAATAGGGGAAAAACACTTCTGTCTTTGTGATTGGGTTCTGGATATTTTTCTCTCTGTATGTATTCACATGTTACCCTGAGGACTATGTGACCATTTACATTTTTCTTTCTCCCATTATTTGCTATAGTTAGACTGTCTCCTGGCCATCGGTCCTTTCCCACACTGGTCCCATATGGGCATTAGGCATGGTGGTTGGGAGATCATGAGGCCTATGATGGTGCTGTGTCTGATTGCAATACTGTTCTATCCAAGCACTGGGTTACTCAATGGGGTGGGTGGGACAGGACCAATGTATGGTCTTTATTACCCCTGATTGATATGATCATTTGAAAAATTATTTGATGAATCATACAATGGATTTGTATATGATGAATCATCTTGCATTCCTGGAATAACATTCACTTGGCTGTGGTGTATGATCTTTTTCATGTATTGTTGAATTCAGTTTGCTAATATTTGTTGTGGAATTTTGGCTCTATGTTCATCAGAGAGATGTTTATCTGAAATTTTCTCTTTTGGTGCTTTCTTTGTTTGGTTTTAGCATCAGTATTATGTTGTCCTCATGAAAGGAATTGGGAATCATTCCATCCTTTTTGATTTATTGTTTATGTTTTCTCTTTCTTCATGTCTTGGGAAGTTGTAAAATTCAAAGAGTTAATCCAGTTTCTCTAGATTGTTCAATTTGTTGGCATTTAGCTGTTCATAATAGTTTTTATAATCTTTTGCATTGTGGTTATCATCAAAAGTATCTTCTTTCATCTCTGATTGCATTTATTGGAAACTTCTCTCCTTTACTGTTAATAAGTTTGACTTAAGATTTATCAAATTTTGTGAAGTTTTTAAATAGCTTTTCAATTGATTTTAGGAGTGTTGTATTTTATTTATTTATGCTCTTATTTTTATTATTTCCCTCTTTCTACTTATTTGGGACTTCATTTGTTCTTCATATTCTTTTTTTCAAGTTAAAGTTACATTGTTTATTTAAAATTTTTTTATTTCTTTAAATATGTTGCTATCAACTTCCCTTTTACCACTGCTTTTGCTGCATCTGAAAAAACCTGGTATATGTTATATGCATTCTCTTTCATCTACAAAAATATTTTTATTTCTCTGCAAATGGCCAATAGGCATATGAAAAAATGCTCAACATTAGTTGTAATCAGGGGAATGCGAATCAAAATCACAATGAGGTATCACTTCACACCAGTAAGAATGGCACATATTAAAAAAACTAGCAACTAAATGTTAGTGAGGGTGTGGTAAAAAAGGAACTTCCTACACTGTTGGTGGGAATGCAAACTGATCCAACCTCTATGGAAAGCTGTATGGGGATACCTCAGTCTACTAAAAATGGAGCTACCACATGACCCAGAAGTTTCACTCCTAGGGGTTTATCCAAAGGACACAAAAATATTAACTCAAAAGAATACATGCATACCTATGTTTATCACAACATCATTTATAATAGGTAAGAGTTGGAATCAACCTAAATGCCCAAAAATAGACAACTATATCAGGAAGATATGGTTTATATACACAATGGAAAATTATTCAGTAATCAAAAAGATAAACTAGAGCCATTTATAGAAACATGGGCAGAACTTGAAGGGATTATGCTCAGTGAAATAAGTCAGAAGGAAAAAGAAAAATACCAGATGATCTCACTTATAAGAGGAATATAGGGGACCAAGGGGTGGAGGAAATAACATCAACAACAACCAAAAAAAATACAACAAAACAAAAATAAACAGAAAACTACAAATCAGAGACATTCTGCAGGGAAGAGGGAGGGTTTGGGATTAAGGCAGGGAATGAGAAGAGCACAAGGGACTACGGTGATGGTGCACGGGTGAATTGGTGGTGGGAATTCTATGGGGACTACACCCAGAAAAGAAAGCAAACATTATAAGAAAAAAATAAATATAATATTTAAAATATTTTTATTTCTTTTAATTTCCTCATTTACCTAATAGTTTCTCAATATCATGTTGCTAAATCTCCACATTTTTGTGGGTTTTTTTTTTCATTTTTCTTTTTATGGTTGCTTTCTAAACACATACCATTATGGTTGAAGAAATGCTTTGTTTAATTTTGATCATCTTAATTTTACTGAAAATTGTTCTGTGTCCCAACACATGATAAATTCTATAGAATACACCATTGTTAGAGGAACAATCCAGTTCCTGATATTTTTACAGACTCCAACCCTATCTCCATGCTGAAGAGATCTCAGGAGCTCTGAGAATCACAACTCCCAGCTTGTCAGAATTACATCTCAATAAAGCTGTCTTATTTCAAAAGAATGAGAACTATATTTTATAATACACATGCTGAGCTTGGTTCTCCCTAATATACATGATTGAACAAGTTCTAAGAGAATGTAACATTGATTCACTCCATTTTTCAGTGAAGGATTCTGCCTATTGAAGAGAAAAATATAATCTATTTCTGATTCACATTTATTTGAAGTCCTCTGATTTCTAAAATAACATGTACTAACTCTGATAGTACAATGTACTTTTCATTGTCAATAAAATTCCTTTTTACTTCAGTAGCATAATGATTAGGTGAATAGATTCAGGCTCAAATTTTGCAGAAGAGGGCCTCCTTGGTGGCTCGGCAGATTGAGTTTACACTGAAGCATCCATGGCACAGCAGCATGAGTTCCATCCCCAGCCAGGGACAGGACCTACATGATATAGCAGACTGCTCCCCTGCCTTGCCCACTGCTCCTCTTAACAGTGTATTTCAGTGGATCTGCCTCTATTGCTCCCCACTCTGTCTCTGGTGAATCCTCTCACCTCCTATGCCTCTGGCTTGTACCCCTGCTCTTGTATGCATAAATAAATCTTGTTAAAAATCTTGCAGAAGATATTTACATTGAGTATGTATACTGAAGAAGAGCCCTATGGTTAGAGAAATATACAAAGGAAAACTAGACAAGGATGGCACCTCAAAATTCATAATGCATTAATATGTCACTTGACATTTTGTTGGAGATAGATCAATCATTGAAGGCGGTGGTAATAAAGCTTGGTCAAACTTCTGTGTAAAACACATCAATATAGATACTTTACAGATCATCCTACTTCTTCAGAGCGAGTGAGGATGGGTGTGCCTCTCCTTTATGTATTTGTTTGGTGGGCTACCCACCACGAGGAAGATTCTGGGCATCTCGTTAAACCACAAAAACTACCCTATTTCCAATGGTTAATGATAAACATTTCCCTTGAGTTGGTATTCTATAAAGGGATGACCATCAAAGACCACATGAAGTACCTGCTGCAATTTGTTCTAGCAGAATTGAGTAGGTGAGGTCCTACCCTTAGGTGCCATTCTGCATGGACACAAAACTTTTGGTGCTGCCTACCTCCTGACTGACCCAACCTGGCCAAACCCAGCAACAGTATCATAAGACATTATTGAGGTTTCCATATAGTTAACTAGAAACTATTTGTCCAGTGGACACAAAAGAAAAAAGTTTACTGTTGCTTATCAACATGACATGTTTATTTGAAAATTTTAAGCAGAAGGTGTCAAAAATTGTATACTCACAAAAAAGCTCAATGTTACATTCTCTTCAATGAAGATAGGAGTAGAAAATGCTGATTACAAAAAGAGAATGTACAATGTTCAATGCACAACCAACTGGTCAAGACTGGGATAACATTACATCATCCAAGGTGGAAGAGAAAAACATCAGCATAATGCTGGCGTTGAACAGGAATTAAGGACCCTGGGGAGATTAAAATAGTATGCGAAAGAACCAAGCTCAACATATCACCGATACTTCAGAATTCTCTAATATTCACAGTAAAAAGGCCCTGTTAATGCTAGTAGAAATTCATGAAAACTCATGGAAAAGTAAACAGAAATAATCAAATGCAGCATCTGAATCCAACTTGCTTAATCAGAGTGTTATAAACTAATGTTATCTCAGTTTTAAGGAAAAAAAATAGATGCACATGTCCAAAACCAATCATTGCATGAAATGAAATTTAAGAGAGGTTTAAATAACCAGGTGTAGAAAATCGTATATTTTTCCCCAAGCCAAACTGTACCCAGCTTTAATTAAAGATACTTTTCATAACAATCATGGTATTTCAGGCAGGATATGGGCAGACAATCATTGACAGCACACAACTGTCAATCTCCCCCCCTTTCATGAACTACCAAATATGAAAGTCACTGTAAAATCCAATGAAGGCTTCATTTGATGTTCTGAATAGGCAAAGTTTATTGTGAGGGTTAACACTTCGCATTCAGCAGGTCATTTAACAACTTTTCACAGTTGACTCTGACTTTCAGGAAATGAAATGAGTATGTCAGATTTTTCAATCTGAAGATCCACAATCTAAGAAACCAAAAACTTCTTTTTACTTTTTCTACTCAAGTATTGTTGTTTTACATAAGAGGTCATCTTGCTGATGACACTAGGAAGTCCGGATTGGCTGATACACTGATAACCACCTTGAGTCATGTCTCAACTGATCTTTCTAGGTGTAAAGGGTTCAAGTATAGACTGAAGGTGGAGAAGGGGAAGAGGCCATTCAAAATGAATTTTAGTTTTTCCGCACTACAAGATGTCTGTGCCAATGTGACTAATGTGTGAAAACATCAAGGAATCCCTCATCCTGGAAACTCAGAGATTCTCTAAACTAGAAGGGAAAGATTTCCCCACCACACATCAATCCAGTATCAAAGACATTCTATTATTCACATAGGCCTTTACCAAAAAAAAAAAAGTATTCTGTGTGCCAATAACATAGCTTTTAAGAAAGCAAAACAAAATTCTGCATTTTTATAAAACCGTATTTCAAATGGTACAGTCATCAGAAGTACAGTTATCAGAAATACACACTTGGCATTTCCAGCACTGTCAGCTTTCTGTGCCTGGTACATCTGGCATCTGTTTTCTGCAGGCTTGTGAGCATCAGCTTTACCCTTTTTTCTTTTGGGTACTTCTCTCCCTTCTTTGCAGGTTCATGCTGCTAGGGTTCCACAGGGCTTATAAAGTTTTTATAGTGCTGGGAGGCCCAGATCAAGTAGAACCTGAATACCACATCTTATGCATTTTTCTAAGTGCTCAAGGTCTCAAAATAATTCTTACATATGCAATTTATAATAATATTTGATATTTGTGTCAGTATCACATTATTCAATGATGGCAACTTCAAGAATATGCCAGTACAATTTACTCAGTTATTTGCTGTACACTAACAATGAAATGGCAAAAAGATGCAGATATATGTATGATTTAATACTTGTGTGTGCAATGGAAAGAAACCTAAACATCAATCCTTTGTTGTGTATACTGGATTTTAAGATAGAAAATATGAAAGTGATTTTAAAAATATGGTAATAGGGTGCTTATTTTTCAAAATCACTGTGGTGGAAAAAAAAAGTCTTCTTTGGTTCTAACATGGGAGAATACGACAAAGGAAATTAACACTTGTAAGTGTACATTCATGTTGGATTTCTGTTTGTGCTTTTGGGAGATGCAAATGAAACTTTTAAGTACATTGTGGAGAATGCAGGAAAATTAGACAACCTGGACTATGCTGAGGATGTACATGTCTGTAGAAGGTGTGTCAGAGGCAGAAGAAGACCATAAGCCTCAAGATGAGTATTCCAGAAACTCAAAATGTTTATACATCAGTACTGAATGTGGATCACAGGACAAATAACACAGCAGAAGGAATTTCAAAAGCTAATGGTAGCGCAGCATCCTTCAATTTGGAGATTTGTGGAAATGTAAAAGATAAGTAGCTAAGCAAAAAACAGGTTATCACCCATGTTCTTGGTGTCACACTCAAACATAGACACCAACTTCATGATGACACTGACAAAATCAAATTCATGTAAATTAAATTGTTGACAAATATAATGACTGTAAAGTCAACAGTCAGGTCCATATATACTTGAGAGTAATTAAGTTAAAAGTAACCCTGCTGAAACTGATAAAAAGGAATAACAAGAATAAATGTGAAATCCAAAATAAGTTGTGAATTACAATAAAAATAAAATTTTAATAAAGTTAATGTTTGTGTTATTCAATAAGTCATAGACAATATATTCATAAATGTTTTTGAACCAAATTCAAAGACATTTTGGCATGAACCAAGACATCAGTGGATGTTTGTTTCTGTTTTTATTGAGTTAATGTTGGTTTACAGCTTTGTTTCTTCTAAAGAAGTGTAGGCTCTCCCACCCCAGGAATTGTTGCCATAGTCCATAGTCCACCACCACAGACACTTTGGGCCCTCTGCAAATGTGAAGACCTTTCAACATGGGCTAAATGTTTCCAAATGTTTTTAACAGACCAATAAATATCAAGGACATTTGGTATCAAGCAAATGTCTCAATGGGTGTTTTGGAGAGGACAACATGCCCTGTAAAAATAATGGGCTCTTGCCTCCTACCCAAGGTTATTGATTCAAATAATGACAAAGATAAAGGGAGTTCTAGGAACCAAATGCCACAAATTAAATAGACACAAGAACTCTGGCTACAAAAGAGCATTGAGTATTTTACTAGCAATGGAATGTGATAGACAAAAGATCAAACACCTACTAAAATTTTTTTTAAGATTTATTTATTTATGCATACAAGCACTGGGGTACAGGCCAGAGGTGTGGGGGGTGAGAGGATTCACCACAGAGAGCGGGAGCAGAACAGGCAGATCAACGGAAGTACACTGCTGAGGGGAGCAGCGGGCACAGCAGGAGAGGTCCGCTGCCCCATGTGGGTCCCCTCCCCGGCCGGCAGCAGGGATCGAACTCGTGCTGCAGTGGCTGCGGCTTGCCTCATAGTGCATTGCTTAACCCACTGCGCCACCGGGGAGGCCCCTACTAAAATTTTTTGAAGGTGTTATATAGCTAAAGAATAAACTTTCAGTCTGAAAAATTTTGTTTTTTTTTTCTTTTAAAACATTATATTACTTTACTTTTACTGTAATTTTTTCAGGTAACATTGGTTTACAGCATTGTATATGATTTGTGGGTATGGGGTTTCCCACTTCAGATGCTATTACCTCACCATACCCACCACCAAAACACTCAGAGTCCTCCACCATAGTCCACTATGCTACCTCCCCACTTTGTTCTCTACCATCCTCCTCCCCTTGTGGTAGTCTCAGCTGTATTTTGGGTTATCTCTTTTTTTAAATAGCTTAACCTGGACAATGACATAAACTGAGACTTGAGTCCTGGTCTCTGGTTTTCAGAGCACTTTCTTGTAACCATCATATGTTCTCGTGGCTACATGCAAGTGCCACAGGTGAGGGGCTTTGTATATTTGTTGTTCAACCCCAAGCCCTTCATGGAGTACCCAGTATGTACTAGGCACTCAAAAAATAACTGTTGGAAGAGTGAAGCAATACACAAATTAACTAAAGTGATATGAATTAAATATCTAAGATTAAAACTTTGGCAGGAAATGCAGAAAAGACAGGTACTGTGTTTGGAGACTTGTGTATCATTATGCGCATGTCACTAAGTGGAAGCTGGCTTTCTACTGATGAGAGCCCCCAAGGCGCCCTTCATGTCCTTGTTGCGAAGGCTGTAGATGAAAGGGTTCAGCATAGGGGTGACAACGGTGTACATCACTGCAGCAGCTGTGTCCTTCTGGGCCGTGTGGGATGACATAGGACTGAAATAGACTCCAATGAGTGTCCCATAGAACAGGGATACCACAGAGAGATGAGAGCCACAGGTGGAGAAAGCCTTCTGCTTGCCTCTCTTGGATGGGATTCTCAGAACTGCTGCAAAAATACATGTGTAGGAGATCAAGATGCCCACAAAGGGGGTGATAACAGTCAGGGTACCCACAGTGTACACCATTACATTGTTGAGAAAAATATCAGAGCAGGCCAGTTTGAGCAGAGGGCTGAGGTCACAGAAGAAATGGGGAACACGATTGTGGGTGCAGAATGAGAGGTGGGTCAGTGATAGTGTGTGGGTCAAGGAATTCCCAAAAGCTGAGGTCCAGGATGCTGCCACCAGGAGGATACACAGCTGTGGTGTTACAGATGTGGTATAGTGCAGGGGGTGACAGATGGCAGCATAGCGGTCATAGGCCATGGCAGCCAGCAGGAAACTATCAATGCCAGCGAACCAGATGAAGAAAAACATCTGGGTCAAGCAGCCGGCATAAGTTATTTCTTTGTGTCCTGTGACGTGATTGACCAGCATCTTGGGGATGGTGGTGGAGGTGAAGCAAATGTCCACGAAGGCCAGGTTGGCCAGAAAGAAGTACATAGGGGTGTGGAGTCTGGAGTCAGAGACAATAGCCAGGATGATGAGCAGGTTCCCCAGTCCCGTGACCAGGTACATGCTCAGGAAGAGTGTGAACAGCAGCTGTTGTTGCTTGGGGTCCTCTGAAAGGCCCAAAAGGAGGAACTCGGAGACCTGGGTGAGGTTTTCCCTTTCTGTGGTCATCCTGGGTCAATCAAAAAGGAAATGGGGGGCTGTCTATGGTCCAGATCAAGATGGTCCCCTCAACGTCACCTAGAACTCATCTTTCCTCAGTTCTTCCCACTGTCTTCTGCAATAAGCTCTGCCTCCTGTTTGCTGCTCCATCAGTGAACATGCCATTTACTCTCTACTGGCCAATGTCAGGATGACCCTGCAGCTTGGTGGACAGCTAGCAGTTACACTAACCATTTCCACCTCCACCCCCCTGTACTTGTATGCCCTCATGCTTCATCTGGACACAGTAGCCGGCTCAGGTTACACACAAGGTAGCATGGAAATGCAGAGTTGACACACCAGGATTGCCCTTTGGTAGCAAGAGACAGGTTTGTGGGGTGAAAACATTGTCTTTATCACTCCTGAGTAGGACATATATGGGGTGTCTTCTAAAGTCACTCAGGAATCTCTAGAGGGATCATTCTCTAGTGAGCTACCGTGGGTAACTGATTATCTACATCCTCGCTTGCCCTAAATTATTGGGTCTCCTGGAATTATCTCCTAAATAATCTGTGTTCAAATCCTTGACTCAGAACCTGCTTTTGGGATACTGCAGACCAAGGCTCAAAATTCCAAAATTTCTTCCACCTTTGAAGGAATATTTTCTTTATCCTAAATATCGCTCCAGATATTGCCTACCTTCTGTCTTCATAGCACCTCAACACTGCAAAAATTTGTCTTCCCCTGCATGTCAAGAGCAATACGACTTCCTGTAGCGAATCCAAGACCGTGTAAGGCCAACATGCACCTCTACAATTGTCCTGTTGCTGAAATTCAGACTGTTTATCAGCCTGGGAAATACCCTTACATTTCCTTCAAAGAATATTAAAAATAATTAGCAATAAAATTATAATAATAACTTAATATTGATTATTGAGTTTTGCTACATGGGTGATAGCTGAGAAATATTTGTAAAACAAAATGGTTGTGCACTGATCTAATGCTCTGTGGTATAAGGGAGGTGCCAGTTTATCATTATTCTCAAATTTCAAGGTTGTCCTTAAATAGTTAAGATTTAATTGGGTTTGACTGTTTGTGCACTTGTGTGTATCATGAAAACATTGTGCTGTGTTCATAATTAAAATTTTTATGGTTTATAATGAAACATTAAAATAACCTCTCCAAGTGAAAATTTGAAATAAATTTTTGAATGTTCCGTTAAATGCCACAAACAGTGACATGTAACATTTGTTGGATAACAGAGAATAAAATATTCACAGTGATTTCAATCCTAGAAAATCCATATTTGCAAAAGTCAGGTCAATCTGGAACTGTTTCGTACCATTAATATAGAATGTTAAATATAACAAATAATTTGTATTTTGTGAGGAAACAGTTTTTTAAAAATTATGTGGGTGCAGGACTATAAAAAATAGCATGGATAGTCCCAAATTAAAAATAAAACTACTGTATTATCCACCAATCCCACTTCTGGGTATTTATCCAGAGATAATAGAAATATTAACTCAAAAATATATACATCCATATGTTAAATTCAGCATTATTTTCCCAGCTAAAATATGGAAACAATCTAAACCCATAGATAAAGAAATGGAAGAAATGTGAAACGTTCACACCAATTTGGATGAATCTCAAAAGCATTGGCAGAAGTAAACCCATCACAGAAGGATGTGCACAGGATCTTGCCTATATAGTTTAAAAACACACAGCATAATGTATTGTTCGTGGACACATTCTGCAGAGTGAAAAGAATGTAAAAGAAATGACACTTTACACTTGATATAAAGTTGGTTATCAGAAAGGAGAGAGAAGAGCAGGAGGAAAGCAAATCAGAGTATATATGTAGTTTTAGTTCTTATGTTGGCTGAATACAAACTGTGGTTCAGCTTGAATTATATCTTTTTATGAATCCCTAAAACACAAACTCTCTCTCTCTCTCTCTCTCTCTCTCTCTCTCTCTCTCTCTCTCTCTCTCTCTCTCTCTCTCTCTCTC
>JAGFMF010011659.1:11494223-11512696 GCA_019455555.1 Galemys pyrenaicus | reverse complement strand
CCTCCCCACCAGGTGTCCCCAGTCTGTCCTTGACTCCTCATTTTTGGTTTCTGTGTCTTTATTGCTGTTATTGTTATTATTAATATTGTTCTTATTCCTCTTCTGAGAAAACTCTACAATGTTTTCCATAGGGTTAGACCAGTCTACATTCCCACCAACAGAGTAAACAGATCGCTTTTTCTCTGCACTGTCAGCAGCATTTATTGTCTCTGATCTTTTTAATATAGGTCACTCACTGGTGTGAGGTAGTATCTCATTGCAGTTTTATTTCCATTTTACTGATGATAAGAAATGATGAGAATTTTTCATGTTCTTGTTGACCATCTACATGTCTTCTTTGCAGAAGGGCCTATGAAGAACTTCTGCCCATTTTTATTGGGTTATTTGTTTACTTTCTGTGAGTTTTATAAGCTCTTTCTTCATCTTTTATATCTGTTCCTTAACATATGTATGGTGTGCATATATTCTCTCCCATCCAGTAGGGTGTCTCTTCATTTTAGTTACCATTTCTTTCACTGTGCAGAAGCTTTTAGTTTGAGGTAGTCTTAGTTATTCATATTCTCTTTTGTCTTCCTTCCTTGCGACCATGGATATTTCCTCAAAAATATCTCTGAAACTTATGTCATTGATTGTCTGCCTATGCTTTCTTCTATGCATATCATGGTTTCAGGTCTCACATTCAAGCCTTTTTTCTGTTTTGACTTGATTTTTGAGTATGATGTGAGAGAGTAGTCTACTTGCATGTAGAAGTCCAATTTTCGCAACACAATTTATTGAATAGGCTTTCTTTATTCCAGTGCATATTCTTTGTTTCTTTGTCAGAGGTAGGCTATCCATATATGTGTGGTTTTATTTTGGGGATCTTAATTCTCTTCCATTTGTCTATGTATCTATTTTTGTTCCATTATCATGTTGTTTTAATTAAGTATAATATAGTTTGAGGTCTGGAAGACTACTACTACCATTTTCCCCCTTTTTTGTCAGGAGAGTTAGGTTATTTGCTTTTTGTTCTTTTTTTGTGGTTCCATATGAATTTCAGTAATATTTGCTCCATTTCTTTGCAAATACCATTAAAATTTTATTTAGATTGCAATGAACATGTAAAGTGCTGGGAGTAGGATAGCCATTTCCTTTTTTTTTTACCTCCTGTTCATTTTTGGTTTTTAGTATTTTTTAAATTTTTTATTTATATATATTTGGCATCAATTGTTTTTTTCTAATTTTTATACTTTCTTATTTATTTATATATTTTTTAGATTTATAAATATTTTCTAATTTACATATATTTGACATCAATTGTAATCCCCATGTATTCCCCATCACCATATCACCAGTGCCCCATCACCTCAGTCCCCCATGCTCCCGTCTGCCCTCAACCCTTCCCCTCATCCCTCCCCACCAAGTGTCCCCAGTCTGTCCTTGTCTTTTCCTTTTTGGTTTTGTGTCTTTATTGCTGTTATTGTTATTGTTGTTGTTCTTATTCCTTTCCTTGATCTTTATTTGGTTGCCTTATATTCCTCCTAGGGGAGGAACCATCTGGTATTTTTCTTTTGCCTTCTGACTTACTTTGCTGAGCATAATCCCTTCCAGTTCCATCCATGTTCCTATGAATGTGTATTTGTAATCCCCATGTATTCCCCATCACCATATCACCAGTGCACCATCACCTCAGTCCCCCATGCTCCCGTCTGCCCTCAACCCTCCCCCTCATCCCTCCCCACCAAGTGTCCCCAGTCTGTCCTTGTCTTTTCCTTTTTGGTTTTTGTGTCTTTATTGTTATTATTATTGTTGTTGTTGTTCTTATTCCTTTCCTTGATCCTTATTTGGTTGCCTTATATTCCTCCTAGGGGAGGAACCAGCTGGTATTTTTCTTTTGCCTTCTGACTTACTTCGCTAAGCATAAGCCCTTCCAGTTCCATCCATGTTCCCATGAATGAGTCTAGTTTTTCTTTTTTGGTTGCTGAATAGTATTCCATCGTGTCTATGTACCCCAGCTTCCCAATCCACTCATCTGTCTTTGGGCATTTAGGTTGTTCCCAGGTCTTACCTATTGTAAAGAGTGCTGCTATAAACATAGGGGTGCAGGTATTCGTTTGAATCAGTGTTTTTGTGTCTTTGGGGTATATTCCTAGGAGTAGGATTGCTGGATCCTATGGAAGTTCCATTCTTAGTAGACTGAGGAACCGCCATACTGCTTTCCATAATGGTTGGACCAGCTTGCATTCCCACCAGCAGTGTAAGAGAGTTCCTTTTCCTCCACATCCTCACCAACATTTGTTGTTGCTACTTTTTTTGATATGTGCCTCTTTGAAGAAGTGCAAATTAAGCACTTCTGCCCACTTTTTGATTGAGGTATTTGTTTTTCTTTTGTTGAGTTGTGTGTGTTTTGTAGATCTTAGATAGCAATCCTTTTTCAAATGTTTGGTGTGCAAATATTTTCCCCTATTCATTAGGGTATTTCTTCATTGTGATTAGTCTCTTTCATTGCAGAGTCTTTTCAGTTTGATAGCATTCCAGTTGTTTATATTCTCCTTTGTTTTCCTTCCTGCTGGTGGTGAATTTTCAAAGATATTTATGAAGTATATGTCATGGGGTGTTTTACCTATGTTTTCTTCTATGTGTATCATGGTTTCAGGTCTTACCTTCAAGCCTTTGACCTATTTTGACTTGATTTTGTATATGCTGGTAAGACAGCAGACTTTCATTTTCTTGCCTATGGCAATCCAAATTTTCCAGCATCATATGTGGAAGAGACTTTCCTTGTTCCAGTGTATACACTTTGCTCCTTTGTCATGGGCAAGTTGTCCACATATTTGGTTTTATTTTTGGACTGTCAATTCTATTTCATTGGTCTGTGTGTCTGGTTGTTTTCTAATACTATTTTGTTTTAATTATGGCTTTAAAATATTTTTTTTTGTTTTTTCCTTTAAGAAGGTAGATTTAATTTGTTTTATAATATCAACATAGTGTGAGCTTATGGTTATTTTCACTTTTTTTATTTATATATATTTGACATCAATTGTAATCCCCATGTATTCCCCATCACCATATCACCAGTGCACCATCACCACAGTCCCCCTAAGATCAAGTGTAGTATCTGTACTTATCAGTTTAAAATATAATTTAAAATCCGATCTGGGTGCCCCCGCCAAAAAAAAAAAAAACTGGCCTCCTTTTTAGTCGAGAGAGCTTTAGTTGTTTTGGGTCTTTTCTGTCTCCGTATACATTATAGTTATTTTTGTTTCATTTCTTTGAAGAATGCAATTGAGATTTTTGTTGAAATTGCATCAAATATGTAAATTGCTTTGGGTAGGATGGCCATTTCATAATGTTGTTTCTTCCAACCTATGAGTAGAGAATAGCTTTCCATTTCTTTATGTGTTCTATTTCTTTTAACGATGCTTTATAGTTTTTCTTATATAGGACCTTAACTTCTTTTGCTAGGGCTTTTCCCAGGTTGTTATTTTATGTGTCTGTGTGTTATACATTTTTTTTAAGATTGTAGTGGGATGGTTTTCTTAATTACTTCTTCTAGATTATGGTTTGTATAAAGGAAGGAAACTGATTTTTGTGTGTTAATTCTATAGCCTGCCACTTTGCTAAACTGGTTCATTGTTTTAATTAGTTTTTCCATGGAGTTTTAGAGTTTTCTGTGTACATAGCATATCATCTGCATATCATCAGTTTTACTTCTTTTAATTTGGCTTCTTTTAATGCTTTTTTCTTCCATACTTGGCTTAGCTATGACTTGTAATACTACGTTGAATAGTAGTGATGAGAGTGGACATCCTTGTCTTGTACCTGAGCTTAGTGGAAAATCTCTGTTTTCAACATTGAAAATGTGGTTCTATCATGTAAAACTTTTATTATATTAAGACATGCTCCAGATTCAGGGCAGGAAATACTACAAATTAAATAAAAAGAACTCTGGCTAGAAATAAGACTGGGTGTGGTGGCTGAGCAAGGCTACATAGCCAGCATGGGAGAAGGTGCATGTGCCCGACACATTTGGTGAGCTTTATGCACCACCTTGTGCTGTGCACTGGAGGCCAGCTCGTGATGCAGCCCACCAGCTACATAGTTCAATCGACCAAACCAGTGTGTTCTCAGAAAATGCATAGTTTCCTGTGGTCAGGAGGGCATTTGTAAGATGCACAATCTCAGAAACTATGCACAGATTTTACAGAAAACTTCTTCATATGTCCATGGAAGAGTGGATTCAAATGGCAGGCCAGCAGATGCAATCTGTGGGCAGGAAGAAATCCACAGGAAAGTGATGGCACAGAACTTCATCAAGCGTGGCACGAAGGCCTGCCTGTGGACGCCAGTACCCCTCTGAAGGGTGGCTATGGGGCTGACCTCCAACAGCCAGGCTCTGAGAAGGTTCATGCAGACGTTTGTGCTTGCTCCTGGGGGCTCTTTCTCAAATAGGCTCATCGTTCACAAAGATGCCCTCAGACGCCATCATGAGCAGCAGGAGGGATCTGAGGAAGAAGTGGAAGAACCTGAAGAAAGACAACAGACACCTGAAGTAGGACCTGATGGTTCTGGAACTTTCTATTAGCAATGATCTGTTAGCAGATCTAACTTTCTGTTAGCAAATGATCTGGAATTAGAGGAGCATGTTTCTGAGCCCAAACCTGATCCTGAGCCAGAAATGGAGCAAGAACTTCTGCAGTTTATAGGGTTAAAAGCTCAATCTCTTGGGCATTTAGGTTGTTTCCAATAAAGATCAAGGAAAGGAATAAGAACAATAATAATAATAACAATAACAGCAATAAAGACACAGAAACCAAAAATGAGGAGTCAAGGACAGACTGGGGACACCTGGTGGGGAGGGGAGGGAGAGGGTTGAGGGAAGATGGGAGCACGAAGGACTGAGGTGATGGTGCACTGGTGAGATGGTGATGGGGAATAGATGGGGATTACAATTGATGGCAAGTATATGTAAATTTTAAAATATTCTAATAAAAAAAATTATTTGGAAAAAAAAAAAGCTCTATCTCTTCCCTGCCTTACAGAAAGGAATGGGAAGCTTTGAACAAATAAGTGTAAATGAAGATTTACCATGGGAGAGGCCCTGAGACCTTGGCAGATAGGAGAACCAAATGACTGTTACTGAAACAGGGCCTTAAAGACCATCTGTGGCTGGTGAAGATTGACACAGATTCTCAAGGAATGCAGGGACTGATTACAGCTTGACCCTTTAGTAAACATGACTTGACCCTTTAGTAGGCAGACAGAGCTGTGTCCTAAATCTTAGACAGCCCACACACTCAGAGTATAAAAAGTACTTCACACTTCCCTCCTGCAGACATCTTCCTCTTGCCCCGGTTTCTCTTGCAGGGTAATCAATAAATCTGCCTTTTCTACTTTCCACTCTGTCTCTGGTGAATTCTTTCACCACCAGATCAGAGTCTCTTCACCCCTAGTGATCGCTCTCATGGCAAGAACCTGTATCTGAAATCCAAGAGGCAAAGGAAGACTGCAATGGGAGTGGTTGCTCTCCAGGACACTCAGGAGAATGGGGCCCTAGACCCTGCAGCGCTGGTGAACTGGTGGACGTTTCCTTGAGCATCATGACCAATAAGAACCTTCCGCCCCTGGAGCTGTGCCCCACATTGTTAAAGTGCCAGCTTCACAGCCACGTGGAGTCTGACCTTGAATCTCAGCTTCCACTCCAAGCCTCAGAGAGCAGAGCTCAGCAGTGAGTAACCATTCCTCCTCAGGGCCACCTGCCCATGTAGCTGGTGAGCAGGGTGATGTGGAACCCTAAAAATTATGCAACACCCCAACAGTCAGCAGTTCTTGATTGGCAGCTTGCCTCACAAGGTAGACAAATCAGACCTCAGAGGTTTCTTTCTATTTTATGGCAGTGGGGTGTAGCCACATGGTAATAGTAGAGGCAAATTATCCAGTTTTTGGTTTTGTTGTTTTTGATGAGTGGAGCCTGATCAGAAGGTCTTTAGTAACAGGCCTATACTTGTAGTGCAGCAATATCTGGGTGAGGACGGAGGCACAGGGCTGAAAGAATTCACTACAGAGTGAAGAACACAAAAGGTGGATTTATTGAAATGCAGTATTAAGAGAAGTAGCAGGGAGAGGTCTTCACCTGAAGGAGGATTTGAGGCTCTTTTTTATACTCTGTTTTCACAGGCTCTCTAAGTTGAGGTGCTAGTTTGCACTGCTGCAGGGTGAGTTCATCTCTGTTCCCTTTCACACCCTTTCCCCATTGTTCTGAAACAATAATAAGCTAGGGAGGGCCAGCGCTATGCCCCAAAACTCAGCTTGAAGCAGCAACAGAAGAAGCTAGACCTTTACCCCATTTCCAAATATTTGTCATTTCCCTCTCCAGAGAGGGGAAAATGTCAGGGTACAGTTTATTAAGGTTAAAAACTAAACCCCCACTTCTTGCCCAGCAGGCAGGTTTGGGAGTCAGGAATAGATAAGGAATGGATATGGATGCCGTGGGGACAAGGCAATAAAACTGACCACCACGACCAGAAAAACCAGCCCAGCTCCAGGAATATAGAAGCAGATGCCAGGACATGTTTCTGTGTCAAAGGCCAATGCTTGAGACCAGACATCACAGCAGATAAGTGATGCAAATTAGAACCCCAAGTTAGAAAGCCCATGCAAACAGAGTCTAAAAGAGAGCCTCAAAAAAAAAAATAAATAAAAGAGAGCCTCAAACCCTCCTTCAGGTAGACAACCTCTCCCATCATTCCTTCTCTTTCTTTTAGCAGTGTATTTCAATAAATCCACCTTTTCTGGCCTCCACTCTGTGTCTGGTGAATTCTTTCACCCCTGTGCCTCCAGTCACACCCCAGTATTTCTTCCCACTACAATTCTGTTTACTGGGGACGTGCAGTGAATGTGAAGGAAACTCAAGTGGAATAGGGCAAGCTGGGACAGAGGGTCTGGTCCTCACCCCTGCCTGTGAGGGACCCTCCAGCTCCAGTGAAGTTCCCCACCTGCCAGAACAAATACACATGGGCCCCAGTCTATAAACAGCTTACGTTTGTATGATTTTACTTCTGTGTTGTCCTCCCTCCCCCTCAGCCACCCACCTTCTATTCTTCACTTCCAATTTTGTGGAATGATATTTCATGAAAAAAAATGGATTTTTAAAGAAGGAAAAGCAAACTGGATTTCAGTCTTTATTTTGCATATACAGACTGTATTTTTTAATAGCCATTTCCCCCAAAGCAATGTGTCTTGCTTATTACTGATATTTGGTATGTCTCATTCACTGGCATATTTTGTATTCCCTTAGTTGTTTAAAAAGCCTGTAAGAAATAATGGATTTACAAACATTTTGACAGTAGGAAAAACCTAAATTGTTTCTTGGAGAAGAGCAATGCCATTGGAAAAACCAGCAATTTTGATTCTTGGTGGTTTGATTAAAACTGAATAATAAAAATGCTAGTAGAGGTTTTCTTTCCTTTTAATATGTGATCACAGAAACCTGTTTCTACCAATGAGATTTAAAGTGTGAGACAAAAAGAGAAGAGAGGTATCATATGATTGGACTTCAAACTATACTACAAAGCCATTATAATTAAAACTGTATGATATTAGAACATATCTCTTGTGAGTTGGACAAATGGAATAAAAAAGAAAACCCATAAATGAACCTCAAAGATTTATGGACAGATAATATTTGACAAAAGAGCAAAGAATATGCAATGGAACAAGGACAGTTTTTTCAATAAATGGTGCTGGGAAAACTGGACTGCTACATGCAAAATAATGAAGCTAGACTACTACCTCACACTATGCACAAAAGCCAACTCAAAATGGATAAAATAATTAGACATTGACCTAAAACCATAAACTATATGGAAGAAAACAGGCAAAACACCACATGACATACATCCAGTAACATCTTGAAAGACATCCCCCAAAGCAAAGAAAGTGAGGGAAAAGATGAACAGCTGGGACTACATCAAACTAAAACGATCTGTACAGCAAAAGAGACCTTTGCAACTGCTAATTCTGTTGTGAGTACTCTTCCCTCAGGACTTCTCTCTAGCTTTCAGGAACACTCACATCTGTCCTTCCCCTATAGCTCAGTCCAAGTGGCAGCTCCATCTCTGTCCTCCTGTGATTTGTGTTCTCTAAGCCTGGAGTGAAACTTTTTTCCTCATCCCTCTGCCTGCTGCCCTGTTTCTCTCCTCCTCTGCCCAGGAGTCTACACACCCTGTCTCATTTCCTTGTTAATTCTTAACTACTTATTGAGCATCTTCAGGAAACTGTGGAATTCTGAGATGAGGACAAAGACCTCTCCGGCCCCCAGCAGTGGATGTGAATAAACAGACCACAGAAGAGGCAACCCCCCTACTCCCAAAGAGGCCAGGCGATATAGTAAAAATGCCCACCCTCAACAACAACCAGAGGCCAGAGATTACTGACATTCCCTTGCACATCCACAGGATTGACCAAAATTAATGTACCTAACCTGCCAGCATGGCCTGGCCATGGAACAACAGGAATACTCACGTGCGTCAGGAGGGCTTCTGCTTGGTACAAAAAAAAAAAAAAGTGGAAATCAGTTTGTTAAGATCTAACAAATTTTAAGTCATGTGTGTCCTACACGCCAATAATTCCACCACAGAGGAATTCTCTCAAAGGTTCAGGTGGGGCACGTTCAAGGACCCTTGGACAGAGAAGTGGTCGTCCACAGTGGGGTGTACACATCTTGTGGCAGCCCACTAGGTGGACATTTGCATTGTCATAGAAATTGAGAGAAGTGTGGGACTATTTGTACCAGCCAGGATGAACCTCAAAAAGCAGTGGTAGGAAAAGCAATCATAGAAGAATGTGCACAGAATCATGTTGCTTGTATAAAGTTTTAAAACATGCAAAACAGGGGATTTCCTGGTGGTGCAAGGGTTTGAGTGCCACACTATGAAGCTATCCACAGCCACTACAGCATGAGTTCGATCCCTGCCCAGGGAGGGGACCCCATGGTGCAGCAGACATCTCCTGTCTCGCCCACTGCTCCCCTCAGCAGTGTATTTCAGTCATTCTGCCTGTTCTGTCCCCCACTCTGTCTCTGGTGAATCCTCCTACAACTCTGGCCTGTACCCCAGTTCTTGCATGCATAAATATATAAATCAATTTTTTAATAAACTTTTAAAACATGCAAAACAATTCTATATATTTGTGATGACATTCCATGCAGTAAAGGTAGAAAATGTGCAAGGGAGTGGGAAACACTCAATGTGACTCCAAGTGGGAAGTTTGCTGGCGGACGGAGGGAAGGAAGGAGGTGGCAAGGGAGGAGGTGAACAGAGATCTTCCTAAGTTGGATAATGAATACACCTTGTGCTCCAGCTTGAATTATGGTCTATGCTCTTTATCAATGACTGAAATAGTACACACACATGTGCACACACACAGGTCACGGTCCCCTGCCTCAAGGAACTCAGGAGAGAGAGTTGAGTGGGTGGGCAAGTGAATGATGGTTCCCACTCCCATCCTCTAACCAAGATCACTATGTCCCCCCAGCTCACATCTGGAAGGTCCAGAAACACCTTTGAAATACTGAACCCTCTCACGTCCCCCAGGCCCTGTGCCAAACCCAGCTCAGCCTCTGCCCCCTTCCTGCTCTTCCTTTGTAGCCTAGCTTAGCACAGACCACACTGACCTCCTGCAGCCAGAGAAGCAGAGGACAGCCAGTTCTCCTTCTACCCCACTCACTGTATCTTGAGGCTTTTACCTGATGCCTCCATCCCAGCACACCATGAGATTCTTATCTTGTTGCTCTGTGATGTCAAACCTGCCCTTTCTCTGTTCTCTTTGGCTCCAGACTTGTTTTTCTAGTTCAGCCTCCACCATGGCCACCACCACAGTAAAATGGCCTGCCTCTCTTTGCTTAAACTCTGCACTAGATCCTCATCATCTTCCTACAAATAGCTAACATTTCCTACCTGCTTCCTCAGTAGTTGGTGCAATAACAGAGTTTGATGTGTTCATCTTACTTAATCCTTTAACACAGAAACCTCCGTTTATTGGCTGAAGAGGCTTAGTGAGAACAGTCAGTAACCTGTATATCACTATCTTTCTTGTTCCAAAGTTCTTGAATCTCTGGGATACAAGAGCCAGAAGTTGGACCTGTTAGCAGGACTTACGCACACATGTGCTTCCTCCTTATTTCTTTTCACTGCACAGACAACTGAATGAGTCCAGAGAGGCAAAGTCACTTCCTTGAGCTCAGAAAACTTGTCTGACTGGCAACCACATAGCCCTTCTTGCTTTCTTTGCCCGGTGCCTGGTCTCTCTTCCTCCCCACTGACCTGTAGAAGGTGTCCCCTCCAGCTGTGGAGGTGTCTGGAGGAGACGAGCCAGGTCTTGCTGGGAGAAGATCCTGGTCTGAGGGGGTTATGGAGGCAGGTCTTTGAGGGATTGTGAGGCCCTGACAAAGTCCAATTCTCTCTCCTCACACCTCAGGCTCAGTCCCTTGTGTCTTGTTAGAGCTTCTGCTAATTTCTACTCTGTCCCTACTGGCTCTTCCTCATCGTCAGGGAGGAGGCCAAGGGCAACATGTTCTGGGATTTTTCCTCTGTGCCTGGGTTTAGGGTCCCATCTCTTAGGAGAAGCAGAGGAATTCCCGCAGCTCTGCTGTACCCAACCCAGCACTGAGGTCCAGTCAGGGCTCCTCACTGCTGGGAGTAATATCTGCTAACATTTATTGTTTAATTGAGCTGATATCATATAACAAAAACTAACCATTTTAAATTGAACAATTTAGCGTATTTTTTTATTTATTAATTTAGAAAGAAAAGGGATGTAGGCCAGAGGTGCGAGTGGTGAGAGGATTCACCAGAGATAGCGTGGGAAGCAGAAGAGACATATCTACTGAAACACACTGCTGAGAGGAGCAGTGGGCAAGGTAGGAGAAGTCTGCTGTGCCATGTAGGTCAGCTCCCTGGCCACGGATGGAAATCAGGCCACAGCGGTGATAGCGCTAAACTTAACCCTTAGGTCACCAAGGAGACTCACATTTTGATATTTAAAATGTTCTTGAAATATTTACAATGTCGTTGAAGTAAATGAACATGAGTTTCCAAGGGGATTTCACAAGCCAGTATTCAAATATTTGCAATGATATGGATTTTCGTTTGGACACGAATGAAGTACGAGACTTAGACTCATGCACTTAGTTGTTCGTTCATTCATTCACTCGTTGTTTTTAGTTGTCATGCTGTGGTTTTTAACTTTTCTTTCTAGAGCTTGAACATTTTCAGAACTTCTGGTAAATCTGTAGGCTCAGTGATGTACTGGCGCCCCCTGCGTCCAGACTGGAAAGCACACCTGCGATGTGTAGACGCATCCCTTCTCTGGGACTGCAGAAAAACCAGCCCACAGCCTTGCTGGGTGCTCAGCTCTCCCCACTCTTCCCTCAGAGTTGACCCATCTTAATGAAACCTACACTCCAACTAGAGGGAAGTGTCCTTTCCCCCTGACGCATTACTTTCATATCCCTCTGCCTTTGCAACTGAAATTCCCTTGCCATTATTTTATTCATTTATTTTATTTCTAGGCTAATAAGATGCAAAACTATCAATGTACAATAAGCATCATATATTTAGAGTACAACTTAATAAGTGTTGGCACCCGTGAACTGATCCATTTTAAAATAACAATTTTAAATACATAAAACTTTGTTAAAAATAATTTAAAACTAAAAGAGCAGTTACATAAATTTTGCAGATTCCTCTTCATTCATCTTCAGTGTCCCAATTGTTAACCTCCTTATCACTCTAATTTTATCCCATTATTCCACTCTACATATATTTTTTGTGAACAATTTGAGGATAAGTTGTGAATTCCCTAAGTCAGGAAAATCAGTCAAATTCAAGAAATTTATCACTTACACAATTCTATTATCCAGTAGTCTACCAGTAGTCTACCATTTACAGAGACCAGTGAACGGTCTCAAGTGATCCATATTTCCTGCAGGATTTTCTATGAAATAAATGAGAATCTGAAATATTCCTGAGGTAACTCCCCATTTTTCTTAATAGTGAAAGAATTAAAAGATGCTACTAAAAAATCATGGTTAGGAGACAAATGGCATCTCCAACTGTCCTCAAAATGACTATAATTTATACAATTACTTTCTCTGATTCAGGTACCTCTCTAGCTGTTGTGCTTCTTTGGTTTCATTTCACCTAGACCATTTCCACAGCTTTTTTGATCTTTCATACCATCAAACACTTTTTAAAAGATATTTATGATTTTATTTCATAAAATTTTATAAATTTATAAATTTTGCATTTTACAAAATATAAATCTATAAAATTTATTATTATAAAATATTGTAAGTTATTGAATGGATACCAACATTAAGAGGTTTTTATAATGAACTGCAACACACCAAACACCCAGATTCAGAAGTTCCCAAACTTGTGACCTTGACAAGTCTCTGCCTCCAGTGAAGTCATTACAGGGAAAAGCCAGTCTCATCAGTTAGAGGAGTGAAAGGTTTCAGACTGGCAAGGAAGCATTAAGGTTTCACCATTCTCATTTGCATCCAAATCCACCTGAATATCCCCATTCTCATTTTCAGGGTCCAACCCATTACCAGTTAACTCTAACTTTTATATAGGAGACCTGACAAGACTGTGAACTCAGCTGACATTGTTACTCTGCAGCTCACAGGGGCAGACCCTGGGTCTGTTCTTCTGCTGTAGATCTGGCGTGCCAACAAGGCACAGGGCAGCTTCTTTATGGATCCGGGCAGACAGGTAAAGGAGAGTCCTGGAGCCCTGAGTGGCTTTTTCAGACTTTCAAGGGTCTTTCACACCACTTGTAATGAGGCAGCCAGGTGCTGGGCAGGCAGGGAGGCCTGGGGGCCTGGAGACTGGCAGGCCTCCTAGCCCCGGAAAATCTTCACTCTTTCTGGGCTCTCTGGCTCTCTCATAGTCTCTCCACTGGTCTCCACCGCACAGTCCTCTGCCACCCCATTCTCTGTTGCCGCCCTAATAGGCTCAGTCTCTGGCTCAGTTGTGCCCATTACGCATGCCCACACCATACCCCAGAGCTGCCGTCAGGCACAGATGCAAGACCACAGGTGTCAATCATTGATGCTAATGGTAGGAGGGTGTAAAAACCTGACAACTTCTATTTACCCTACAAGATGCCATCAGCTTTTGTAAATAAGAAGTCTTTTTTTTTTTAGTTTATTCCTTTTATTTTTATTTGTCTTTCTTTTACTGTTTTGTCTTTCTCTTTATATATATTTATTACATCATCCTTCATATTTGTACAATGTAGGACTGACCCATGAAATTCCCACCACCAATTCCCCCTGTACCACCACCATAGTCCTGACCCTTCCCCACAGAATGTCTCTGTTCTGTATCGCCTGGTGGTTTTGATTTTTACTTTATTAGTTACTTTTTAAGCTCTCATAGAAGCTCTCTGATTCTCTGATCATGATTTCAACCAAGATTAAAACCCCATGCTTACCATTTTCTTTCTCTAAACTGTGTAGTGTGGGCAAAAATAGTACTTTCACCAACAATTCAGTGAAAAGACAACCTATAAAGTTGAAAAGAAATGTAAAACATATACCTCATAAAAAATAGCAATAATCCAGTTTAAAAATAGGTGAAAGATCTGAATAGATATTTCTCCAAAGAAGATACACAAAAGCTTAACAAAGATGTTCACCATTGCTAGCAATTAGGAAAATGCAAATCAAAACCACAATGAGCTAACTACCTATTCCTGTTAAAAATGACTAGCTCAAAAGACAAGAAAACAAATGCTGGTGTGCAGGTGCAGAAAAAGAAACTGCATACTGCTGGTGGGATTGTAAATTGACACAGCCACTATGAAAAATAGCATGTGATGTTATTTTGGAGAAGTGTGGTGTTCTGTGAGTGGGGTCCTTAGGTTGCTTCTGGAAAAGTTTCAGCAGAGTTCCCCTTTTAGCAGCACATAGCAAAATTTCCCACGAGGCACAGACTTTAGGTTATATATAAAAGGGCAGATTCATTAAGTTATATACAAAAGGACAGATACAGGCCAGCAGGAAGAACTGCCACTGCTGCTTTGCAAAGGTAGAGATTGGTGAAAAGAAGCACCTGCCTAGTCACAGGCAGGCAGGAGAGCTGCCTCTTGCCAGGGAAGAAATTGTACTGATACAGTGTCCTTTTAGGAAGAGGGGTTCATCCCTTTGTGTAACTGTTACCCAATGTTAAATTAATTTCTTCTAAGGTATGACTGTGTTGATTTGTAAGAGCCGGTGATTTCCATAGGCCCTCCATCTCTATATTCCCACCACTGGTCTGCACCTCCAGGGACTTTTACAGCAGTCCCCTGCTGGCCACCAGTCAGCACCTAAGTATTTCTCACTTCTATAGCCAATTTAACAAGTATGCTAATCACCCCCACCTCCAGTCTCTGGTCTAGTGACTCCTCCATCCTAAATGTCCTACTCAGCCTCCATCAGTATGGTTGATCCTCAAAAAAATAGAAATGAAGCTACCTATGATCCAGAAATTCCTGTTCTGAGAATATATCCAAAGGAAAAGAGAATGCTACTGTACAATAGTACTCTAAAAGTTTATCTGCAAACCTGTTTAATATTCACAAGCCAAGATATTTAATATAGCCAAGATTTATAAGCAATCTATATGTCTGTCAATAAATGAAAAAAGACATTGTGATATAATACAATGGAAAGTTATTCTGAAATAAAGAATGAAATATGAACATTTGTGATGACACATAGCAACCTTGAACTCAGTATGTTAAAGAAATTAGACAAAGAAAGAAAAATACTGTATACCACTTATATGTGGAATCTAATTTTTTTAATCTCAGAAAAATAAGTCAGACTGTGGTTAGCAGAGGTCTCAGAGACTGGGGCAGAGGACTTGCAGGAATCTGTCAAAAGGCACAAACTTCCAATTATAAGTTCAATAGGTAGAATGTAATGTGCAATACACTGACTGTATAGTCATATAACACATAGAAAGCTGTTAAGAGAGTAAGTCCTAAGAGCTCTTCTCGCATGGAGAAATTTTTTCCTTGATTCTTGTTTCTCTTCATTTTATTGTCTATATGAGAAGATGGGTGTTAAGCAAACCTACTGTCACAATCATTCCACATATATGTGTAATTCAGATTATTATGTCATAGGCCTTACACTTACAAAGTGATGTATGTCAGTTATTTCTCAATAAAAATGGGATAAAATGGCCCTTCACACTGTTACAGGGCAGGGTGAGGGATACCCCAGGGTGAGGGGATCCCCAACCTGCCTGCTCTAAATGGGTTCTGCCATCTACCACATCAAAACAAAACACTCTAGTCTGTAAAACCTTCAATAGAAAAGAACTTTAAGTATGCAATTAAAAGAGTAAAAATATAAGTTCGATATCAAGCACCTAATGTTACTGATCCTAGTATGGGTAAATGCCCAGCCAAACAGGTTGGTTCAAAGAGGGACTATTGGGGTTCAAGAACTTGCCACAAGTCTAAGGCATTTCTGATGGGACCATAGGAAAGGAGCAAATTGGGCCAGTCAAGTCTGGAAGGAAAAAAGCAAAATCAAATTACAAGTCAAGATAAAGGCTGCCATTGTCGGCATCCCCCCACCCCACCTCGGTCTCTTACCTAGTCTCTGTCTCTTTCAAGTGTTTCCTTCCATGTGTCCCAAGTCCCTGGTGCAAGTCCAAGACTGAGAAGCAAGTACAGCTCCTTAAACGTTTCTCTCTGCTCCATGTGCCCCTTCTTGCTCTCCTTCCTTCCTTTTCCCAGTCTTCTCTAGGTTTTCCTCCCTGCTCAACTCCACCCTTCCTTGGGTGGGGCAGGAGACCTGGAACCTCCCCTTTCCCTGGTGGTTACCCTGTTACAACACCCCACAGCACTCTGCCTGTCATCGTCATTGTAACACTATTGCAGCAACATTGATCTTTCACGGGAGAAACCACAGGCAGTAATTAAAGTAAGTCTTTTGTCACGCTTACCAGAATCCCATTTTCCACTGACACGTAGATCATCATTGTGTTCAATTCCAAAAGAAAAGTAAAGCCTATCTTAAAGTCATTAACTTTAAGAGTATATTTCCTGGGGCTACTTCTAGAACCAAAGACCATGTACGCTGGTTTCAGTTGAAAAAACAGAAACTACATTAGGTACTTCAAACAGAAAACAGGGACACAAGTAACAAGATTGTTGGAGGGACACGATGAGCCAAAAAGAAAGACGTGGTGTTGTAACAGTGTGCTATCCATAGAAAAGGAGGTTCCTGGTTCCCTGCCCCTCCAAAGAAGGGTAGAAGCTGAGCAGGGAAGAGAAGTTGAAGAAGACTAGAAAACAGGAAGGAAGGAGGAAGAAGACCTGGAATAGGCATGTGGAGCAGAGAGACATGTGAAGAAGTCATATTTGCTTTTCGGCCTTGGATTTGTACCAGGCACTTGGGAGACATGGAAGAAGACACTTGGAAGAGACATGGTGAGAGACCCATAGGGAAGCGGATGATGCCAGCCTTTATTTTGATTTGGGTTTTGATTCTGCTCCTTTCCTTCCAGACTTAACTGGCCCTTTCTGCCCCTTTCCTACCAGAAGGTGCCTTAGACCAGTGGCAAGATTTCAGAACTAGAAAAAGAAAAAAGGCCTTGGTTTGGGCCAACTTTGTTTGGCTGGACATTTACCCATGAGGGGATGGGTAACTTTGGCTATTTCATGGGGAAATTATTTTAACTACATTCTTTCTCTTCTCTCTATTGTACACTAATTGTATTAAATTTCTTCCCTAATGAAGGTTTTACTCACTAGAGTATTTTTTGCCTTTATGTGATGAAAGGCAGGACCCTTCTAGACAGTGTAGATCTGAGAGTCTCAGGATGCCCCTCATCCTGCCAGCTAACAGTGTTACCCAAATGTCAGCAACTGCAGAAACAACCACCGTTTCTACAGAAGCCACACTGTGCTGTCCTCACGCTGCTATGCAAGTTCTATAGAGGAACTTGGTTCTCTGCTAACTGCTTCTCTTGCAGAAGTTCATACTGGGCCCACGGGCCCAGTAGAAGTTCTACTGCAGCCCATGTATCTCTGCCCTTGCATTTGTCAAGACTTAAGCATGACTTCCTCTTATCTGCCACTGCCTCTGTTACTGTCAGATCCACAGCCACCTCCACACCACCGTTACCAGTCTCCTGACAATGCTACCCGAGAGCCTCCATCATGATCATTCTCATCTATCTCTATTTCTACCTTCTCCAACCTTCACATCCTCCATGAAACCCCAATATTGACAGAAATCAGTTGAACTGAGATGGCACCAACAGAGAGAAATAGTGACATGTGAGATCTGAAGGACAATGTCCTTCCTTGTCCCTGTGAAGCACCGTGCCTTCTCCAGCCTAGCACATTGAAGGACACACCTTCAGAGAAGCACCTGTCTGAACAACCTTTGTTGGCTCTTCCTCAAGGTGCCTCTCTCCCTTAGTCTCCCCAGAAGCCTCTGAACATGAGATTTCCAGACTCACAGAGGAGGGGGAAGACAGCATCACATGCTTCCTGAAATGATAATCCTAAAGGACCCAAAACCATTTCTGTGTTTCCTGCCCAAGCTCTGCAAAAGATTTAGTGGCTCCCCATTAAGAAATATTCTACATTCTAAAAAAAAAAGCTGGTCTGTATTCATCAAATATGTCAATGTTAAAAGTTTGGGAACTGTCAAACCTGGGTGATAGGCATATTGGAGTTCATTATAAAACTCTCAATGTCTTTATCCACTGGAAGACTTTATAATTAAAATTATATATATTTAATTCAATGTTAGGAAAAGTCAAAAATGACAAGGAAGTTGTCTGGATGAAATCAGAAAAAAATTCATGAAATAAGATCCAGGACTGGATCTTCAATCAGGGGACAACTGGAAACATTGGAATCAGCACTATCTATTGGATAATAATTGTGTATGTAATAAGTTTCTTGAATTTGAGAAATTTTTCTGTGTTGTATAAAATAATAACCTTGTTTCTAAGGAATATACAGTAAAGTACATGGATCAGAAGGACTTTATATCTGCATCTTACCCTCAAATGGTTCAGAAAGAGGTATGTTCTACAGATCCCATAATAATGTCATTTTATTAAATCCCTGCCAATTGGTCAATGTGATATTATATCCATGGCTTCAATCAAATTAGAAATGAAATAGATGCAGCAGCACTCTACAATAGGTAAGACCTGGAAACAACCTAAATGCCCAAAATCAGATGAGTGGATCGGGAAGCTGTGGTACATAGACACGATGGAATACTATTCAGCAACCAAAAAAGAAAAACTAGACGCATTCATAGGAACATGGATGGAGCTGGAAGTTGATTATGCTCAGCGAAGTAACAGAAGGCAAAAGAAAAATACCAGATGGTTCCTCCCCTAGGAGGAATATAAGGCAACCAAATAAGGATCAAGGAAAGGAATAAGAACAACAACAATAAT
>JAGFMF010011659.1:11231714-11482314 GCA_019455555.1 Galemys pyrenaicus | reverse complement strand
CGCTTTGTTTTGGTTAGCATGTCCTTTGCTGTACAGAAGCTTTTAAGTTTGATGTAGTCCCAGCTGTTTATCCTCTCCTTCACTATCTTTGCTTTAGGTAGGTGTCGTATCTCTAAAGATGATATAAGACCACAAATTAACCAAAAGAAGAAAGAAAAATCACAAATGTGTGAAGACTAAGCAACATGTTATTGAACAATTATTGGGTAAATAGAAAAATCAAAGGAGAAATTTAAAAATACCTGAAGATAAATGAAAATAAAGACATGAGCTACCAGAAGCTTTGGAATGGGACAAAAGTGATAATAAAGGAAAGCTCACAGCAACACAGATCTACCTCAAGAAATAAGGAAAGTCTCAAATACACAATTTAACCTAAACTATAAAATTTATAGAAGAAAACATAGGTAAAACGCTACAAGACATACATCTCAATAACGCCTTTGAAGATGCATCCCCCAAAGCAATAAAAATGAGAGAAATATAAACAGCTGGGACTACATCAAATTAAAAATTTTCTGTACAGAAAAGGAAACATTAACCAAAACAAAGAGAAACCCCACAAATTGGGAAAAAAATCTTTGCACTTCACACAATTGATAAAGGACTGATCACAAAGATATACAAAGAACTCATAAGACTCAAGAAAAACAAAGTAAAAAACCCAATCAAAAAATGGGCAGAAGAACTTAAAAGAAACTTCTCCAAAGAGGAGATACAAATGGCCAACAGGCACGTGAGAAAATGTTCAGCATCCCTCATAATCAGGGAAATGCAAATAAAAACCACAATGAGGTATCACCAGTAAGAATGGCACATTCAAAATAAGCAACAACAAATGCTGGTGAGGATGTGGAGAAAAAGGAACTCTACTACACTGCTGGTGGGAATGCAAGTTAATCCAACCACTATGGAAGGCTGTATGGAGGTTCCTCGGTCTACTAGAGACAGAACTACCTTATGATCCGGCAATCCCACTCCTAGGAATCTACCCAAAGGACACAAAAACACTGATCCAAAAAAGCACCTGTACCTCTATGTTTATTGCAGCACTATTTATAATTGGTAAGACCGGGAAACAACCCAAATGCCCAAAAGTAGATGACTGGATCAAGAAGATGTGGTACATACACACAATGGAATACTATTCAGCAATCAAAAATATAAACTAGGGACATTTATAGAAACATGGATGGAGCTAGAAGGAATTATACTCAGTGAACAAGTCAGAAGATAAGAGAAAAATATCGGATGGCTTCACTTTTAGGAGGAATGTGAAAGAACAACAACTACAACAAAAAATTAAAAAAGAAGAAAACAGAGGAAAAACAAGAGAAAACACAAGGAAATGGGCAATTACAGCCAAAAACAAACAAACAAACAAAAACTCAACAAGATCAAAAGGTCAAAGATAAACCAAAGTGATCATGGGGCAGGGAGGGGAGGGCAAAGATGGGGAGGAGGGCAGAAAGAGCACAAGGGACTGAGGTGATGGTGAATGGGTGAAATGGTGGTGGGAACTCCCTGGGGACTACAAATGATATCAAATTCAATCAAATAAGTCCAATTTTAAAAATAGAAAGAAAGAACTAGAGAAAGAACAGCAAATGAAACCAAAGTCAGTAGCAGGAGAAAATAATAAAACTTAGAGGGAAAGAAAATGAAATCAAAATTAAAAAGACAATACAACAGAACAACTAAATCAATAGCTAGTTCCTTGAATGATTAAAAATAAAGACAAAATTTAGCCAGACTCACAAGAAAATAGAAAATTCAAATAAATAAAGAAAACAGAAGTTACAGCAAATACTTCAGAAATACAAAAGAATTAAGAGATTTTTACGAGTATCTGCATGGCAACAAATTGCACAATCTAGAAGAAATAGATGACTTCTTAGAAGCATATACCCTTCCAAGATTGAATCATGATGGAAAAATATCTGAATATTCTGAGTAAATTCAAGGAAATTAAAGCAGTCATGAAATGACTCCAAGAAACAGAAGCACGTATTTATCCTTCTCAACCTTTCCCAAAAAGTTTAAGAGGAAAAAAAACTTCCAAACACATTTTATGAGGTGAACACTACCCTATGCCAAAAACAGACAAGGATATAGCAAAAAAGAATATTTGACCAATGACTCTGATAAACATAGATGAAAAAATCCTCAACAAAATACTAACGAATCAGTTCAGCAATAATTAAGGGGGAGGGTTGAGGGAAGATGGGAGCACGAGGGACTGAGGTGATGGTGCACTGGTGAGATGGTGATGGGGACTGCATGGGGATTACAACTGATGGCAAGTATATGTAAATTTTAAAATATTTTAATAAAAAAAGGAAAAAAAAAAAACAATAGTGGGAGGGTGGAAAGACCTGATCAACTTTTACCCTACATATGGGTATCCAAATAGTTCCTCAATTAAAATTATTTTTTAAAAAATAAAAAGAATTAAAAAAAGAATTATACAACATTATCAAGTAGGATTTATTCCAGAAATATAAGGATGATTCAGCATATGCAAATCAATTAATGTGATTATACCACATCAAACAAAGAATAAAAATTATATGATCATCTCAGTAGATTCAGGAAAAGTATTTGACAAGATTCAATATCCTTGATAAAAAGTCTATATAAAATGGATATGTAAGAAATGTACCTCAGTATAACCGATTATTTATTTTTTTATATAAATGTTTTAAATTTACATATATTTGACATCAATTGTAATCCCCATGTATTCCCCATCACCATCTCACCAGTGCCCCATCACCTCAGTCCCCCGTGCTCCCGTCTGCCCTCTACCCTTCCCCTCTTCCCTCCCCATCAAGTGTCCCCAATTTGTCTTTGTCTTTTCCTTTTTTGGTTTTTGTGTCTTTATTGTTGTTATTATTATTATTGTTCTTATTCCTTTCCTTGATCCCTACTTGTTTCCCTTATATTCCTCCTAGGGGAGGAAGCATCTAACAGATTATTTATGACAAACCCACAGCTACCATCATACTCAATAATGAAAAACTGAATGCTTCTCCTCTAAGATCAGGACCAAGACATAGATTCTTACTCTCATCACAATTATTCAAAATAACTTTGGACATCCAGACAAGGAAAATAGGCAAGAAAAGGAAATGGAGATATTCAAATAGGAAAGGAGTAAGTAAAACTGTCATAGTTGCAGATGTCAGAGAAAAAACAAAATCTTGCCATTTAGGTATTATGGGTATCATGCTAAGTGATATGTCGGACAGAGAAAGACAAATACATTATCATTTCATTCATATATGGATGATAAAGAAATAAACAAGAAGGACCTGTTGGCACAAGGGGTTAAAGCTCAACACTATGAAGCTATCTGTAGCCACTGCAGCATGAGTTCGATCCCTACCCAAAGAGGTGACCCACATGAGGTAGCAGACTTCTCCTGTCTTGCTCCCCTCAGCAGGGTGCTTAGTTGATCTGCCTGTTCTGCTCCCCACTCTGTCTCTGGTGAATCCTCTCACCCCTACCTCTCTAATCTGTACCCCAGTTCTTGTATGCATAAATAATTTTTTTAAAAGAAAGAAAGAAGCAAGATGAAAACAAACTCTTATATTGTGAAAAACAGAATAGTAGTTACAAGAAGGGAAAGGGGAAGGAGAGTGGCTAAAATCAAGTAAAGGGGATGGGAGTGTAGGTAGCGGCTATTATAAGGTAACAGAACTTAGGCTGTTGGTGTGATCATAAAGTAGTATATACAGATGTCAGATTATAATGTTATACACCAGAAACCTTTATGTATGATATCTTAAAGACATTTACTCCAATTTAGTGGTTTTTTTTAACAAAAATAAATCTTAGCATGCTATTTCTCCCTCCAGTGAGGAACCATGGTGCTGAAGCAGGTGCAGTAGTACCAGTGGAATTCACTGGATCACACACCCTCAGGGAGGTCACCCAAAGGCCAGAATCCCCACCAACCTCAGATCAAGAGCAGAGGGAAAAGCCCAGAACAGACTGCAATTGCCCTTCTCCTCCCCAAAGAGGCAGGCTCAGCAGAGACAGGGTAGAGAGCAGACAATTAGCAGGAACCCTAACAAGACACTAGGGATAGAGCCTGGGCCGTGAGGATGGAGAGTAAAATGGTGTCTGCCAGATCCTTGGAATCCACATGTAAACTGAAGACCTTGCTTCTATGTCCCACTCAGTCCAGGACACTGGCCCAGAAAAAATTGGCTCATTTCCAGCAGAGAGGTCCACAGTGAGAAGTTACACCTTCCCCGGGTGAGTGGAGAGAGAGGGGAGCCAGATACAGGGAGAGGAAACAGAGAAAGGGAGGCTGCAGACACTGGCAAGGCCCACCGCATAACATCGGGGAAGTGGTTTTGTATCTCTGGGCTCAGTTCATTCTCCACTGAACGAAACAAAATAAAAGAGGAGCACTCTGTGTACAAGCTGTGCTAAGAGGTTCCAGGTTTTGGGTCTGCAGCCCAGAGATTCAAGAGCTTACTCTGGGCAGTGCATTGTCGTCTCCAAGTCCCTTCATCTTTTCAATAGAGGTAAGATACTGTCTTAGAGGACTGAGTAAGATGAAACATGAAATGCCCTGCCGTGGGTCAGAAGTACAGGAAACAGATGAAAAACATTATCTTATTAGAAGCAGAACAGTGAAGAATCAGTGCAGGATTTTAACAAGGGAGAAGCAATCATTTTGACTTGCCACTTGATTGAATTTCTCTGTGATGAACTTGCTGGGTCATCCCACTATGGCGATGAACTAGAACAACTGTTTGGAGCCAAAGAGAAGAGAGAAGGGGCAGGTTTGACATCCAAGCGCAACAAGGATCTGGTGGTGTGCTGGGAAGGAGAGGAGGGGTGGAAGAAAGAGAGTGACATCAGGTAAAAGCCCATGATGCAGTGAGTGGGGTAGAAGGAGAACTAGATGTCACCTGCTTCTCTGGCCACAGGTCGTAGGCATGGCCAGTGCTAAGCTAGAGTATGAAGGAAGAACAGGCTGGGGGCAGAGACTGAGCTGGGTTTGGCACAGGGTCTGAGGCAGAGGGGAATGGGAGGGTTCAAGAAAATTCAGCATCTAAGAGGTCTGTGTGGACCTTCTAGATGGGAGGGTGGGGAGAGGAGGAAAGAAGAGATCTTGGTTAGAGGATGGGGGTGGGGTCCATCATTCATTTGCCCATCCAACCAACTTTCTCTCTCCTGAGGAGTTCCTTGAGGCAGGAGACATGACATGTGTATGCACACGTGTGTGTACTATTTCAAGCATTCAAAAAAGTAGAAATGATAAATGAAGCTGGGACACCATTTGTAAATAAAACATCCGCATCCACTACTTACCTTGTGCATGCTGGCACACTCTCTCCCCCGCCACCATCACCACCACCTCAGCTCACCAACATCCTATATCTGGCATTTATCTCCCCCAGGCCCATTTTCACCGTTACCACATAGAAAGCATCCACACAATGTGTAGAACTGTTTCCAGACCTGACAGAAGCGGCATGGTTCTGTGCACATGCTTCTGTGACTTGGCTTCTGCCCAGTCTTCTGAGGTTAATCCCAGTTGATTCAAGTGGCTCCACATTTCTCTCATTACTAATAGTGGTAGACTATCACATTTAATGTCTTCACCCTACTGTGGGTGACCACTCCTCTTCCCAAATGTCCTTGAAGGTGCCTTACCTGCACCCTACACAGAATTTCTCTGTGATGAACTTGCTGGGTCATAGGGAACTCATGGTTTCAACCTCATTCGATTTTGCTACATTCTTTTCCAAAGTGTTGTCTGTACCAATGGAAGACCTCCTGATGTGTGGGTGTTCCCGTTCCTGCACAGCCAGACCACACCGGCATTGTTATACAATTTGACTTTGTCTAGACTGATGGGTGTGCAATGCACATCACTGTGATTGCTGGCCCCTGGTTTGGTGAGGCTGCACATCTTATAATTTGCTAACTGAATATTTTGGGGGATGTGGGAGATCACCCATCTATGGCTTGCATTTTCTGCTGGGGTGGGAGAGGAACCCTGTCTTTGTTAGGATCCATCTCGTAATTCCTGTTCACAGAGGGCGATGTCTCACTGCAGTAAGAAAGGGTGTGTGGACTCCTGGGAAGAGGAGGAGAGATATGATGCAGCAGACAGATAGACTAGGGAGAAGTTTCCAGGTCCAGATAATACAAGACACAGGAAGATCGAGGATGGAGAGACCACTATGGGCTGAGTTACAGGAGAAGGAAAAATGTGGGATAGTCTTGAAAACTGGAGAAAGTCCTGAGGAAGAGCTTTGGAGGCAGAGAAGCTAGCAGGTGCAAAGACCCTGAGAAAGGACCAATCTTGTACCAAAATACCACATGACTGGTGCTACATGAACTGAGTAGAACTTGGGGAAGTCATCAATGAACCGATTTTGCAAGATTTGAAGATAGATAAGATAGATAGATAGATAGATAGATAGATAGATAGATAGATAGATAGATAGATAGATTATATTCTAGTTATAGGTGATACCAAGTAGTGAGTGTATTTCTCTATCTGGTTTACCTCATTTAGTCTGAGACCCTCAGGTTTTATCCATGTTGTCTCAAATGGCAAATGATAATAGTCCCTTGTGTATGCATATATATATATATTATTCTTGATCCTTTTATCTGCTGTCCGTTGGTGGAAACTTAGGTGTTCCCCATCTCAGTTATTATGAATAATGCTTCACTAAACCTGAGAATGCAGGGATCTCTTTAATATCCTATTCCACTTCAACTTTTATTTAATTAAAAGATTCATAATTAAATGTAAGGTCCTAGTTCTCATAGTCCCTTCTGATATTTTCAATATTTCTTCATGTCTAGCAAATGTTTACTTGTTCTATTTGTTTAATTATTAAGCATATTTGTTCCACAGACCTTCAATCTTTGACCAGTTACTAAGATTCAATTAATTTATTTCATCATCAAACTATAAATTCATTTTTATAAAATTTATTAAAAATTCCCCCATAGTGCTCCCCTATACTAAAATGAATATTAACATTGTACGTTTCCAAATAACATGTCACATTTTTTCACTTCTATGTTTTATAATTCTATTGCTTCCATTTCTTTACTTATTTTTGTGTTCAATACTTATGTCTTAACAAAAAGATAAAATATTGATATTCCCGCTAGAATTGCATTTATTAAATATAAATCTAACACACATTCTCTCTCTCTCTCTCTCTCTCTCTCTCTCTCTCTCACACACACACACACACACACTTTTTTCTAAATGCTTATCCACTCTTTTTTCATAATTTTTAAGAGGTTTTACAGATTTGATATGATTTCAGAGCTCCTGCCCCTCAGATTTTCCATTTCAAACACTCTTCCAGTTTCCCTATTTTATTTTATTTTTTTAAATTTTTTATTAATATAATTTTTTAAATTTACATCTACTTGCCATCAGTTGTAATCCCCATGTATTCCCCATCACCATCTCACCAGTGCACCATCACCTCAGTCCCTCGCGCTCCCATCTTCCTTCAACCCTCCCCCTCCCCTCCCCACCAGGTGTCCCCAGTCTGCCCTTGTCTCCTCATTTTTGGTTTCTGTGTCTTTATTGCTGTTATTGTCATTATTATTGTTTTTATTCCTTTCCTTGATTCTTATTTGGTTCCCTTAAAGGCAGCTCTTTAGTTAGGTTGTTCATTCTCTCTGTGCTTATCAGAAGTAAGATGATAGATAAAGTTTTCAGACAAGCAGCTGAAGTAGCTCTTTCTAGTTACAACCCTTTCTGAATTATCCAGAGCTAGAATGATACTAAATTAAAATACAAAAAATTTATATAAACTTTGCCTGGAATTCCAGATTTATATCTATACAAAATCCTAGAAGGTATTCACATAAATATTTTTCCTTGAAATGGCATGTCTAAAATACTGTCAGAGCATCACAAATTGCATTTAACCTTGTTTTAGAGTCAATACATTCTTTTATTTTTTCAGATTTTATTTACTCTGTCAGGCTTTATTGAAAATGTTCTGATATAAATCATGTAATCTCTTGTGATCAACCATAAATATTGAACTACCTTAAAGACTTCACTTTTTTAATAACTTACAGAAAAAAAATTAGTGACAATATTGAAACCTCTTTAATAATGGTAGAATTTTACTAACTTGATATGTTTTCCACAATTTGTTTTCTCTTTTCAGTAAACAGGCTTTACCACCAGCAGGAGTGTAAGTTTAGTAGCAATGCCTTGCATACTTTGATAACTACGTTTTTTGAAGATCTGTTAAACAATTCATATCTGAGAGTATAATTACTTTTAATGGTACATTAGAGCATTGAAAATTTCTTATTATTACATTCTAAGTGCTTCCTGCCTGCTTTACTAACATTCTCTGACAAAGTTTTCTCAAAAAATTTTGTTATTCGAATGTTTTTAATGTAACTGAATACTAAGTTCTTTATTTTTTTCTCATTGACTGTTGCAGAGTTTCTTTATCTGAGTCAAAACTAAACAAAACATAATTGCCATTCAGATGAAATATCTAACTATCAGCAATTCCAGGTTGAAAGAATCTCCTTTGAACATCATTTGTACCAATATTTTAGTACATCTTACCATTAACTACCTTTATATTTTTCTTTTTCTTAATCTAGTATAATTGACTTATAACACTGTATTAGCTATAGGTATTCAACATAATAATTCAATATCTGTATATAATGTGAATGATCACCACTATAAATCTAAATATCCTCCACCATACAGAGTTATGATTATTTTTTAATTGTGATAGAACTTTTAGAAGCACTCTCTGAGTATCTTCCAAATATAAAATACAGAAATATTAATTATAGTCATCATGTTGTACACTAAAACCCTGGTATTATTTATTTTATATTATAATATATCATTTATATATTATAATATTATTATAATATATTTATTTATATATAATTATTATATATTTGTATTAATTATATATAATTATATAGTTATATTAATTATAATATAAATATATATTTATATATGATTATTATAATATATAATATCATTAAAATATATTGTTTGTATATATTATAATATATAACTTATTTTATAATTGGAAATCTATACCTTTTGACTACTTTCACCCAATTCTTTGTTTTTTAATTTTCTTATATTATTGTTAATTTTTGGACGGTATTTGATTTCTACCCCCATGTGTAGTCCCCCTAGTTCTTCTACCACCACTGCACCTTGCTCTATCACCATAGTCCTTTGTTCTCTTCTATCCCCTGTTTTGATCCCTCTTCCTCCCACTCCCCTACTGCATGCCTCAGATCTATGGTCAGCTTGCAAGTTTTGTCTTTTTCCTGATCCTTTGTTTGGTTTCTCTATATTCCACGGATATGTGAAACCATCTGATATTTATTTTTTCCTCTGATTTATTTTGCTTAGCATAATCCCTTCCAGTTCCATGTGTGTTGCCCCAAATGGTGTGAGATTATCTTTTTGAGTGCTGAATAGTATTCCACTGTGTATATTATATCACATCTTTTTGATCCAGTCATCTGTTTTGGGGCATTTAGGTTGTTTCTATATTTTAGCTATCGTGAGTAGTGCTACTATAAATGTAGGGATGCAGGTTTCCTTTCAAATTAGTGTAAATGTGTTCTTTGGGTAGAGTCCTTAGAGTGGAATTGCTGGGCCATATGATAGATCCATTTTTAGTAGTTTGAGGATCCTCCACACAGCTTTCCATAGTACTTGGACCAGTTTGCATTCCCACAAGCAATGTAAAAGAGTTCCTTTTTCTACATATCTTCACCAGCATTTGTTGTTAGTTTTTTTTAATTTGGGCCATCCTTACTGCTGTGAGGTTATATCTCATTGTGTTCTGATTTGCATTTCCTTGAAAATAAGTCATGTCAAACATTTTTTCATATGCTTGTTGGCCATTTGTATTTCTTCAGAGAAGTGTCTTTTTAGCTCTTCTGCCCATTTTTTGATTGAAGTGTTTATTTTGGTCTTGGTGAGTTGTGTAAGCTCTTTTTTAGATCTTTTATATCACTCCTCTATCCAATACATGGTGTGCAGATATTTGTTTCCATTCAGTAGAGTATCTCTGCATTTTAGTTTCTCTTTCTTTTGTTATACAGAAACTTTTTAGTTTGATATAGTCCTAGCTGTTTATATTCTTTGTTTTCCTTGTGTATGGAGATGAGTCCACAAAGATGTTTCTGAAAATTATATCATGGAGTGTTTTGCCTATGTTTTCTTCTATATATTTTATGGTTTCCAGTCTTAGATTGTAGTCTTTTATCCAGTTGTTTTTTGTATATAGTGTGAGGTAATCATCTAGTTACATTCTTTTGCATGTGGCAATCCAGTTTTCCCAGCACTATTTATTGCAGAGGTTTCCTTTTTCCAATATATATTTTTTGCTCCTTTGACAATGATTAGTTGACCATATATGTATGGTTTTATTTCTAGGTTGGTTTTTTTTTTTTTTCGCTTTCATTGGTCTGTGTGTCACTTTTTATTCCAGTACCATCCTGTTTTTATTACTGTGGCTTTGCAGTATAATTTGAAGTATAGGAGTATAATGCCTCTATTCTTCCCCTTCATAGTCAACAGGGCTTTAGTTATTTGGGTTTTTTTGTGAGTTTCAAAAATTTCAGCAATATTTGTCCCATTTTTTTCAAGAACAATGTTGAGATTTTTATTGGAATTGCACTAAATATCTAAATTGCTTTTGGTAGAATGAGCAGGGAATATTTTTCCATTTCCTTGTGTCTTCTTCTATTTAACAATGTTTTATAAGTTTCCTTGTATACTTCTTTCACATCCTTTGTTGGATTTACTCCCAGGTATTTAATTGATTTTGGTACAACTGTAAATGGGATGGCTTTCTTAATTTCTTCTTCAGATTACCTCCACATTTCACACATACTTTATTTCACACACACTTCCTAATACATGCCTCAGGGAAACAGGAATCTTTTTTGTGTTATCTCTGAGCTCTTTTTGGTTTTGGTTTGGTTTTTTTGTTCCACATGTAAGTGGGATCATATGATATTGGTCTTTACCTAGCATATTCACTTAGCTTAATGCCCTAAAGTTTCATCCTTGGACCTTGGAAATGCAAGTATTTCATTCTTTTTCATGAGTAAGTAGTATTCCATAGCATTTCTATTTACATATATGGGAAACATCTACTTAACCCACTCATTGATCAATAAACACTTGAGTGCTTTGCACAGCATCTTTATTGTAAATAATACCACATAGGACGTGGGGATGCAGATGTCATTTGAATATATTTTCATTTTCATTGACTAAAAACCCAGAGTTGGAATTGCTGGATCATATGGTAGCTTTATTTTAAATTTTTTAGGGACTTCCATGATGTTCTGCACCCATTTTTTAATGCTAAAGAATGTTTTTAATTCCAAAAACAAACAATTGCTGTATTTTACAGTAGGTACTATACAACATAAAAATATTCCAGGTTGCTCTGGCCACTGAAAATTTAGAAGTTTTAGGTTTGCCTCACTGTGAATATATTTTTTAATTTGTTCTCTCACAAAAGCAGCACAGTATTACTCATGATATTTAACAGGAACATTTAAAAGCTTACCTGATATTTGCTGTATTTCTTTTTGTCAGTATTATTCTAGTGTTTTTAAATAAATTATGTAGTTTACAACTATCAAAGCATAACACATTTACAGCTTACACAAAAAATTGCATGCAAAGACAATAAAAATGAAATAAATCTTAACTTTTAAAAATGAAGACCAACTTCAAAGTTGAAGATAATGAAAAGATGATAAGTAGTCTAGGATACAGAATGTTTCTTGAACTCCAGGCAAAGCCCAGGGGCATAGAGATACAGGTAGTGGAAGTGAGAAGCAATGAGAATGCATGGGACCTGCCCACAAGCTTCAAGAGACATTGCAGGTATGTTGTAGGGAATAAATGGTGCAAACAATGCAGTAAATGGGTGGGCAATCTTATTTCAAGAAACAAAAGGAAGAACTGATGAATGTAGGAACTAATGAGAGGGAATGAGAAACGGTACATAGAGGGGCTGGTCTTGGACAGGACCATGGACAGCTCCATTGTTTCCTTTCTGCTTCATCCAGGATGACTTTGGAAGGGATAAACTTCACCCAGATCTCTGAGTTCCTCCTCTTGGGCTTCTCAGAGGACCCAAAGCAACAGCAGCTGCTCTTCATACTCTTCCTGAGCATGTACCTTGTCACGGGACTGGGGAATATACTCATCATCCTGGCCATTGTCACCGACACCTGACTTCACAACCCCATGTACTTCTTCCTGGCCAACCTGGCCTCTGTGGATATTTTCTTCACTACCACCACCATCCCAAAGATGCTGGTCAATCATGTCACGGGATACAAAGGGATCAGTTACACTGGTTGCCTGACCCAGATGTTCTTCTTCATCTGGTTCATCTGTATTGACAGCTTCCTTCTGGGTGCCATGGCCTATGACCGCTATCCTGCCATCTGTCACCCTCTGCATTATGCCACATCTGTGACACCACTGGTCTGTTTCCTCCTGGTGGCAGCATCCTGGACTGCAGCCTTGGGAAATGCCCTGGTTCACACAGTGTTAATGGCCCGCCTCTCATTCTGCAACCACAACCATGTCCCCCATTTCTTCTGTGATGTCAGCCCTCTGCTGAAACTGGTTTTCTCTGTCACCTCTCTCATCAATGCAGTACTGAACACTGTGGGTGCCCTACCCTTATTCATCCCCTTTGTGGGCATTTTGGTTTCCTATACAAATATCTTTGCAGCTGTGCTGAGGATCCCATCCACAAAAAGCAAGCAGAAGGCTTTCTCCACCTGTGGCTCTCATCTCTCTGTGGTGTCCCTGTTCTATGGGACACTCATTGGAGTCTACTTCAGTCCTATGTCCTCCCATACAGCCCAAAAGGACACAGCTGCTGCAGTGATGTATACTGTGGTCACCCCCATGATGAATCCCTTCATCTACAGCCTTCGCAATAATGACATGAAGGGTGTGTTGGCAGCCCTCTTCAGCAGGAAGTCAGCTTTTATTCAGTGACCACAGCATTGTGACATCTGAGTTTCAGTGCCCACCTGCACAGTTTTGATCTTAGATATTTCCTTCATATTGATTTCAATTTATTTATTTTTGCTTCACTCTTCTAACACTTATTTATTGAACATCTATTAAATTTTGGTGCTCTTAAGGGCTGAAGGTCCAGTGAAAACAAGCAAAATCCCTGACCTGTGTCATTTACTCTGCAAACTGTGAAACACATGATGGTTTTAAAAAGGTGCCCTGAAAAACAGATTGCTTAAAACACAGATTTATATGCTGTAACAAAAAGGCCCAAAATACAAAGGTTCAAAGGTCATAAGCTTTTTTTTCAGACTGAACTCTTTGTTTCTTCAGCAGCAATACAGCTAAAAAATTGTGGGCATCTGTTCTGTTGCTTCTAGTTCATGTCATTGTTAGAAACCACAATGAATATTCCTTTTCAAGCCAGAGTTCTTGTGTCAATTTAATTTGTAATATTTGAGTCTTGGAACTGCCTACATCTTTGTTAATGGCCCATAAGTTAATAGTCATCTGAAACAATGGCCTTGTGTGGGAGGCAAGGTCCTTATTCTTTAAAGGACATTTGGTACTATCCAGAATGTCCTTTGATGTATTTGGTCCTTGCCAAAATGTCCTTGACATAGATAACAAAATCATCCAGGAGTACATTTTGTCCATCATTTTTTAATAATACAAACATTACTCTGGTTAAGAAATTGGTGCCAGAAGTGGGATGTTATCATCACAGAAATGAAAACTAGTTGCACTAGCTTAGTATACTGACAGGACACAAAGATTGCAGACCAGATTGCTGGTAGCTCTTATTATGCCAAAGAACATCGTAGCTAACTAGAAAAATAGATCATATGTCTACCTTGTTGGTTTGCTAAAAGTTTTTGGAAAGAGCTAAATGTCATTGTAAGTTGGCTGCTTGTTGTTGGTGATCTCCCCCCACATTCCTTCAACCCACCCATAGGTCACATATACAGACACTTTTCAAAACACACCAACAACTTCCAGCACAGAGTATTATTGGTCTTGGATGAAACATACCAGAATGTCAGGGCATTAATAAGCAGAAACCATCAATCAATGACAGTCAAGACATGGTTAGGCAACTACTCCCAGACTCTTGACCCTTCAATGGGGTAAGTCTAAGGTGTCTTCTGAGAACAAATGAGAAGTCACTCAGATGTCATAGGGGAACCAAACTTCAATGGCCCATCACAGTAGCCCACTCAGGAATGTGCCTCCCTTCCTTGTCCCTGTTCCTACTTTTTCACTGGATTTCCAGGGGCCACCTCCCACAAATCTTTGTTTTGGGTTCACTTTTGGGTAAACCTAAAGTGATACATAGACCAAAAAAAGTAGCAAGTAGCAATGATTTAGAGTAACAGTGCATCTGAAACACTTAATTGGTACCTGGCATATAGTAAGTATTTAACAAATGTTACTAATTAATTACGGTTGCTACTTATTTTACACCTAACATAAAATTTACCATGTTAACCATTTGTAAGCGTCCAGTTCAGTGGCATTAAGTACTTTAACACTGCTGTGCAACCACCACCACCTTCCAGCTCCAGAACCTTGTCACCTTTCCAAACTGAAACTCTGTCCCCATTAAACACTAGCTCTCTTCCCATCCCCCCATCCCTGGGCACCCGCCATCCTGCTTTCTGACTCTCTGATTCGGACTACTCTAGCATCTCATGCAAGTGGACTCCTACAGTGTCTTTTGTCCTTTTACAACTGGCCGATTTCACTCAAACTATGTTCTCAAGCGTATCTGTGTTGTAAGCATAGCTCAGAATTTCCTTCCATTGAAAGGTTAAATAATAGTACATTATATGCCACATTTTGCTTATCCATTCATCTGTTCGTGGACACCAGATGGCGTCTATCTTTAGATGTTACAATAACACTGCTAAGAACAGGAACATGCAATGTTGTTATTTTTTTATCATTCATGCATTCATTCAAAGGTTCCAGAAATTCCAGTATATAATGTTCAAGCTAAGGGTACTTTAGGAATAATGTCTCTATAACTTGGAAGTATAAAGAGATTTCTTAAAAAAAAATCCTTAAACCAAATAAGACAGTTTTGCTAGATGCCTAAGATATTGGTTCTTCTTGAAAAGAGTACTTCTCACAAGGAGGATGTTTCAACCCACACCCTGGGGGACACTTGGCAATATATGAAAACAATTCTGTTGTCATGACTGCAGAGGGACTGCTAATGGCATGTAGTGGGTAGACACCAGGGATACTCAGTGTCCTGAAGTGCTCAGGACTGCCTCTCGCTGAAAAGAATGATACAGGTCAAAATGTTGATAACGTCAAGGTAGAGAAATCAGCCTTAAGGGGGTGGTGTGCTTCAACTCTTCACCACCCAACTCAGTACCAAGTAAAGCAGCAGCTGAGGTAGGACCTAAAGGGCTAAATCCAGGGTCCCAGGTGAGACATCTTGGTGACATGTGGCCTCTCAGGGAGAACAGATAGGTGTCTAGAACTGTGAGGGGCCTTTGGCTTTAAGTGCAAGCCAACAATTTAACCAGTTTCACAGACGCTTCCAGAAGACAAGAGACTCGGCTCAGAGACAAAACACTCTTATTACCTGAGGCACAGCAGGCAGCATGAACTCTAATTTTTGCCATTCCTCCCAAGTCACCGGGGATGATGTAAATGAACCCATTTAGGCTCTGGTCATGGGGTGGGCTTACATCACAGCTGAGGACCCTCCAGCTTAGAAATCCCAGTTTTTCTAGTGAATGCAAAGAAGTTGACTTACCTCTATGTCAAAAGGAGGCATTGTCTTTATTATGTGGGCAGCAAACAAATCTTCCCTCTGCTCTACAGTAAGCTGTCTTCCAAGACTGTTTGTGATACAAACATCTTTGAAAAGGAAGCACAAACAGTGTACACACCCCTGTTAATAAGTTATGTGAAAATTCCAGAGACTCTAGGAGAATTGTCTCCCCGTAGTGGCAGCATTAACACTCAATGGGCAGTGACTGTTGTCTGAAAGGATAATTTAATTTGAGCTACAGGCCAAGTGCTAAAGAGCATTGTGGGTACCGTGTGGTGGCTCAGAGAACAGACTCCAGAGCCAGTCTGGTTTCAAGTTCTGTGTCTGTTGCTTTTGGTTGTGTGGCCTTGAGCAAGTTATTTGAGTATTCTGTGCCCTAGTTTCTCCTGCTGTAAAATTGAATAATAACAATCCTTATTTTATAGAGTTACAGTGAAAATTAAATATGAGCTAATGCCCAGCATCGTTAATCATCAGGGAAATGCAAATCAAAATCATCATGAGCCGTCACCTCACACCTGTGGAGAGTGACTATTATCAAAAAGATTGTTTATTAACAAATGTGGTGACGATGTGGTGAAAGGGAGCCCTCGTGTGCTGTTGGTGGGAATGTAAACTGGCACAGCCGCAGGGAAAACATTATGGCGGCCCCTCAAAAATTAAAAATAGAACTTCCACATGATCCAGAAATTCTTCTTCTGGGCATTTATCTGAAGGAGATGAAAGCACTAAGCAAAAAAGGTACCTACACCCGTCTGGTCACTACGGCGGTATTTTACAAAAGCCAAGGTGTGGAAGCAACCTAAGTGCTCATCGAAGACTGGATGGATAAAGAAGATGTGGTGAACATACTCAGAGAAGTACTACTCAGCTATAAAAAGGTAAAATCTTGCTTTTTATGGCCTTGAGAGTCTTATGACAAAGGAAATAAGTGAAACAGCAAGAGAGAGAGAGGAAAATATAATATCGTAAGATTTATTATTGCTAAAAAACAGTACAATATGTAGAATCTAAAAAAATTATAGAGACAGAAATGGGTTGATGATTGCCAAAGAGAAGGGTTAGGGGTGAATGAAATTGGCAAAGGGGGGTCAAGAAACTTGAGGAAAACTTCAAGTTACAAAATAAATGAGTCAAGGAGATATAACATCTATTATGGGGACTTTAAGAAATAACATGATGATGGTGCACTGGTGTTATGGTGATGGGGAATACATGGGGATTACAACTGATGTCAAATATGTATAAATTTTAAAAATCCATTGGAAATTATCATTATATTATGCTATACAACTTATTTAATATTTATATATGCACTGAAATAAAAGAACAAACTAACAATTAAAAAAAAAGAAATAACATGATATGGCAACTTTGAAAGTTTCTAAGAGGTGACCAGTACACTTGTTAACACAAATGTTGAGTCATGAAACTAAAATAATGTCTTTTGTACTTCCATTTTGTAAACAAATAAATCTACACATACACACATACCACAAATATACATATAAGCTTATATGCCAGGCACTTAGATCAGCGCAAGTAAATTGAGGGCCAAGTCTGTGTTAGCTATAATTATTATTAATTATCATGATGAGGCCGCAAAGCTTGTGGTAGTGCCTGTTTTTCAGCATTTGTTGGCAAGCTCTGTAACCCACTCAGTTCCCTCAGAATCTATCTCAGCTACTCGAAGAAGCTATAGGTCCACTGCTCCCTCTCCCTCACCCCACTCCCCACACTGAGTTACTACTCCCCGGGGGGATTTCTTAATAAAGGGGCAACTGGACAGGAGAGGTGGTGGTTTCAGGTCCTAGGCAATCCGACTCAGGTTCAAATCCTTGCTTTGCCACCTGCCAGATTTATGACCTTGGCTGAGCAGCCTCTCTCTGGGGGCCCTCCAAGTACATACTGTACCAGGCTATGAGCAAAGAGTCAGTGAGTTCCCTGTTCCCCTGACATGTTGCCCACATTCTGGCTCATCCTTAGCCAGTGTCATTTTCATTATCATTGCCATATCATTACTTAATGAGCAAGACTCCCTCTGGAGGGAGAATATCTTTGCTTCTTTCCACCAGTACTTGACAAATTCACTCTGGCCCCTCTAGTTCTCTCCATACCTCAAGCTCCAGGTGACACAGTGGGGGCCACCCCCATACTCTCTGTTGTCTGATCCTGGCAACCGTATCACCCACACACTCCCCCTGCCCAGTCCCTCCACAATCAACACATACTCATGTCTCTCAGTCCCACCCTCTTGTGGTCTCTATCTCCCCCACCCCCCTCCCCCCTAACCCTCCCCCCCACCATCCACCTTTGAGTCCTCTTTCAGACCTCCCGCAATTGCCACCTCCTCAGGGAAGACTTCCTTGACTTACACTCAGGACTAATCAGGCCTTTGGGTTAGATAGTCCATTAACAATTTCAACCATGCTCAATGTCTTCCCAGGTCCCCTTGGCTCCCGCCCCCCACCCTCCTTCCTTCTTCCAGCACCTGTATGGGGAAAGGGGGATCTTTCCATTTGCTGAGGTTGCATGACCCACACGAGGTTAGGTCAGAAATTCTGGCGAATGCATGCAGGGGAACGGCCTTCATTCAAGAAAGGGTTGGTGGATAAATACGCTAACTCCCGCCAGCTCAAGACCTACAGTTCTAAAGAACTTGCTCTCTGCTGCCTTCCATGGGTGCCTAGTAGGACAGGACCCCTGCCCTCCATCCTTATAACTGGCTCCATTAAGCAGCCTTTACCGGCTTTCTTCCCTTCTCCATCTCATTTCCCCACCCTTTACCAGTGGGTACCTCCTTGAGTACCTCCCACATAAATCACTTGCCCTCAACACTTGCCTCGGGGTCTGCCTATAGATGAACCTAACCTAAGCTAGCAATTTGCCCCACCATCATGATTCTGTAATCACCTGCACATACTGGTTGTCTCTCCCCACTGGCTGAGTCATGTCCACCACTGTACCCCCAAAGCCTCAAAGGCGCCTAGTACAGAGTAGATACTCTATAAATGACCCTGAGTCTCATGACTTTGAGGTGGCTCTGATGGCAATGGGGAGCTCTGCCTCCACGCTAACCCCAGAGGCCCTCAAGAAAAGAATTAAAGCATAAGAGAGATGCTCACTCCTGAACAATTGGCAGTGGCCTCTGCCCATCTCATGACCCAAGTCATACACTATGGACATCTGAACCAGAGTCTTCAGAAACCAGGAACTCCAGATGACCCATCTAGCCCTGGCCAGGATTCTTGGGGGAGATACACAGAGAGGGCATAACTCTGGTCCTGAAGCTGCAGGCAGGGGGCACAGCTTGACTCTAATGTTATTCCTTACCCCCCCTGGCATCAGATTCCTCCTCTGGGAGCTCCTTGTCCCATTCCAGGGACAAGCCTGCCCTACATGGACACAGAGCAAGCTAGCATGTCCTAGGGTAAGGATCCCTTTCTGGAGCCACTGCTGTCAGGTCTTGAATTAGCCAAACCACCTGTGGTAACACCGGTTCCAGAGTCTGGGGGGGCAGTGGAGAAGTGGGGGCTGTGGAGGTGAGGGGTGTTGACCTGAGACAGTCAAAAGATAGAAATTAAGGCCAGGAAAGCATGGTGAGTGGTCCTTATGTCACTTTGTTCTAGAGCCAATTTTTCAGTTTCCAGCTCTAGAATTCACCAGCTAGTGAGGCACCCTGGATCTCCATTTCTTTCTCTAGAAAGTGAGACTATAAATAGTCCCCCACCCCTGGGGTTCAAGGAGTATAGATGGTAGGAATATCTAGCATGGTGCTGGCATGTGGCGATAACTCCATGAACGTTACTTCATTATCTATCTTGTGTCCTTTTGTCACTGACATTCTACAAGATACGATTATGATAGAACGCTTTCATCAAACAAGGAACCTGCCCTGCCAGGACATGAGGAAGGGATAGAAAATGGTAGTGTGGAAGCAGGGAAGGGCCTGGACTCAGTCCCCTTGGTTCCAAAACATAGGAAGAAGTCAATATCCTTGGAACATGAGAGAGGTTCCAGAATATTCTGTTTGCTACTCTTTCAGCCCCCAGGCCAATGTGGGTGGAGTTCTCACCATGACAAAGAGGAGGCTGACTGAAGAGGCAGTGGACAAGCAGGACTGGGGCAGATGGGATCTGGGAACTTAATAACTTGGTCTTCCAGATTTCCCAGAGACACTTCACTGCCCAGTCTCTTTATGCAAGAAATGCAAAGCCTCACCACCTCCACACCATCCCACACAGAAGTCTTGATGTTGGTTGAGGGTGCAAGTCTCTATCTAGGAGTCCAGGAGGGTTCCTTGGGGAAGGGACCTTCTGATCTGGGCTTTAAAGAATGAATAGGAGTTTCCTAGTCAGATAACTGTGTGTGTGTGTGTGTATGTGTGTGTGTGTGTGTGTGTGGTAGAGGGGGTGGAGGGGACAGTGCACATGACTATATGAAGAGAATTGTATTTTAATTAGCAAGGATGTTCTGATCTTCTGGGAGCCAAGCACTCAAGGGGCCACAGATAAGACAAAGAAGAAAGGAGGCAAAGGTTGGCCCCCTAGCAGCTCACAATCGAAAAGCAATAATCAAACAATAATAGTAATAACTCCCACACTAAAATGTACTGCTAGGGTTCAACCCAAGAGACACTGTGTTTATCAGGTGAATAAAACTTTCTGAATAAACCTTGCTGCCCAATAGCTGGGAGAGGGAGGAGCCACCCCTGCAAAGGCCCACCGATGGGACACGGAGGTCTGGACTAGGAGGCGGTAGAAAGAGCTCTGAGTTCCGAACTGAGGAGACTTGGAAGCAGGAGTTTGGAGTGAGAAGTTGGGCCTAAGGCACCTCCTGTTCTGAGGGTGGTAGACAGCCAAAAGGGGGTTCTGAGCACAGGAGGGAGAGTGTGTGTGAGGCCTAAAGAGGCATCAGGAAGCTGTGCTGGGCCTGGGAGCGTCAGAGAGATGGACAGACAGACCTTCTCACCCCAGTGAGCTCATTGCATGTGTCGGTGGTGGGGAAGAGGGAGAAACAAAATGGGGCAGACGCAGATACAGAGTTCCATAGAAAAGACCAGAGACAAGGAAACAGAGTAAAAAGAGAGAAGGAAAGAAAGAGGGAGATAAAGAGAAACACAGAAACAAAGATGGAGAGATAGAAAAGAGATGAAGAGAGACAGAGAGACACAGTCACCAAGAGAGACAGAAGCCCGCCAGAGAGAGTGAACGCAGAGTCAGCAGGAGATGGGATGGGTGCAGAACCCACAGGGGAAGAGGTGGGAGGGCAGGCATCTCCCCCCAGTGCCCCTATTTCTGCACCCACCCACAAGCCCTCTCCAGCCCTCCCAGTCACAGGCAGGGAAACTGAGGCCAGCAGGCTGACCCCTACTCCGGGGTCCTTGCTGGGGCCCACAAGAGACCGTGTCACCAGGTTAAAATCGGAAACGGGTCCGGCTTTTTTTTTTTTTTCTTCTTTGAGAAAATCCTAGGCCCAAATAAGGTGAGGGATGTGGGGAGACTGATGAGTTGGCCGGTCCTCCTAAGCAAGCGAGTGGCGGCTGGCCCAGCCAGCCTGGTCTTGGGTCTCCTCCAAGACTCACCCCAGCAGCAGGGCGGTGCGCCTGGGAGGCTATAAGGGCCTCCCTCTACCCCGGCTGCTCACTCGCCAGCAGCCAAAGCCCCACTGCACACCCTCCGCACCCACCTCCACAAGCCCTGCCATGGAGGCCATCAAGAAGAAGATGCAGATGCTCAAGCTGGACAAGGAGAATGCCATTGACCGGGCAGAGCAAGCAGAGTCAGATAAGAAAGTGGCAGAGGAGAAGTGCAAACAGGTGAGGTGCCTCCTCTGGACTGCACCCAGCTGCCCAGGGCCCTCCTGATCTGGTCCCAGCGAAGCAAGGCTGTGGGGCTCAGGATGGGAGCTAGGAATCCTTGGTGCCTCAGCATTGGGGTGGGGACAGGGGATGATGTCTTACCAAGAATGAAGGGACTATTTTCTTCCTCAGAGGGATTCCCGGGTGTGGAGAAAGAAAGGAGACAGGACCCACAATAGGAGCAAAGAGACATAGAAAGTGATGGGGTGGAGGGGAAGAATCAGGAGTGTGGGGGTGGGGATGTGTGCAGATGTGGGAGTACACGTATATATGTCGGGTTCCATCGTGAGGTGTGTGTACTAGAAGGTGTGGTCAGGGGGACATTGAATGTGTGACAGTGTATCCTCGAGTATCCGAGTTTTCTGTGTGGGCACCATTTGGTGGTGAGTGTCGGGTGAAGGTCGCTGAGAATGAGTGCAGGGAGCGAGCTCGTGGCTGTGGGGAAATGAATGTGAAAGAGAAGAGCCTGTGTGTGCCGGTGTGGAGTCAGCAGGGGTGTGTGTCTGGGAGAGGCTGGCGGTACGCTCGTGTGAAAGCTGGCGTGACTCTAATGGAATGTGCATTGTCTGGGCGTGCGCCGCAAGGTGAAGGTGACAGGAAGGAGCTGTGTGTGCATGTCTGGGTGTGAGTCAAGATGGCAGTGTGAAGCTGGGTCTGAGTGGGAGTGACCCCGTGTCTGTGTTCAGGTGTGACTGTGCGCCTGTGGGGAATGTGGGTGGTGGCAGGGTCAGCTGTAGTGGCTGCTGGGCAGCTGGGTGAGGGTCAGGGCACCAGGGTGGGTAGAGAGTTGAGGGTGAGAATCTCCATGAACCCCCATATCTGGGGTGCCCTTGCTGTGAGTCTGGCTGGAGAAGACAGAGGTGCCCATGGTGGGCAAATGTCCTAGACCCCAAGTTTTGGGGATGAGATCTTGGGAGAATCCCAAAACAGGGGTACATCAGGGAGCTAATGGAGGAGCAGTGAGGCAAAGGGTTGGCCTGGGCAAGTGGTGTGGGGCAGAACAGAAGACTGTTATGTGGGTCCAGGTGACCTAAGCAGCAGCTGGAAGAAAAGAGGTTCTCTCCCATCCACAGCTCCTTGCACCCACAGAGATCATCCATAGGCACCCTGCCAGGGTCACCTACCAAACCCTCAGGAGTAGGAGCACCTGGGTCTCAGATAAGCCCCAGGAGACACCCAGGGTGGTGACAGGTTCCCAGCCCTGCCCAGCCCAGGTGCCAGGCCAGCTTGGCAGGTGAAAGCACAGGCTCTGAGTTCAGAATGACCCCATTCATTGTTTAGTCATTGAGCACCCTGGACCTAGAACCTTCACCTCCAGTGCCTCCACAAGTGTGAGAAGGGAAAGTGACAGCCTCCATTTTTGACAGGGCAGGATTCAAGGTGAAAGGGCGGAGGGACAATTGGAACCTTGGCCTGGTGCCTGGACTGAGAAAGTGCTTGATAAGTGTGGGACTGTTTCCTGCTCCACCCCACTTCCCTTTGTGCCTCTCCATCCCCTAGTGTCCTGGTGTTCCGGTGTCCCAGGGTTACCCTAAGCACCTGTGACACATCCAGCACACAAGCCCCACCCCAGCGCTCCCTATCACAGACTCCCCTCCTCCCTTCCTGTGCCCAGCCCCTGCAAACAAGACACCCATCCAGTTCTTGCCCTGAGCTGCCACTTCCATCCATCATTTAACCCTCACCAGGAGGGCCTTAGTTAGGGATTTAGAGAAAAGCAAATTTATGACTAATTTTCACTAAGGTATGAATGACTGGTACCACATTGCATCCCAAGGCAGACACACATTCAAAAGAGAAGGGTCCTTAAACCTCCAGTCAGCTTTGTGGCCAAGGAAAGTGGGACAGGTTCTCCAGGCTCCACTTGAATTTTCATTTTGTTCTTTTTCCCCCAACAAAACCACCCACCTGAGTGGACGTAGGTTTGAATGCAAGCTGGATGGTCTTCTAGCTCAGGGTGCATTGCTGCCACTCTCAGAACCATCAGTGTTCTCACCTGTGAAATGGAGACAACTATTGCCTTTTTATGGTTGGGCATGGAACCCAAGATGCTAGAAGTCCAAACAGTAGCCAGGGCCCCATGGGGCTGAAAGGCCAGTCCAGCTGGGGAAAAGAGGTAGAAGTTGTTGGGAGGCCCACTTATGTGCCTTGTGCATCAGAAAGCCAGAGAGCGTGTCTCAGGGCCAGCCTGATCCTAGGGACTCTGCAGCAGTCTAGATTCTGGGCCCTGCCTGTCCAGTATGGTAAACACCCTGGAGCCCCAGCCCGCCTGCTTCCTGCCCATTCCCTTCCCAGGGCAGTGACATCCGCCATTGCTGACCTTTGCCCCCACATCCTGCCTCAACCCTGCCAGTAAGCCCATTTTCAGAGACTACGGTGTACAGTCCATGATCCTCCCAGCGATTTTACATGCAGGGAAGCTGAGACTCCACAGAACCAGGAAGACTATCACCACCAGCAAGGCCATCTTCCAGCTTATGTTTGTGCTTGGAATTCAAACAGAGGGAAAAGATCCAGAATTGTGTCTATCACACTTATTTCTCAGGCTTGGAATCCTGCCCCTCGAGGGTTTGGGGCTGTTTGATTCATTCTGCAAACTTTCCCCAGAGTTCCATGGTGAGCATTGGGCCCAGCCCCGTGCTAGGCCCTGCTGGGGTCCAGGATGACCTCGGCCTGAGGCCTGACTCCTAAGGAGCCCCAATCTGGAGAGAACAGAGCCAAACTTGCAGGGACACCCCCTCTTTAGGGTCCGAGCGGGGCCAGTGGGAAGGAGAGGACTGGAGGGTTCGGGGCAGTGTCAAGAGCTCTGCCCAGGGCAGCCCCCCAGGAAGAGGGTCACTGGCACTGGCTGGAGGCACTGTGGACTGTGGGTGCAGCAGGGCTACTGTTCAAACCAGCTTGGCAGTCAGACTGACAAGGGTCCCAACCCCCTAACCATATGGCCTGGGGCAAGCCCCTTCCTCATTCAGGGACTCTATGACAAGGGGTTCCAGTGAGATGGTATTTGTAACACATCTGACACATTCTAAGTAACTCCCTGAACACCTTATCCAATGTTTGTTGTCCAAACATTGCAGAGAAAGTCACCAAAACCCCAACCCTCTTTACACCCAGAAAGCCCAATGCTGCAGAACAGGCTCCTGCACTTCCATGTTAAGAGAGAACTGTACCTGGTACATAGTTGGCACCTCATAAACACTGAGCCCCGGAGAGTCAGAAGGAAGTCATGGACACTGGGTCACGCTGACCTGGTTTGAAGGAAACTGGCCCATTTTTTGTCAAGGCAGAGTTTCAAAAGCTGCTGATAGGACACTCAGGGACAGCCATGTCAAACCTTTCCCGGCGTCATACAGATGGGCTTTGGAATCAGGCTTCAGACTCATGCCTGGAGGTGAAAGTCAAGCCCGCAGACTGGGACTCAGGTCTGAGCAACTGGCACCTCCTGCTCCCCTCCTGTTGGCCATGGACATCCTTGGGGTGCCCCTAGAGCCTCCAGAGAGAATAACCCCTCCACCACAACTATCTGTAGCACCTAAGCAACTGTGGCCAAGTCCCAAGATCTATACCTACCCTCCTCCATCTCTAATCACACCCAGAATCTCCCCAGATGGGATAACTCCTTGGGACAGTAGCATTTTTAAGAATCTGTGCTTTGAAGAATTTGCAAATACACACACTCACACAACAACATCACTCCCAAGGTAAGCATGTAACCCAGATAAGATGTAGGGCTTAATCTAGTAGTTACAGGTGCAGCTACTATAACATATAAAAACTTTTATAACACGCCTTTGAGAAGGAAAAGAGACTCAAGTCAGGGAGAGATGCAGGAAACAGGCCTGCCATGAAGAATGGAGTGAAGGGCTTACTTTCAGAAGAAATGGGTTCAAATCCTGTTGCTATGTGACCTGGGGGAAATCACTGGGCCTTTCTGGGCCTCTTGCCATGAGAAAGAAACTGGAGAATGAAGAGGGGTCCAGTGAGAGTCTGCCTGCTGTGGGGCATGAACAGGATCAGGAGCCAAACCACCTAAACATAAGTCAGCTGAAGACAAGGGCCGGACACGATCACCCCAGCCCTTAGTGGGGGGCAAGGGAAGTGGGCAGCTAGGTGGGGACTTGGAGGGGAGGTAGAGGCTTCCTGAGTGTACCCTTGACTGGTATGATGGGGGGATGGAGATGGAGAGGTGAAGGGGTCTGTGGTTTGTATCCCATAGACTTGAGCTCACTCTGGGGGTGTAAGGGGAGGCAAACGCAGGATAAAAGAAAACTGAAACTTGGGGGGATATTCAAATGCACAAGTCAGATGTGCAATAATTTTTTAAAAGACTTAACTTGAGCCCTGGAAGTGCTCTTTGTGAAGTAACTCTTCTTACCAAGCTCCCAAAGGCACAGGCAGGGTGGTTCTGAGGTCTTCAGGGTACTTTGTGAGAATGCCTGGAAATGACTTTGGCAGTGGAAGCCCTGGCAGGTTCCAGGCAGGAGGAGGGCAAATACCCACTCAGAAAGTTTCCTAGGCAGTGAGCTGGAGGAAGAGGACAGACTGGGGAGAAGGAGAAAGTCCAAGCACAATTAGGCTCCCTCTTTCTGCTTAACCCAGGGGAGGCCACATCCCTGAAATTGGAATGCAAAACTGAGTATGTTTATGGGAAATATGTGGGGACTTCAGTTTCCCAAAGCTGGACTCAAAACTCCAAGAGTTCTGGAGGAATTCTCCCCCCCCCCAAAAAAAAAAAAAAAAAAAGATGAGCATAACGGTCCCAGGACAAGAGAAGGAAGTGAAAACCATATTAACAGGTAACATCCATGAATGGTACATAGTATTGTTATCCGTTTTATAGAGCAGGAAACTGAGATCCAGAGAGAGTTGCACAGAGAACTTTCCTACCTGTGGGGGCCTCCTTGCCCTGCTTGGGGCGGGGAGTGGGGGGAGGAGGGAAGAAACATGCGTCCCAGGCTGACACATCTTCCCCACCTGTCTCCAGGTGGAGGAGGAGATGGTGCATCTCCAGAAGAAACTGAAGGGGACAGAAGACGAGCTGGACAAATACTCCGAGAACCTGAAGGACGCGCAGGAGAAACTAGAACTGACGGAGAAGAAAGCCTCAGACGTACGTGCGCTGTAATGCGGGTGCCCGCGGCAGGGCCTGGAGGGAGCCCCTGGGCAGGGCGGGCAGTCAGCACCAGAGGAAGAGAAGGAGGAGGAGGAGGAACTGCAGGAGGTGGCGCCTCCCGGTGCTTTCTCCAAATATGTCCCGAAAAGGGGCCCCTTCCAGCAGCTGTGGCCAGCGGTGCAGACGTCAGGCCCTCCCCCAGCGGTGCTGACGTCGCGGTCGGCCTGGTGACCTCACCGCCCCGAGACCGCCGGGCCGGGGGGCGGGGAGAGGCGGGGGCGGCCCCGGCGCTGGCAAAGGCTCGGGGGCTGGGGCGCGGCTGCTGCAGCTCTCGCCGGAGCCGAGCCGAGCCGCGCTCCCGCCGCTGCCCGCCGCCCGCTGCGTGCGCCCCCGCGCCCCCGCGCCATGGCCGGCCTCAACTCCCTGGAGGCGGTGAAACGCAAGATCCAGGCCCTGCAGCAGCAAGCTGACGAGGCGGAGGACCGTGCTCAGGGCCTGCAACGGGAGCTGGACGGCGAGCGCGAGCGGCGCGAGAAAGTGAGAGCCCGCGCCCGGCCCCGCGCCGCCCGGAGCGCCCTTCTTTCTCCCTTTCTCCTGCAGCCGTCCACTCCCCACCCACCCCATCAGCCCGCCTGCGCGCCCCTCTCGCGGGCCAGCGCCCGCGCCCGGCCACTGAAACTCCTTCCTCTCCTACGTCCACCCTCCCCAGGCCCGGGACGGAGGGGGGCCTTCATCTGGGTTGGGTTGGCCGGCCGGACGGGAGGGGGGGGGATGGGGCCGAGACGGGTGCGCTATCCCGGAGTGGGGCGGGGGTCTGAAAGCTCCGCGCAGCACTCGGAATCGGGCTGTAGCTCTGGCGTTGGCCGGGGGACGGTGGGGGGTGGGGAGACGCCCCAGGAGCGGGAAGTGAGAGTGGAAACGTGGAGTTTCCATTGTCTAGGGCTAGACCCGCCGACGCGGACCAGGGGGAGCATTGCACTTTCTCGCCTCTTCGGTTGCTCCCAGCCCCTACCGAACTTTCCCAGCTGTTCCCAGGGGCGCGGCGGCGGCGACGTGTCTGCTCGGGGGTGGGGGGTGATTGGGAGCGGAAGTTCAGTCCTGAGTCGCCCGCCAGGCCATCATTCCCCTGATGGTCCCTGGGGGACCCCGGGCAGAGGGACTTCGCCTTCGTCCCGCAGGCCCTTGCAACGTTTGCGCTGGGCGCTGGACTCGCGGTTCTTTAATTTGCCTCCGCCGCAGGGCCAGAGGCAGATATCGAAGCCGAATGAGGTGGGGGCCTCACCGCCTTCTCTAAGCCCCCTCCCAGCCCTCCCTCCTCCACCCCCACTCCCACCCCGGAACGGGGCAGATCGTGGCAACCCGGGGATCTAATCCCATCTCCAGCACTGCCTGTTCTTAAACCCTAGGATCGTGCAGCCCCCGTGTCTAAAATCGAGCTGCCTACCCCTGGGGTAGCTGAGAAGGTCTTAGGCGTAAAACCTCCTGCTTGGCGTCTGGCACTTAGTGGATGTTCCATTCTTAGTGGTTGTCGGGTTTTGAAGCGCTCACAGTTTGGGGGTGTTAAGGGGGATAAATAAGGCTAATGGATGTTGGGGGTTGGGTCTGTGTTTTGTTATAGGAGCAAAACAGGGAAGCGGCCAACCTGGGGCAGAGGCTTCAAGATGGAGGTTGAGGGGGTTCCCATAAAATAGTTTGCTGGGACCAGCTATCTGACTGGGCAGACTCAGAGGCAAGACCCCTGGAAGTCCAGGGTCCTTGAAAGCTGGAGCACTGGGACTCAGGGTGCATCCCCAGAAATGGGAAGGATACCTGGCCAGGCAGACTTGTGTGCAGTGACAGGTCTGGAAAAGAGCCTTGGCCTAAGTCGGAGTTTAATCCTATAAGGGCTGCTCTGGCAAGAAACGGGCTCGGGAACTCTGTGTAAGCCTCAAACAGTAGCTGGTTTGGCCTCTTTCACACAAGTAACCAGCATAACCCTCCCTCTGATCTCATCCCAAGTCATCTCACTGGAGGACAATTACTTCTGCATAAAAATGGCCCTCTGCCACCAGCCAGGGCTTGGGAATGGGACAGGAAAGATGTTTTGGGAAAGGTTGTGACTTCTTCAAAAGTTTGACTTTCAGAGCATTCCCCTTTTTGGTCAGGGAGAGGAAAATTGAAGAAAGTTCTTGACTGCATCCAGAAAAGGGGGGTGGGGAGGAGGGTGCTTTCTCTAGTTTTCTCTTGTAGAGAAAGCCAAGAGCGGGCGTGTGGCAGACTTCTGGGGCTGTCTTCCGACAGCTGGTTTCATTTAGATTTTTGTGTGATTAACCGACATCTTCCTGTTCCTTTGCCACATGTATCTAGCTAGCCTCTTTTACCTTATAAGGGAAATCCTTTGTAGAGTGTAGAGGCTTTGATTGCAGGAAGGGGTGGAGCCCAAAATGACTAGCAGTGACTAGCAGTTTTTCGAAAATACATATATATGTACGGTGTATGTAAATGAGCGTGTCTTGGACCGTTTTCAATTCCAGACAGCTGAATGTGTGCCAGAAGTGTGCTTGTCAGGGTCCAGAATTCCTTGCATGAGTGGCTTGGTTTTGTGTCACTGAACGATCTTAAGAATCAATTCCATGACTGCTAATGGCTATGGGCTTTATTTTGTGACGAATGGAGATGTTCTGGAATTAGTGGTATTGGTTGCACAATTTTGTAAATAGACTGAAAACAGTTGTGGGGCGAGGGTGTATGTAGAGGGAGGAATCGATTCCTGGCTCCAGTTGCTGAAGAAGTTAAGAGTCATGTCATTTACAAAAGAATAAAAGGTGTCTGCTCATTGGAAGGCGTGGGTGACATTTCTTTAAATAGTTCATCAGTGGTTTTAGTGGATTCTCCAAATTGGTGTTTCCGAAGAAATTTGGACCAGAAATACCTGTGGGAGTTTTCCCCCCCACTAGAACTCAAGCTGAGGGTTCCCTGTGTTTTGTAGTAGTTTTGGCCTCATTCTGTTACCCTGAATTTGCTATATAAACTCTGGGGCCAGGGGGAGAAGTGGTTTCCCACAAATCTTTACAGCCTTCCCCAATTTCCAGATTCTTCAGTTTATCTTGATGTGAAGAAATCACAGTGGCTTTGCACTTCCCTCTTCCATGGAGCGCCATTTCACCAACTTAATATTCTTCTCAAAGTGTGATTAACCCTCAGATCCCCTGCAGAATTCAGCATGCAGGCTCAGAAAGGGGGGATCTTGAGTGGAGCTCAAGTGGCCATTATGATTCTGTGACACTAAATCTCAATGGGTCTCTCCATTTTCCTACCTGTAGAATGGTGGATAGACCAGAATAAAATGGGGTGAAATTGCAGTGGCTAGAACTGCCCTCATATGGGACTTCCCATGTGGGGTTAGGTACCCTTCAAGTACAGTCCTCATGGCTGTGTGAAGAAACCAAGTTTCCTCTTCTATCTTTCTGTTCATCATCTCTCAGTCACACTTAGTGAAGGACATTTTTCCCTCAGGCCTACCCTGCCCGCACAACCACCAGTTATATGGACTGAGGCGTCCATGATCGACGTTTAACTTGGGCTTCTGTATTCTTGCATTAGTGTCATTCAGGTGACTGGATGAGCCGGGTCATCTCTGGGCTTTCTCTCAGGAATCGCAGAGAGAGGCCAGTGCCAGACTCTGGAACATATGGTGTCCTTGTCTCTTTCCTTTTTATTCCAGTGTCCATCCTGTTTATTGTTGAGTGTCAGATGTTCCCCTATGGTTTCAGAGAAGATCGTGTGGAAAATTCACATTCTCCAGACACAAGAGTCCGAATTACTTGCTGCCTAGTCTCCTGACTGTGCTTTGGGGGGTAACAGGTCGCTTGTTAGGCTAAGGGAGAGGGTGCCATGTGAGCGGGGGTTCCCACCACTGACTGGTTTGTTACTTAACCTGGCCACACCTCTGACCTCCCCAGGCCGAAGGGGATGTGGCAGCTCTCAATCGACGCATCCAGCTGGTGGAGGAGGAGTTGGACAGGGCTCAGGAGCGCCTGGCCACAGCCCTGCAGAAGCTGGAGGAGGCAGAAAAAGCTGCCGATGAAAGTGAGAGGTAAGGGCGCTTCAAGCTGGGTGGCCAAAGTGCTCGCTTCCGGGAAATGGGGATGGTACTGGGACCTCCCAGGGCTAGGGTGAGAATAAATGAGGCCACATGGACCAGCATGTATGACAGCACCCTCCTCTGGAGCCCACAGCATACCTTATTGATGTTCTAGACACATCCATTTCCAGGGTGATGAGAAGCGGGGGGAGATGAATACATGGAATGATGAATCATCCTGTCGGATAGACCTTGGGCCCGCAACAGGGCTTCCATCCTCCGGAGCCAACTGGTTCTCTGGCACACCTGGGCAAAGGATCTGAGGGCACATGGTGTAATTCACAAAAGCAGCCATCTCCATGTAGCGTCCCTGGGTTCTCTGTGTAGCAGCGCCAGGCAAGCTGTCACTGCACAGCCACCGCAGTTACGCCAGGATTCACCATCCAACAGCTTCCTGGTATGATCTCCTCCAAAGGATTCATTTCTAAGTGTGGTGCGATCCTAAGCTGGAGGTTACAAAACAACTGACGAATGTTGGGGGTCCACTGAGAATTGCCCAAGTGGGAGATTTCTGAGTCTAGTAGAACGAGGGCTTGTCTCCAGAGCACAAACTCCAGTGCAGTCTCTGCTTCAGTCAGTCAATAGAGGGAGAAGACAGTGGCTCAGAGCAGCCCCCAAGAAGATCCTCCCCATGAAATGTGGAGGAAGGTTTGGCTGCCGGTTGCCCAGGGCTATCTGGGGTCTGGATTAGCTGCTGCCCATGTTCATAATCAGGCCAGCAGATTGGATGTCTGACTTGTAGTAACTCCCCACAGCAAATCCTAAAAGCCTGACATGGCCTCCCAACTTCTGTTGGAAACTGATGTTTTGGTAGAAAGAATTCTACACTTGGGGTTCTCCCACTACACTTACTGCATGGTCTTGGGCCGGCCAGTTCTTCTCTCCACTACTGCAGTGGGTTTTCCAAGCTTGCTCACATGCTGAGGGTGGGACCTTGTAGAAGTATGACGGGTGCTTGGTAGCTGAGGATGGTAGTAAACACCCAAATACAAGTATTTTCTAGATAGCAAGAAGTATGTGGCTCTCTAGACAGGCAGGAGACACACTGCTGCATAATCCTGGGTTGCCTCTTTGGAAGTGTCTGATTGACCAAGTCCTCTTCACAGGCCAGAAAAAATTCACTTCACGGCCTGCTGAATTGTAGACTTCCAGCTGTCCCCAAGACACCTTCCTTTCCAAATTGAATATATCCATTTTAGCTTAGTCTCTCCTCCCCCTTCACCGCATTGGCACCTGCCTGTCACCTGGTCTTCCCATGGCCATCCATTCTTCCATCATTCTGGTTTGAAACCCGCCAGTCCCCTGGCCTTTCAGATGAGACCGTCAGCATGCCACCTGAGCAGCCAGTTTGTGCTGCGGTCACCTGTGTTCCTCCATTCCTCTGGGTCACTCTTAGGCAGCACTCCCACTAAAGGGTACCCCTCTGTTCTTCACTTGCTTGTGGACTCTCTTCTGGAAAGCAAAAGAATCCCCTCCCCCACACTAGCAGGATTCATCACAGCTCTTCCAAACCCAACACTTCCGACACCATGGCCCAGGCTTCTAATCACATGGTTGGCACACTCCGCGCCTTCCTCCTAGATGGCGAGAAGCCTTGTGGGGCTAGAGGAGCACATATTCTGCAGCCAGACCATTGGGGCTTGATGCCCAGCTCTGCCCCTTAGCAGATTCCTAACCTGAGCAAGTTACTCAGCCTCTCAAGTGCCCATCTCTTCCTCTGTGAAATGGGCATAATATGCTGACTTCATAGAACAATTGTGAAGTTTAAGGCATTTAGGACAGTGCCAGTGTTCAGTAAAGGGGAATGAGTTCTGTGGAGTCTGGTCCCTGGTAGATGTCAGAGAAGTGAGGTGTGTGGTGAGGCAGAAGTGTGTGTGTAATGATGGGGTTATTACGTGCCTTGCAGAGGCATGAAGGTGATAGAAAACCGGGCCATGAAAGATGAAGAGAAGATGGAGATTCAGGAGATGCAGCTCAAAGAGGCCAAGCACATTGCCGAGGAAGCTGACCGTAAATACGAGGAGGTGAGTGGGGCTGGCAGATGTCAGCAGCAGGAAGCAGGGAGGAAATAGATCCACGATAGGGAGGCCCAAGGGACTGCCTAAAGGAAGCTCTTGGTTAGGTCAGCTGTCTTTCTGTGTCCACATCCGTTTTTCCAGAGATGAACACTTGGCTGGGAAACTACGTCGTCCCCAATGCCAAAAAGTCCTGCAGAACTCTGTGATACCTGCTGGGAAAACATCCGATGTTCACTTTCCCACAACAGGGTGTTTTGGCAATTTGGCTATAATTGGGACTCATGGTTCTTAACTGTGGACTTTCAGACCACAAAAGTTCAGTCCCTCTTCTGCCTGCTCCCACGGTCTCATCTCTATTCCTGGGACCTGAGGAAGAAAATTTAGATTTTCTCCATGACCATCTGAAATGAGGAATCAGCAGAAAGGTCCATATAGGTGGTCTGGGCCAGCCTCGCTGTCTGTATGGGATGGGGGCGCCGGGGGCACTCTGCTAGCTACAGCTGTTAGGGATCAGGATCTCAATCCTTTCTCTCTCTGCAGGTAGCTCGTAAGCTGGTCATCCTGGAGGGTGAACTGGAGAGGGCAGAAGAGCGTGCTGAGGTGTCTGAATTGTGAGTGGCAGGGCTCTGTTCCTGGAGCAGAGCAGGGGGGAGTGGGTTTTGTTGGGAATTGACTCCAAACTTACAGATCAGGTATTTAGCCCTCTAGGGCTCATTGCCAGAGCCATCTTTTTGCCTCTATCAACCTCCAACCAAAAGTAGTCAGTTGTCTCACCAACAAAATGGGTTTATTTGGCACAACAAAAGGGCAGTTAGGAAAGTGCAGTCTTCTTGGCACGATGCGAGTGCACTCCCCTAGAATTAAAGAACTAAAGAGGCTCAGCTCAAAGATGCCGCCTTCCTCCTGGGTCTCGAAGCAGTATTGCTTCCTGTCAGAGATGCAAGGCATGTTGGGTCCTGTAGTTTGCTGTAAGCTGTGTACGAGGGCTCTTCCAGCCTTCTGACCTCATTTCAGTAGGATTTCTGTTCATTTTCATTCCTCCATGACTAGCAAAGAGAGACAGCAACTTTTTTCCTTATTGCCCTGGGAGGTGCTGCCCACATGTTGATTCTTCCCACAGGAATATTGGGAAATAGAAATGAGACAGGCAGAAGCAGAAAAGCCCAGAAGTCTCACTGTCCCAGATAGGATATTTTAGGAGGCTGTGCCTACCTAAGAGAACCCTGACCTGTGGAAAGTACACTACCCCGTCAGTGTTTAAAATGCTTTGCCCCTGATGTCACTGTTTGGCCATGACACATTACGGGACAAAGGTGAGAAGCTAGATGAGAAATCCTCGAGCTCAAAAAAACCCAAAATGTCTCCCCTCAGCCCTGGGGAGGAATGCAGCTCCACAGAGCACCCCGCTGTGCTGATAGAGATCTGGTTTCCTAAATCCATCCCAACCTTGCTTCCTGGAGTGTTGGTGCAAACTGATTGTACCCTTGCTGGCCTCCCAAGCCGTCTCGTTCTTTTCTGGAATCAACCTCATCAATCACAGATTTCACAAGACCCTGTGACCTCTCTCCTGGCAGAAGTCCAGGAGTGCTTTATAAGCTTTCCAAATAACCCTCGGCCTGCCACGCCTTTGCCTGGCAGGATAGGGCTTCCATAAGTACACAGAACTAGACCTCAGAGAAAGCTATTAACATTTTTCTCCTGCATTCCTTCTGGGGGCCCTAGGCAGTGTGGATTCTTCCTTCTGTAAATTTCTTTTAGGGGAATTGTGAGGGAGGGCAAGACACAGAAACCCTTTGTCTTTGCGCAGAAAATGTGGTGACCTGGAAGAAGAACTCAAGAATGTCACCAACAACCTGAAATCACTCGAGGCGGCATCTGAAAAGGTTGGTGGTCGACTTGGAGTTAACTGGCCAAACTTTCTTCTTTTCTTCCTGTGTCGCACAGGAGCATGCTAGGGAATTAGGGCCAGGTCTCTGTTAGCAGTAGTTGTGGTACTCAACAACCAGGTTACACACACACACAAAGAGCGGTCCAATGGCCAGATTTTCCTCTTCTGCAGGGTCCTGCACCACCTTTTATCTCCATCCCCTATGAGGTAGAGATGGAACATGAAGTGGTGCCTGGTCAAGCTCCTTTTAGGGAGACCTAAGCATAATTGTGTAAATACCAATCCTCACGGTCACCTAAATCCTGGTTCCTTAAGCAGCAGGAATTGGACTCTTTAGACTGAATCACTACCCAAATCAGCTACACATAACAGGAGAGAACATCAGGAGCAAGAGAGATGCTCCTCTGTGGCCTGTCCTGTCCAAATCCCAGATCCATGTATCTTCCTCGCTTTGGGCTGCATTGGTCTTCAGTTTCAGAAATGTTCTGTGCTCACTTGTCACTGGCCCATTCTTTGAACCTGCCACCCACTCAGCCTGGAGTGGCCTTCCCTTGTCTCTTTGCGTGCACTTCTTGTGAGGGGCCTTCCTGGACTGCCCATCTAGGTTAGAGGTTTCTCAGCAGAGTGCTTTCCTCGCATGCTTTCCTTGCTGGATGTAAGCTTTAAGGACTGGTACCTTAACTTTGTTTTTAGAGCTGTGTCACCAGTGCCAGTGCTGTGACTGTTGTACACAAGGATATTTAGTGAGTAAGTGCAGCCCATGTATGCATGTTAATGATGTTAACAGTCACATAGCTCCTGCATTTAAAGAGCTGAGTCCTCTGGAGTAGAAGTAAACTGACAGCATAACAGAATGTGCTGGGACCTCAACAGAGAAACCTTGGAAAATTGGGACAAGTGTCACAGGGAGGTGTAGAGCGTGGTGATAGCCAAGAGCTCACATTCCTGTTAGTTTCTAGGTATGGCTTGGTCCATTCATTGCCATGCGACCCTCAGCAAATTACTAACCTCTCTGTGACTCTGCATTCATCTGTAAAATGGGATGGAGGATGTCTGGCGATACCTCAAGCATTTAATAAATGCAGGCCAAAATTTTCTCAATTCAGCCTTGAAAGGCACATCATTTCTGGTCAATAATAATGGAGAAAGGAACATTCCATGCAGAGGGCACCCAGTCATAGTTTGGGGCCAGGAGTCCAGAATACACAGAATATGTTTGGGAAGTGGCCATCCCCTTGAGGAAGCTGGTGGGAAGTGGGGCTCGAGACAGATGAGGCCAACTACTGTGAAAGGCCTTAAATAACATACGAGTCCTTCAGTCATCTGCTCCAGTATCGTCTTTTATCTCAAATTAGCCCATTCAGGCCTTAAGGTGAAAAGTATCCCAGAGGGACCTCCACTGTCTCAGCTCACATGCATTTCTTATGCCTGGAAAGATGCCTGAGTTTGCTTCTTAGGCTCATTAACAGCATTCAAGCCCAGACACTGCCCAAGAAAAGGGGAACTTGCATTCTTTGTGCTTTTTTGGTACTCATTTTTAAAGCAGTGTTTTGGTTTCTCCCACAGTATTCTGAAAAGGAGGATAAATATGAAGAAGAAATTAAACTTCTTTCTGACAAACTGAAAGAGGTGAGTATGAGCCCAACACCCAGATAGTTGCTTGAGGTTTAGGCCAGACTTGAAGCAACAGTGATGCCTTCTTCTCTTCTAGGCTGAGACCCGTGCCGAATTCGCAGAGAGAACAGTTGCAAAACTGGAAAAGACAATTGATGACCTGGAAGGTATGAAATTACCACATAGTTATGTTTGCTCTGCCTCCCCTGATTTGACACCCCACAGACAGCGGGGGGAAGTCTGTGGGAGGGGGTTGAGCTGGGCTTCATTCACCTTGGGAAAATGAAGTACAGAATGATGTCGTATCTGGAAGTGTGGAGCGCTGGAATAGAACAGTGCAAATCACATTCAGACTTGGGTTGCCATTTTTTAAGAAGTAAAATATATCTGCTTAATTAGCCCCACATGTGAGTACAAAGAACCAAATTTGACTCATTTTTTTTAAGTCTTTAGAATTTCCTTGAATTTGCTCATTTCTGAGATGCCTTGCATGTTTTAAATGCTTTGCATTTTTACAGAAGCTCTCTCCCAGAGAGCTCAAAGCTTATCAGAATATGAGAAAACAGAAATAGAATGGGAAGACCTGAATAAAGACTCTGGTCTACAAGTCTGGTGCCCACACATGCCAAAATTTGAGTTCCAATTTTAAAAATGCTGTCCTGTGTTCTTCATGAGATAATCCCTAAATTCCAGAATTCTGGGGTTCAAACAAAAAGTCCCAAACTGCATATCACACCAAGAAAGGGGGCAACACTTACCCCACAGACCATGCATTTTAGGGTTTGGCTGGGAAAGCAAGGTTTCCATATAAGGGGAAATGCTCCATTCCAAAGTCTGACCTTTGGACCCGGTGACACCACTGTGAATCAGAAATAACCTGGTGGCAGTGGAGCTTGGTGGGGAGAAGCTCCAGTCACCATTCTTTTAGACGTTCACATGGCTAAGTCCCTGCAGAACTTCAAACCACTCAGAAATCATTCTGTGGGTCTTTTGTTTTCTCACTCGCCTTACTTTCTCCTAAGTTTTCTCACTTTTTTTTTTCTGCCTCTCATTGCTCATCTGTGACACACACTCCATTCCAACTCTCTCATTCTGTCCCCTCTGTCTCTTCTGAACTCTCCCTGGGGACCCCGCCTTCTAGACGAGCTCTATGCTCAGAAGCTCAAGTACAAAGCTATCAGCAAGGGACTGGATCATGCTCTCAACATGACCTCTGTCTAAGAGGCAGATGGGTGCTGCCCTCTGTCCCAGCAATCCTGACATCCGCCTGCTAACTGTGGTGCCCACACGCCCTGGGGCCCTCTAGAAACTCCAGTTTCCTGCTTCCTGGTTTGATCTTTTAAGCCTTCCCCAGCCGTATCTGTGACTGTGCAACCAGAATAAAGACAGGCAGTTCTCGTCTTCATGCCTTCTCATTTTCTTTTTCTCTATTTGCCATTTTTGAGCCGTAGCTCAAAGGCCCTTTTCTGTGGCTGTGACAGAAAGTGGGTGATTCACACAAAGAGCTCATTTCAAATGATTTCAAATCATGAGTTCATATGCCCATGATTCTTTTCTGATGATGTGAAAATAATTTCACATGCGCTCTCAAAAACGGTATTACCGGGCTTCTGCAATAAAAATCGTTTTGAATGGAGGCTCTCTAGCCTCTTAAGTACCTTAACAGAGTCAGCAGAACTTGAGAAAACCAGTGGGCTTGTGTCTAAAAAGAGGCTACCTATGTATGGGGCTGGATCTACGATTCAAATAGCAGCAGTGGCATTTTGGTCTCCTTGTTCTCTCTCATTTGTCTTCCCTCTGTTACACTCTGAAAGTGGTGCCTGGGGTTCCCTGGGCCTGCATTACTCATAGAACTTCTATCTAGCTCCCAGTTTGGGGGAGGATGTTCACTGGTGAAGCTCACCTCTATACCTTGTCCTTAGAAAACAACCATACACTGAATTAAAGAGCACCCCATCAGTAAGAAAAGGAGTGAAGTGATTCTTCCCTGAGTTCCAAACAAAGCTGCCTGACATGCTAACTTCTACCCGCCCTCTCCCCGCCACCTTGTACCTGAGTTTAAGCCTTGCTTTGATTTAATAAAAACTCATAAAGGCGGCCTGTGGGTGTTAAAAGGCCGTGCTTCCAGTGACCAAAAGCCCATGAAGTTTTATAATTCAAGTTTCAAAGTTTCTCCAGTTCTTTTATATCACACAACCACCTCAAATTGTACCAATAACTCTGACATTTCTATGTCCAAACCATTTTCCAGACTGCCTCTTGAACCTGGAAATGGCATTAAAATCTCCGATTTATTTTATTCAAGTGGGAACTTCTGTCTCAGTTCCTCTTTATTTTTCCAAAGCAACCTCCTCTAAACTACTCATACCTTTGCACCCCCTTTCCCTTCATGTTCCTGTCATCTGTCTGAACTTATACATAAGCCCCTCCCCTCACATTGCCACATATATATATGCCCTTAGAAAGATGACAGACTGTGTAGGGGTGGGTGCTCTTTGTTCACTGTTCCCGGAACTTTCCCCAGAAGTTTGTAATCTCCACCCTTTGAAATAACTGCAGTCCTACTTAGCCAGTCATTCTGCCTCACTGAGCACAGATGTGGAATGTTATTTACAGATAGTAGTACTGTCAATCCACAGCTACCCGGTGACACAATTCTCAAGAATGTCGATGGGCGTGTCACAATTCTCAAGAGCAGTTAACACTTTAAGGGGAAATTTATTTTATCTCAGACCTGATGACACAGTACATGCCAGGGAATCCAAGTGACAAGGTGAAGCGAGGTCAGGATTTGTAGTTGGGAGGTCTGAGTTTGGATCCTAATCCTACCACTTTAGCAGTGCAACATCACACTCTTAGCTTTTCTGAAAACTACAGGTAACTACCTCTCAGTTATTACAAGGACTCAATGAGATAGTGGAGACTCAGGTGCCATCTGGTCATCCAGACCAGACAGGCCTAGGTCACCGCCCAGATCATAGTCACTTAACTTTTTTTAAAATGTCTTGTCAAATGAAAAGTTCAGTAGTAGAAGTTGATCATCTTTTATTTTTCTGAAAATGTCCAAGTTGATCATATCACATTTTATGAGCATTGCTTTCTCCAGAATTTTAATGATTCTTGGACTGATTCCTTATTGGCTACTACTCATTGCAAAACATTTCTTTCTGGTGCTCCTGTCCCGCATGGCTCCAAATGGCATCTTGGTTGTTTTTTTTTCTTTCTTTCTTTCATTTTCTTAAATTTGTTTCATCAACTCAACCACTTAATAATGTACTCTGCAGTCTCACTGAACTTTCAGCAAAGTTACATTTACCTGGGGTTTGACTACACTACTGTGGCTACAATGACACAGTATACTTAAAATTTAAATAGCTATTCCCAGAAGCCTGAAAAAAAAGATGGCTTACAGGATTATTCTCTTACCAAAGGCTCAAGGACTAATTAACTGGCATTAGGGGATAATGTATTCAATCACCCATATGTAGGACCAAAATTTCATGTCTGTGTAGCACTTCATAGGTTCTGAAGCATTTCTCACTTGTTCCTCATAATAATCCTATACCACACATTGGTACTGTTAGCCATATTTGACAGTTGGGGAAACTAAGACCTAGAAAGGTATATAGATGAATCGTTTCGGTAGCTCAATTGGGGCTTAACTCCGGGTGTTCTGGCTTTCAGATTGCCAGATTTAGCAAGGATGCCCAGTGAACTTTGAATTTCAAATAGTGAGTGAATAATGTTTTAGCATAAGCATATCAGTGCAACATTTAAGATGTATTTATATTTAAAAGTTGTTTATCTGAAATTAAAATTTAACTGAGCAACCTGTATTTTATCGTGCTACTATGTCTGATTCTCAAATTTACTACTTGGTCTGTGTTATTTCACAGTGGTTTGTTGCAATGAAAAAGTGAAATACTTTATCTGCTGTCACTTTCACCCTCTCATTTTGGAGTTTAAAACCTGTTTTGTTTTGTTTTGTTTTTTCTTTAACAAAGATGCATATTAATTTATTCCTCCCCTCCCCCTTTAATCCTCACCAGAAAAACTTGCCCAGGCCAAAGAAGAGAATGTGGGCTTACATCAGACACTGGATCAGACACTAAATGAACTTAACTGTATATAATCAAAACAGAAGAGTCTTCTTCCAACAGAAACTCCAGAACTCTTGTGTCTTTCTCTTCTCTTGTAAGAAGTTTCTTTTGTTATTGCATCTTCGCTTTGCTGGAAATGTCAAGCAGATTATGAATACAAGGCCAAATATTTTGTATCAGAGCAGCTTTGGGCACCAGTGAAATCTAATTCTTTTCTTTTTTCAAATGGCACCAGCTTTTTCAGCTCTATTTTTATCAAGTTGCATGTATTCCTAAGGTAGGCAGGGTATTTCATATTGAACACATTCTCATAAGACTGAGGGAATTTGGTTCCTGGGAGAACAGACAACCCCACACTTTCAAAATTCAAACTCCAATATCTACTCATGGGTCAACTTAAAAAACTGAAGAATACAGCCTGCACTGTTTGGTCATACTACAGGACATCAAGGGCCATCACAAAGAAAGTGGGTGGGAATATTTCATTTAGAGCCAAGAAAACCCAGAAGGCTAGAGTGCCGACTGAGCAAGATCAGAAAGCACAGACTTAACCTAGTCATCTTGGCCCTTTCACACTCCACCACACAGAACAGACACCCTGTGAGCAGTCCTCATGAGAATGCTTAGGGAAAGGTAATCATCATAATCACACAGATATTTTCAGGTTAGATCCTTGACCATGACCTACATGTCTTCCATTCTAGAGAAGCAGGCATTTTATTCCAGTAATGGCCCATGCTTGTCTGCTCTAGTGCCATCCACTCAACAGGAAAGACTACGGTAGAATTCAATCCTATTCAGGGAAGCCACATCAAAGACTGCCAGTCATCAATTATTGAGCAAGTGTTTTTCTATTATATATATTGGCCAGCAGGGGCCTCTCTGGCAGCAGAATATGACAAACTGGAGATTTATCTAGGGATTTAATTCCTTCTTCAGGACCAAGTTAATGAATGAACAAGAAACTCCTGACTGAACTGGATATGGAGTAATTTATAGACAAGGCTGCACACTGTGGCTTTGTTATATTTCTGCTTCCTCGGTTAACATCTCAACACTGAAACATTCCACATTCCCCAGTAGTGTAGGGGCCAACTCAAGTTTACAACTGACTAAAATCCACCCTGCTTCTAGCTTACTCGAATCCTCTGCCCCCTCACACCTATTTATTAAGCATCACACTACCCAGGAGTTACACTAGCAAATCGTGCAATTGAATAAAACCTACACTTTTGTTTAGATTCTTTCAACTGTATCATATGTAATAGAATCACTTTTTCTACATTTTGGTCAAATAAATTTTTACATAAACTATAATTTGTGTGTATTTTACAATGTTTTTGGACACATAAGGCATTTTAGTTCAATGAACAGGATGGAAAGATAACTGCCAAGAACATAGCAAGTCTGTTTACTTTCTTTATGACATGACATCATGCTATAAAGATTATGACCTTTCTACATTTACCTCTGTAAGACAAAAGCTCTCCTGTCCTCTGTTATCCCAGTCCTGCTAAGGTAGGTTGTGAGGGATGAGTAAATGCTTGAGTCAGGAAAGCACAAGTCCTGCTGCCTAAGACTTTCTATTTATACATATATAAAGAAAAAGAAAGTTGGAAAGTAGATTGCATCCACACTGATGAGAACCTGAACTTAATTTGGTCAGGAATGAAAAGCCACTGAAGACTACAGTAATAGTAATTCAAAGCAATATATTAAGGAAGTCCACTAAGCATTCATTTTTTAGGGCCAGAATGGGGTAGATGAGTCAGGAAGACAAGTTAGAAAGACATTTCCATAATCCTGGATAGTACTTGCAATGGACTAAGAGGGGAAGAAATGATCTGAATATACAATTTTTTTGTTGCCAAATACAATTAAAATGCCTCCATATTCAATATCACCTGATTGGAATTTGCTTAGATGGCAGATGCAGAGAATGTGAATAGGGCATATAATCCATCTCCACTGGCTCCCTTCATGTGCCCCACCATTATTCAAGTTTCTTCTCTCCCTCCTCCCCACACCCTTAGGCTAGAATCTAATCTCAGGATACTGTTTTAGTCATCCTTGTGCACATAGCACGTGACTTGGCTTTGTTAAACTTGACATGTATAAGTTTTAGGGGGAGTTCCTAGTCCCGTGATGTGTGGGTAGAACTGAGGGTGAGGTTAAGACTAGATTGTGAGGACTTTATCCTATCCTTATACCAAAGGTGAATACTAAGTGTTTTATAATAAACTGATTGAAAATGGAACAGCAAGATTCAAGAACTATTTAGAACCCCCTAAGCCAGGACAAAAGATGTTAACAAAAACCTGGGTTTCACTCAGACAGTAATCCAGGGCAAGCTAGTGTAAACAGATGAGTTCAGTTGTGAACATTCTGAATTTGAAGAACCTTTGACAAATCCAAGGCCAGATGCCCAGAAAGCATTTGGAATGAAGGTATGGATGAACTTTGGATTCTCTAATTAGAACCACCATGTTACCACCAGTAGTAGCCATAGAAGTGAATGACATCACCTGGAAAGTGAGAACATAGATAGAGAACCAACATCTAGGGGACAGCAAAAACCAAAGGGATTGCAATGGAATCTGAGTAGTGCCCAGAGGGGTTGTGTACATGGAAAAGAAAGAGGCAAATAAAATGAGGGTACCAAGAAAAATAGAACTGTCAGAGAAAGTGGTCAGTCACATGACATAAGACACTGGCCAATGGCTCTGGGTGAAGCTTTTCCTAAATCAGGGTTAGATGAGCAGAAGATTGAGGTCAAGCAGAAGGAATGGGAGATCAGGATCATCTTTTGGAAGATATTTGGGCAAGTCTCAAGGCCTTACTGATGCCCCCAGGTGACACTGCGGTGGCAGTTTGGCGCATCTCTAAGAAGCGGGAAGCCAGAATGATCAAACCTTGGCCTCCCAGGCTTGTTGCTCTAAGTTCCAAAACCAACTTCCTACTTCCGCACCTTGAAAGTAACTTAACCTCTCTGGCCTAGGTTTTCTCACCATAAAATTGGAGGAAAACAAAAGAGCCTACCTGGGTGGGTTGGTAGGGGATTAAGTATATTTTTTAAAGTGTTGCCATCACTGGCAGGCACAAAGTCAATGCTAGTGATTCTCACTTTTCTGACTCCATAGATGGGTCCCCAGTCTCCCAACCGAGCCTCAGACATCTGCCTGGATGCGGGCTGGGGCTATCCAGCAGGGAGGGAGGGACCTCAAGGCAAAGAGTGGCTCAAGCAACTGCTCACCTGGTCCACAGGAGCGTCCCAAAGAGAAAGGCGCAGAGCGCCTAATAATTGCTTGTGGGGCCTAGGTATCTAAGGAGGCCCCCTGACCAGCACGGAGAGCCCAAGGCAGGTCTTGATGGGACCTCGCTTCGAATATGACGTTGGCGCCTACTCTTCCATCCTCTCTGGCTCCCCTCGGCCTGACAACAGTTAGGTATCAAGACTCGCCCATATTGCTAGCCCCCTTCCCGCGCTCTCCCGGCACTCTCTGCGCCTGCGCGGGTCTCAAGTGCGTGCGCCGTCAGTCATGATTTAACGTCCTCCCATCGCGCGTGCGCAAGAACCTAAGCCCCGCCCACCACTCACCACACCCCCTTCCCTGCCTCGGGCTGCGAGCGCGCGGGCAGTTGGCGACGCTCTCCTCCCTTTCCCTCCCATCAGCGGGCGGGGCGGAGCCCCCCAAGAGTTAGGGGCGGGGGGAAAGAAGGCGGGGACAAGGGTTCCACACCCCCACCCTGGTCTTCATTTGAAGCCCCGACTCTCGCGGCTGGCCAATCACAGCGCGCCCTGTCTCGAGCGCCAACCAATGACAGGCATGCTCGGGTCGCTTCCGGCTTCGCGCTCAGCTAGCCCCTGGCCCAGGTTTCCCCGCGACGGGCGGGGCACAGGGGCGGGCACCGGCCTCGATGACGCGAGGCGGGCCTACAGCCAATGAGGAGTGGATTGGTACCTGATAGACGGGGCGGGCGGCCAGTAGCGAGGCGCTGGCCGCACTTCCCGTCGGAGAGAGAGTGTAATATGGCGAAGACCTACGATTACCTGTTCAAGCTGCTGCTGATCGGGGACTCGGGGGTGGGGAAGACCTGTGTCCTGTTCCGCTTCTCCGAGGACGCCTTCAACTCCACTTTCATCTCCACAATAGGTAGCGGGGCCGGGGAGCGACCGGGGGCACCGAAGGCCGGGTCTGGGACTGAGGGAGCGACTGGGTTGTACGGACCAAGAGATCTGAGAGGATCTAGGAAGCTGAAGGGAAGAGGAGCAACTGCTCCTTCCGTGGTTGGAGTGGTCCCGGGCCTTGGGGGAGGAGGAAAGAAGCGAGTGCCCATTTTTCAGATGTGGAGACAGAGACCCAACTCTTGGCCCTCTCGTCAGGGAGTGTATATTTTGAGCTGAGTCTTAGTACCCATCATCTTGTTTATCCTTACAGCAACTCTCAAAGCGATTCTTTGGGGGTCCCTTATTGCAGAAGTGGAAATAGGCATGGAGATCTGGCCCTGGGAAAAGGCCAGTGACCTCTGACCTTATTGAGTATTTGCCGTGTGCAAGGGTGCTTTATGAGTATTATCACTCTTGGTCTTCTGTGTTAGGTGCTGTTATGATTACGACTCACAGATGCGGGATTTAAGGCTCAGGGTGATGAGAGAATTGCCGGTGGTGAGAGTCTGCAGGTGGTGAGGATGGGATTTAAACCCGAAACTTAAGGCTCAACCAACCCAGAGAGATCAGAGAGATGAGAGAGAGCATACATCTCAGGACAAGCACAGTTGATCCACCTTGGAACCAGGACTCCAACCCAGACTCTCCTGCACATTGCTCTGGAGTGTTTAGGGCTTGGACCCCTCTCCCTTTCTCACACATAGGCAAATTTCCTCTGGAAGGAATGGTGAAAGGGAGACCAGAGCCTTTCCCTGTCCAGTCTTCCAACCAGGATAAAAGTGATGATGACAGCTACCTGCCCCAGGACCTGTCATTCCTAAGGAGGCAACAGATAAAAGCTTCAGTATGAAACTTAAATCAACCACTGTCACAGATATCCTAACTTCCCTATCTCAAAGCCCAGGACCCCAGTTGTTTGCAGAACAGCTTTTACCACAGAGCGAGCCTACGCTGTGGTCAACAGAATTGTCTTGTTGCTTCTCAGTTCTGTCATGCACAAAAGTGGAGCTAACTTCTCCCCATGCCACAAAATTAACCACTGCCTACATGAAAAGGTTTGACCAGTTAATAAAACTGATCGGGTGGACTGCCCTGTGAGCTACGCAGCATTGTTCTGGATTGAGGAATTAGGAGAAATCATCAAGCCGAGTGTTGATTCCAAATCCCCTGGATGAAAAAAACCTAGGGAATAGGCTTTGCTTCCCCCTGTGTAACTTGAACCCAGTCATGCTATATTCCCCAAACACTGTGATGATCTGCCCATGCTCTTTTTCAGGGGCTGCCCTTTGTAAGACAGTCATATACCAGGTGTAAAGTAGAGAGAATTGAGCTGGAAATTGTCCTGTCTGGTTTCTGGGTGCTGTTCATCTTTGAACAAGCACGTCCTCTCTGGAGCCTTGTTCTTCACTTTAGGATTGGTGTTCTCTGCCTTTGCCAGTGCCATGGATGGTTGAGGATGAGAATTATTTGACTTATAAGGGGTTGTCACCACTGAAGCCATTTACAGGAAGCAGAATAATTCTGTAGTGACTCCAAGGTCAGATGTTGGGATAACACTTGCATCCCTACCAGTCAGGAAGTGATGTTAACCTCTATGGCTACAGGGAGAGACTGTGGTTCTCTCAACCCAGATCTCAGTTTCCCAGCACCAGAAACTTCTGTTCATCAGTTACTAGTGACATCATTTCAGGGGTTTGTTTCTAATTCTTGACCAAAAAAAACCTAGTGCACACTGTAGGACTCTGAGGAGGTTGACTTCCATTTGCAGATGAGGATGTGACATGGCCAAGGATCACCCAGTGAGGTTGAAGAGATATTTGAATGCAGGATCCCTCCCAACCTAGTATTCCTTTCATTATGTTCATAGCCTTCCTGCAGGCCTCTGTTTTCTAGGAAAGTTTAATTCACCCTGCCCTTGACATTATAACTCTTGACTCATAAAGTTTACACTTCCTAATTAAATCTGGTATATTAATAAATCATAGGCGGTGGATGGGACAGAGTGATGCACTGGGCTCGGCTGATTGAACAGAGCTCCTGTTCAATTTTCCTGCGGATCCATGACAGAAGCTGGGGATGTTTTAGGAAGACCTGTCACACGGCCTCTTAGTCCTGACACACAACTAATACATAAAGGCAGTTCTGTGTTTGCATTCACTGTACTCTTGGGTTTCCTTTATAGAGGAAGGATTAAGTAAGTGGCTGTTCATTTTCAGTCTGGGTTATGTCTTGCCAAAGTTGCATAAGCTCTATCGATCATTTGTGGTATAAACTTGGCTCTGTGACTCTCTGGAATCAGTTCACTCCAGTCTGACTCTGCTCCTGCTGCCTCATCAGGTACTCATTCATTCATTCCTTCAGTGAGACAAACATAGACGCACAGTGCTCATTCTCATAATTATCTCATTCATCCTCATTCACTCTTGCAAGTGCCTGCTTTGTACCAGAAATCCCCTCAGTGCAGCAACTGCAGAGATCACTCGGATGAATCGGGAAGTAAAAATGAGGGTGTGTGTGTGCAGGGCAGGAGGCATCTAGCAAATGCATATTTAGCTTCTGCCAGGCTGAGTCCCTGAGAGAGACAAGGGTATGTTCTCATGGAGCTGATGTTCTAGCAGGCAGAATTCTGGTGGGGTGACAGTCCTCGTGTTGTCAAGGACAGCCTTGGCAGGCCAGATGGAATTAGCACCCGAGGTTCTGAGAAGTCAAGTCAAACCTGACCTTCAAGGGTTCACAGGCCAAGATTTAGAACATGCTCCCAGGGCCAAAGACCACGGTTAGCTCCATATAGACTATTCACATCGGTGCACTTCACTCCTAAGCTCATGGTGCAAGTAAACATACTTAGAGTGCTGGGGATAAGCGGGTAAAGAAGAAGATATGGAGAATGAGATGTGGCGGATCAGAAAGGGTCCCTGAGAAGGTGACTGAGAACAGGGAACTGAGTGAAGATAGCAGAGAGCCAGGTAGCAATGGAAGGAAAGATAATTCCAAGAACAGGAAGAGCAAGCACCAAAACCCTGAGGCCAGACATGCTTCTGATGTTTAGGAAACAGACACATGGGCATTGTGGCCATGAGCATTGGGTGCTGAGAGGTGACCAGTTAGGCAGTACCTTTGAGCACTCAGGTAATTATTTTGCCTTATACTGGGGCCAAGGGGGGTGAAGGGGACCACTGGAAGGGATTGATGGGGGAGGGTTAAACAGTTTTATACAGCTATAACTCACCATATAGCTCAGTTCATATAAATGGGATCACATCTCTGCTCTCTTTGTGTCTGACTTCTCTTGGCATATATTTTTTTAAAGATTTATTTTATTTATGCATACAAGCACTGGGGTATAGGCCAGAGGTGTTGGGGGGGTGAGAGGATTCACCACAGAGAGCTGGGAGCAGAACAGGCAGATCAACGGAAGTACACTGCTGAGGGGAGCAGCAGGCACAGCAGGAGAGGTCTGCCGTGCCATGTGGGTCCCCTCCCTGGCCAGCGGAAGGGATCGAACTCGTGCTGTAGTGGCTGTGGTTTGCTTCATAATGCACTGCTTAACCCACTGCACCACCAGGGAGTCCCTCTTGGCATATTTTTAAGATTCAGCCACATTGTAGCATGTGTCAGGGCTTCATTCTTTTTCATGGTTGAGTGATACTCCCCTGTGTGATGGACCATATTGAGTTTATCCATTCATCTGTTGACACACTTGAAGGTTTGGAATGGAGGTTAGTTTTGTGACATGACTTGTTTGTGTTTTGAAGCTGGAAGGGGACTGAGGTTGCAATGGCGGGATCCTAGAGAGCAACCAAGGAGACTAAGAAGTCACTCTGGACCTAGGGGACTAAAGCTGGTGGGTGGGAGAGAAGGGCCATGTTGGGAAGGCTTCCTGGGAGATCACCTTCCAGTGGGTCTTAAAGTAGCAGAAGGATGATGGTGGGCAGAGTTGGGGTTCCATAGAAAAGAAGCAGCATTTGCAAAATGGGATTCCCAAGAACAGCATCATGGTGTACTCTGGGGCGTGGTGCCTTATGTGCTGGGAGGGTCTGGGGCATGGTGGCAGGAAGTAGAAGACTATGGCTTGGCAAGGGCTCTGTGAGGCTGCTTCTGTGGGGAGAAATGAGAGGGAGACTTTGGCACCTGGCCTACCCACCCGCTCTGCTAGTCACAGCTTCACTCTGGGCAGCTCCTGTTTACCCTCTGAGCTTCAGCTTCCCCTTCCACGAGATGAGGCCCTTCTCCAGGTGCTTCCAGATCCCATATGCCCAGTGCCAGGTGGGTGCTCCCCAAGCCTGCCGTGGCTATTACATCTACAGGTTGGCAGTGGTCATCTTAGATCTCACTTGGGACATGAGCTAATGGTGATGTAAGTTTGTTTCCTATTTTTTTTTCCTTCAGGAATTGACTTTAAAATTAGGACCATAGAACTCGATGGCAAGAGAATTAAGCTACAGATATGGTAAGAGTTGTTAATCTTTGTCAGCCCCCCCACCCAGAGCCCCTGGCATGGCCTTCTCTTGCCTTCCATTTCTCTCTCTCTGTGAACAGCACATGCACATCGTGCTTTCTTCTGAAATTCCTTGTGTCTGGTGCCCAGAGTCTGTGTCAGCACCTTCTAGAGATGCGGCCAGCAGTCCCAGGAGCTCAGCATTCCAGTGTGGGCACAGACTGGGTCTGGCTTCAGAGCAGCCTGCTTCTTTGAACAGTAGAGGACAGACTGCCGGGAAAGAGGTGCCTCAGCTGGCATTTCCGTTTGAGCCTCTCAGCTTTCTGAAAAAGGTCTGTCTTGCTTCCTCTTTTTCTCCTGAGAAAGCCCAGACCTTGCTTCCTAGAAACCCTAGAACTAAATATAACTGAAACCAGGCTACCTATAAGAGCTGTTTCTATCCCATTCACCTGGGCATGACTTCCCTATGCCACAGAAAATGAGAGAAGTGTGTCCCCGTTACTGATTGCATCCCAGTTCATAGGGTGAGCTAAACCCAGCTGATCAGAAGTAGCAGAGTCCCACCCTGCAGGAAAGCACAAGGCCTAGACCTGAGCAAAAATAGAGACATCACATTTGGAAGTGTGGTACACCCTTCCATTCTGCAGAAACCTGTAGGTAGAAGGGGTGCTGTGAGAAGGGCCACAGCTCCGCCCTTCAAGTCTTGGAACATGAGCTTTTCTCCAGCTTGCTTCTTGGGCCTTCTGGCTTCACATTGTGTTCACCTATGCATCTGCCTTTCCTCAAAATCTGGATGAGGCCCAGTGCCTTATTGATCCTACTGGACTCTGTAGTCAGTCTGGGCACCTTGTAAATTACAAGCCATAAAAGTTCCTTCACTTGCAGCACATTGGCTTCCCAGCAGCCTCAGTCCAAAGAGATACTATACAAATAGGTAGGAGTTTCACTTTTCTTTCCTCCCATATTCCTGCTTCTCCTCTTATAGCAATCTGGATGGGGTTAGTGACTTTCTTATAATTCTAGACCAAGACCGCAGCTGAGAATAAAATGACAAGTGTCACCTGCTATTGGCATCAAAAAGTCAGTGTAGCCACAAGTAAGAGCCTTCTGTACAACCCACACACAGAGAGCCCTTCAGGGTATGCCAGGCAAAGAACAGGAGTCTTGCCCTGACTCTGTGCTGACCAGATTGGTCATCCTTACACCAAACACTGAATGTCCTCTGTGCTGGCGGGGCACAGACATGTCTTACGCAGGTGTCCCCTCCATACCTATGAGCTAGGACTTAACCCCTCCCTTCTACCAAGAAGTTGGGCCCCTGCAAGCCCACTCAGCCCACCAGCAAGGACTGTGTTCCTTCCCATGCCAAGAGACCAGCCTTCTACATGCAAACCCTGGATTTTTGCACACAGCGCTGACCCTACGTAGGTAGGGGTTAGCAAAGCTGTCCCCCTTGCAGCCAAATACCCACATATAATTTCTGACTTCCCCAGATACATAACTACTAGTAGCTATGACAGTGAAGACATATTTTGTGTGTTATAAATATTAATTATGCACTATATTCTTATAAGTAAACTAGAAAAAAAATTATAAGAAAGAGAAAATACATTTTTGCAGTAGTGGACTGCCTCCTTAACCTTCTGAATCGCGGTTTCCTTCTCTAATGATAGGAGAATGGAGGGTACTGCACCACAGCAGAGGGGACTCAGGAGCAGACCCATTAGATACTCCAACATCCTAGGTAAACACCCGTCATTCCCATTCATCAGCCAAACCCCCTTCTCTTTATCCCCAGGGACACAGCTGGCCAGGAGCGGTTTCGGACCATCACAACAGCCTACTACAGGGGAGCAATGGTAGGGATTGGCTTCATTTTGGTTTTATGGGGTTTTTGGGTTTGTTTTAATCAAAATGACTATCTACTGCATTGAATGCCCAAGTGTGGATGCTTCTGGAGCACCCATGATTAGCTTTGGGTGGGAGGGTCCTTGGTTCCAGCTCAGTTTTAGGAAAAGGTCATGTATCCCACTCCACCCCTTGTACATACACCCGATTCTGACTCCAGAAACAATGCAGGGTTTAGGTAGAGTAGAAACCTAATTCTTTGGGAATGAAGGAAGACATAGGAAGCCGGTTCTTCCAGGTGAGGTCAGCGAAATCAGAGACGGCATGCCCCAACATTTAGGTACTTTCACATGACCCACATCCATCACTGTGGAATTTGCTCCCAAAAACTTGAAGCCAGTCCAGGAGCTGACTTGCTCTGGGCTGCTGGCTATTATTTCTGTTGCCCAGTCTTGACGGAGGTGATGTGATAGGAAGTCTGGTTCATCATCCCTCAACTATTTACTGAGTGCCTTCTCCAGGTCAGGCCTGGAGAGGGAGACCTGGGATGGGCCAAGGCCCACACTCGCTTCATGGGGTATGTATGAAGCAGGTGTTCGGGAGCCAGAGAGGTTGCCCTGGACCACCTGAGCCCCATGACTTTGCTAGGGTTATGGAAGAAGGAGCAGGACTATACCCCAGGCAGTGGCACAGAACGATGGCCATCTCCCCATTTCCGGCTCCCACCACATCCTGCCCTTTCCCTGGCACACCCCATCATTTATCTTGTAAAGCCACATCTCAGTGACAGCCAGGTCCCTGTCCCTAGAAATTGTGGGGATTCGGGAAGTATTGGTACCCAGCAATATGTTCTAAGTATTTAGAACACCCCATACAGCATCGGAAACATAATAGAAACTCAGTCAATCTTTGCATTCCTCATTAAAATTTATACACTAATTTTCCCCTCACCTTGCTTTGCTCTGTTGAGGCAGGGGTGTAGGAGCACCAGGTGCCTTAGGAGCTTCTGTGTGACCTCAAGTAGGCCCCAGCCTTCTCTGGGCTGCAGTAGCCACCCCTGCCCTGTTCATTGAGCTGTTTATTCACCATACCGCACACTGTGTGTCACCCATTAACCCCTGAGTGTGGTACCATAGAAAACCCCCTATTTTAAAGACAGATCTGAGGTTCAGTGCATCCTGAATCCTGCTTATGTTCACATGGAGGGTAAAGGCCAGGCCAGTACCAGCCAGTTCTCTCTAACACTCCTGCCCTCAGCCAGTCCCCAATAAGGCTATCCAGCTCCAAGATGATTGTGGTTCAAAATCCTTCTAGATTTGCAAAGAAGGTACTAGCAGCTTGTGGGTTGAATCTGGTTCTTCCAGGTCAGGTCAGCAAAATCAGAGACAGCATACCCCAACATTTAGGCATGGATTTAAATTAAAGAAACCTGGCCCCTTGATGGCACCAGACACATTTCAGTTACCCCCACAGTGACCTTAAGGGAGTGCACAGAGAATATAGCCTCCATCGTCATAATTTGGGGTACATCAAATGTCCCAAACAGATGCTCAGAAAATGGTCATTTATGCCCTGAGGGAAGTTTCAGGAGGACCCAGGATAAGGTGACACCATGTTTTCGAGGTAGAGTCACTTAGACATTTCCATCAGCGAAACTGCATGTGCGACGATTGTCCCCAGAGGCTATACCAATAGCTTAGATGTGTGCCAAGCTGCACCATCTAGGTTGGTGTAATTGCATATGACTACTGCTTTTTTCTGAGAAAGCGCTCCATCCACTGCCTCAACCTCAACAGGTAAAAATTTGGGACATTGGGCTTTTGGGTACATGGTGCCACCTTAGTGAGATGGTAGGAATGCTGGGTCTTTAGAGGGGCCAGTGCCTGGATAAAGAGGCAGAAGTCCTCTTGCCCCTAATGATAAGAGAGCAGCTACTGCACAGATGTGCCAACAAGACTCGGAGCCCAGGTCCTGCGGCCACACGGAGGCTCGAGGTGCACTGCAGGATTGCTCCTGGGGGTACCCTCGAGGGTTTCTGGAGCAGCACCATGGAAGAGTGGCCCCAAGTGTTGCTTGATCTTGAGGAGGGCCCAGAGAGGTTCTCAACAGGAGCTGGTGTCATCAGCTCCTTCAGCGTGAGCCCTGGAGCACCAGCGGTGCGATCAGTCAGTGCAAGTTACTTAACCAGAGTGAGCCCTACCTGGGCTTGAACCTTAAGAGTCACATCTCCATGCCTCAGTTTCCCCTTGTATCAGACAGGGTTACTTGCCTTTATGGTGATGGTAAGACTGTGGGCTCAGAGGTGAGGTCATTCTGTAGTTCTTTCAGGATCCATGGACTGTGTCCTGGTTGCTCACACATAGGTTAAGGCCTCAGCTATCTTGGTGTTGCCAGGCCCCATGCTGGAAGACTGCCCCAACTGTAGTGGGGTCGCTGGAAGGCACCTAGGTCAGGCCGCCTCAGGTTAAGACCCAGTTGTGCCTCAAAACAGGAGCCCTGACGGCAGGTTCAGCCTTCAGTTTCCCATCTACAGAGTGAGGGTGGTAGGATCTCCTGACCGGTGCCTGTGAGGCTTCAGCAGAGCCCTGATATATAGTACCCAGCACTTAGTGGGCACCATACAGTGGGGCAATGTAGGGTACCCAAGTGCTACCCAAGCCTAGTAGGTGACTCAGGCAGGGGTTGGTGGTGAGTGAGGGCGTGGAGGACAATGATAATATGAGGCCCAGAGGTTGGTGGGACTCAAGGGCTACTTGGGGCTGGAGAAGGAGTGGAAAGGGCGACTTGTCAGGACCCTGACGCCCCATTCTGCTACACCTCTCAGAGAGCTTATAGCTTGTCCACAGTGCGGTTCTCTGTTCCCCTACCCAGGGCATCATGCTGGTCTATGACATCACCAATGAGAAGTCCTTTGACAATATCCGGAACTGGATTCGGAACATCGAAGAGGTAAGGCCACAGCCCTTCCCTGTATGGGAACTTTCCATTTGTACTCTTCTTCCCACTGCCTACATGCAAGGGAGTGTTAATAAGGAGATCTCTGAGGCATAGAAATTTCTAGAAGAAACTTGCCCCGGAACCCTGTAGCTGGGGACGCAGTCTGAATGGGACTGGAACCCAGAGACCACCCCAGCCTAGCTTGTCGCAGACTGGCCCTGAGAGCCCATCAACATCCCCAGCTGACTCCCAGGTCTTGGAGATACCTCAGTTTTAAAAGAAGGAGATCTAAGCTCTTGGTCACCATGAGCATTTGTTGTTTTCTAGAAGAGGAATGTTCTAGAATGGGTGTGCCCTTGTGTTTGGTGAGAGGAAGCAGTGTCAGGTTGGACTTTGAGCTGTCCTGTTAAGCAGTACTGAAATCACAGCTGGTTGTCCATAAAAGGAGACCTTTGAACTGTGGAGGGAAGAAGAGAAGGCAGCCCTGCCTCCCTACCCCGAATCATCCTGCTCCCCAAATTGCTCTCCCTCACCCCAGACTTTTATTCTTGGAACTGTAGCTTTTGATGACTCACCAGACAGGGTTCTGGGTCTGAGGCATAGCTGATGGACTTTACCCACCCAGGAATATGGTTTCCTTAACCATCTGCCCCAGGGCTCAATGGCCAGCAGGGCAGCCTGAGAGGCCAGCTGGTGTTTGTGAGCTGTCACATCAGCTGCCTCCCCAACGACTCCACACTTGCTGCCAAGAGATTATGGCCTGGCTCAACAGGAGGGACTGCTCCCGTGGGGCCTTGTTGGAATTCTGTATCTGGCAGGTTGGCAGAAGGGTCTCCCAGTGAACAGGAGGTTTAGCAGGGGCCACTGTTTGGTGCATTTCACCAAGACCACATTGAAGTAGGAAGAGAAGGGTCCCTTCTAAGGCCCCAGTCCTTCAAGAAGCTCAGACCCTTTTGCCAGGAATGGGGGGAAGGGGTGGAGATTTAGAAAAAGAAGCCATTTGTAGGTGGAAGGGTTGGGTTAAGGGGATGTCAGAGCACCCAGGACTGTTGCAATATGAAGCCAAGACCCAGGCACAGCCTGTTTCTGGAGCCCAAAGAAGGCAAACTGGAGCAGGAGCTGAAGATCCCAGGAGAGCAGCTGGGTCCTCAGGCAGAAGAGTTGGGGAGGGAGGGAGGCAAGTAGAGGGACCTCCCATAACCCCTTGAAAGCCGGGTATAGGAAGTTGGTTGATAGCCTGTAGAGAAGCTGTCCATAGGAGCTGGACAGCACACACTTGATCAAAATAGTAGCCAGAAGCCTGGAGTCCACGCTAGCCTTAGCTGTGTGATATAGGACAGGCCACTCAGCCTCTCTGAGCTCCAGCTTGTCATCTGTGCGGGGTCGTGCCTGGCAGCCCTGACTCCTCCACTCTGACTTCAAGGGATGGGTCTCAAGTTAGCCTCTCTGATCTCTCACCACTACCTCTTATCCCCCTTCCCCTTAGCATGCCTCTGCAGACGTCGAAAAGATGATCCTTGGGAACAAGTGTGATGTGAATGACAAGAGACAAGTTTCCAAGGAACGGGGAGAAAAGGTGGGCCTGGTACCTGGTCACTTTGGAGCAGAGGGTTCTGGGGGTTTATTAATTTTTTTCTTAGATTGTTGTAGTCCCCATAGTTCTCCCACCACCATATTACCCATGAACCATCACCGTGTTCCCTCTGTTCATCCCTCCCCTATCGTCCCCCCCACCCCCCCCCACCACTGTCTCACCCTCCTTTGCTGTATACCCCAGTTCTATGGTCAACTTGCTAGTTTTGATTTTTTTATTGACCTTTTATTTTTTTCTCCATATTCCATATATAGAGACCATCTGATATTTTTCTTCTGACTAATTTCAGCTAGCATAATTCCTTGCAAGTCCATCAATGTTGCCACAAATGGCATGAGTTTGTCTTATTTGATCATTGAGTACTATTCCATTGTATAAATATATCATAACTTTTTGATATATTCATCTATTTTGAGGCATTTGGGTTGTTTTTATATCTTTTATATCACGGGAGTGAAGGTTTCCATTCATATTCGTGTCTTTGTGTACTTTGGGTAGATTCCTAAAAGTCGAGTCACTGAATCATATGGTAGATCATTTTAAGTGTTGTGAGGAACCTCCACACAGCTTTCCATAGTGGGTGGACCAGCTTGCATTCCCACCAGCAGTGTAAGAGGGTTCCTTTATCTCCACATCTTCTCTAGCATTTGTTGTTTCTGGTTTTTTTTAATGTGACTCCCCACTTTAATGCTCTCCCCTCAGGGGTGCTCTTGGGTCAGGAGTACCTCGTGGCTGATGGGCGTTTGTGTCTCCCTCCCTCACAGCTGGCCCTGGACTACGGAATCAAGTTCATGGAGACCAGCGCCAAGGCCAATATCAATGTGGAGAACGTGAGTCCCATATGCCCCTAGCACTGAGCCTTTAGACCTACGATCAGGCTATACCCTCCAGAAACTCTGCCAGGAGGACCAGGTGTGGACTTTGGACTGTCTTATCGGTGATCCACCCAAGAGGCATTTCCTGGGCAGTACCATGTGCCAGGCTTCTTATAAGGCCCAGGTAGCCCAAGGGAATCATCACCAGGTGCTGGTACCAGTCAATATCTTAACCACAGTTTTTTGGTTGCGGAAACTGGGCTCCAGAGAGCACCCAGGTCCAACTCCAGGTTCATGCTCGTGGCCACGCTGCCTACACAGGCAGGCCCTGGTCACAAGCTCAAGCGGCATAGGTAGCCCTGGCCTAACCTTTCCTTTCCACACATAACACCAGCCTTGCAGTTTCTACTTGTCCCTTGATCTTTCCAAAACCGATCTCCTGCCTTACTCCTGACCTCAGCTCCCGAGCCTGGCATGGAAGGGCCTCTCTAGCCGGCCTCAGCACTATCTGCTGCCCATGGCTCTCCATCCCAGACTCCTATACCTCACCTTCCTCCAGACTTCTACTGTTGCTCCTTCTCCCGTGCCACTTTCCCACCTGCCTCCTTTTTTTACCCCTTAGGACCAACCCTAGTGACCCCTTCCCAAGAAAGCCTCCTTGCCTCCCAGGTCCTTACGCCCACTGCCTTGGGCACCCCAAACACCCCAAGCCATTCTCCACAACAACTTTCCATGCTATGTTGGGTGTTTGCTGAGGCTCTAGCTCTTCCAGGAGCCCCTCAAGTGCAAAAGCTTGTAGGAGACCCAGGGGTAGGGAGGGTGCCAAAGTGGGGTTTAGAAGGATCCACCAAAGGAACAGATGAAAGAAGGGAACAAATTGTTAAGAGGCTGCAACTGAGGCAACAGCCTAGATGGCAAGACCAGCTCAAGCTTTCCCCAGGCCTGAGAAAAATGAATCTTCACCTTGTCTCCCCTTCCAGGCCTGCATTCTAGCCCAAGACCTAGACTGAAGCTTTTTTGGCCTGAGAGCCACTTATCTTTCTCTGTCCTGCCTGTGACCCTCAGAAGGGAATAAAAAGTGAGCATATATAGTAGTCTGGGAAGAGGTCTAGATTATTATTTTTACCCATAAACCAGTGAGTGCCTAGGACAAATCATTTAACCCCCTGTAAGCCTCAGCTTCCTCTCTGGCCAGTTGAGAATAGTCCCACCTGCCATAGTTGTTGGCTCAAGAGAGGTGGCTGTCTGGGTTGGGGATGGCCTGGTCAGGGCAGGACATGGGGCTAGATAATGCAGCTGAGGCCATGCAGTAAGTGTGACATGGCTTAAGGGAAACCACCCTGAGATTGCTGCTGTCCCCTCAGTGCCTGCTCCATAGCCAAGTCCACACCGCGTACACCAGAGCACCAGCGGGCCCCTATCTCCCTCATCATCCAGCGGCATAACAATGTGCTTCTTCCACAGGCATTTTTCACTCTCGCCAGAGACATCAAAGCAAAAATGGACAAAAAATTGGTGAGTATGTGTCCTTTCAGGATCCTGGCATGGGTCTCCACTGGAGATGACTGGCCTCAGCCTCAGTGGTACGATGCCCCCCCAGGCACATGCTGGGCCCAATAGGACATCCCAGGAAAGGGGAAGAGTTTAGGGAAATGACCTTGGCATTGGCCCTGAATATGCTCATCTGTTTGTCCTTCCTCCATGATCCAGAGCTGATCATGGCCAGGCTCTGCCCAGGCAGACAAAACTTGGAGAGAGACACACAGCACTTTTTCATCTCCCTGGGGAGACCAGTGTACAAGGAGAAAGCCTACTGCAGGAAAACCACCAGGCAGTCCCAGACTTCAGTTCCCACTGATTAACAGGCCCCGGCAAAGTTTATATCTGACTGTCACTGGCCTTCCCTCCTGGTAGACCAGATAGCCTTTTTTCCCCCTCCAGGCCCATATTCTGCAGGTGGTAATGGATCTTCTACCTTTGGGGACCTCCAAGGGTCTGGCAGCTTTGGGAGACCCTGCCTGAAACCCTCCCCATCCACCTTTGGTTTTTATTAATACCACTAGTGTGGTTTCACAGTCCCCAGCACTTGGCATTACAAGTGCCATCCTGTCAGGTCTGAGCACTCAGCCGGACTTGGGTGTTTTAGTGCATAAATGCTGTTGTGAGTCTCCTCTGGCAGGGTCCAGGGGCCTTTTTTCTGATCAAGTAGCGCCCCCAGTCATCTGGTACAGGACAGCCGCTATGTTGCAGCTCTTTTTACATCTGGTCCTGCACATCTAATACAAAACATCATTCATGAAGTTCGTGCCTGACTTAAAACATATATTTTCTTTTTTTCTTATGCTTATTGAAATTGTGTATGTTTATGTCTGTACACCTGTGCAAAAATGTTAACACACCTACCCACCAGAGCACAGATAATCCTCTGCCATAGTCCATTGGGCCCCCTCCACCGTGTGCTCTACACCCTCACCTTCTGGGAGCCTTCAGATTGCAAGTGTTTGTTTTGCTTTTGTCTGTCCCTTTGTTTTTTGTATTCCATATATGAATGAAATCATCCAGATGTCTTTTTCCGTCTGACTTATTTGACTTAGCATAATCCCCTCCAGTTTCTGTGTTGTCATAAATGGCAAGATTGCTTTTTTTAATAGCCAAATAGTATTTCTTTGTTCTTTTTGTATGTTTGTAATTTTTTTGTTTTGTTTTTAGAGGGGTACTCTTACTTTACACCCTGATGAGGTTTTTGTTGTATATGATTTCTCCCCTCAAGTGTGGTCACCTCAGTCCTCCCACCAGCAGAGCACCCACAGTCCATCACCACAGTCCGTTGTGCTCCCCCCCACCCTCACCCCTATTTTCAACCCACCTCCTCTCCCTACCCAAACCCTCCTTGCTGCTTTAAATCTATGGTCTGTTTTCAGGGGTCAGTTTTATAGTTTGTCTTAGTCTGATCCTTTGTTTAATTTCTCTATATTCCACAAATTAGGAAAATATTTCATATTTATCTTTCTCTGTCTGGCTTGTTTTACTTAGGATAAGCCCTTCCAGTTCCATTTGTGTTGCCACAAATAGCATGAGTTTTATCTTTTTAGATCGCTGAATAGTCTCCCATTGTGTATGTTATACATCTTAATCCACTCATCTGTCGTTGCTGCTTAGGTTGTTTCCATAGCTTGTCTGTTGTAAATAGTGCTGCAGTGAACATATTTTTGTAAGTTAAGGTGCCTTGAATTGAATGGTAAAGCACTTGCTCTATTTAGTAGTAGTTCTTCGGCCAAAACAGAAAACAGTGCTTGTACACTATACACTGTAACAGATGTCATTTCCTTAAAATTCTTTCCTCTCAAAATTCCTATTTTGATTCTTAACAATCCTCTCAGCTTGCTTTTGCCCACCAGCAGTTATAGTATGCATTATGAGGCGTTTTGCTTTCAGCCTGTATTTGCCTCCAGAATGTGCCATATCCTTCCAAGGAATGGATAATGAAACTCTGAAATGGAATGATGTCTCTTTTTAACTGAACTGCAAATCATCAATAGTTAAATTCCTACCCACTTCCTCCCACCACTGTTTCAGTTGCTGCCCCCATACCATTTCATGTCTGTCCTTTTTATTATCAATGAAATGTACAACAACGTCGTGTAAGTGTGAAGTGCGCGCCCTATGCGTTTGGTCTCTTTGTATGCCGTGATCACCTGCCTTAGCAGCATTGGTAGCAAGCAACCTCCTGGACTCTCCAAAAGTAAAATGTTGCCTTTGATATGATTTGGTAAGTTACTTTGTGGGTCTGGAAATGCTCAAAAATTTCCCCATATATGTTAATGGTAATAGCATTCCCAGGCTCAAAAAATAGCTTACTAAATCATACCAAATAGGAGCACTCTGCTTTTGGAGAGCAGGAGAAACCTGTATCATTTATTCTTGTGTGCTGAGAACAATTTAGAACTACTCCTGTTGGAGAAGGATAGAAGCAAATAAGTTGTATATACAGATGTTGATTTATAAGACTGTACACCTGAGGCCTAGATGATATTATAAACCACTGTTTCTTCAACTAGGAAAAATAAAGCTCTAGTCTTTCAGCAAAGTTGAAGTCGATAATATAGTATTGTTACTAGCGTGAGTGATGATTGCTATGCTATGCACTGGATCTCCAGAACTCAATTACCTACCGCTTGCGAGTGTGTATCTGCCCTTGACATCACTGATGCGGCCAGCTCTGCCCACTCTGCCTTCTCTCTTGAGAACATCACAGAAAACTGTGCTTTGCTGATGGCTCCTCTCCAGCATATTTCTGGGGTTCTCCATCCCAGCACACTGAGTGCAGAGAACAAACTCCAGGCCAGTCCAGCCTCGAGATCCAGCCACTGCAACCTTCTCTACCTTGTTACTCTGTCACTTCCCTCCTTCCCTCACGTCCAGCCATGATGACTTTTTCTTGTTTGAATACCTCATGTTTACTTGGACTTTCCACCTGAGGCTGCCTGAGCAAATCCCCGTAACTAAACAGCTTCAGTAGCACAGTGGTTACCTTACTGTCCTAGAGGTCAGGAATTCTCTGATTCTCACAGGAGAGGATCTGGTGTCAGCAGGGCTGCATCTCCTGGAGGCCCCAAGGAGAATCCATGTCCTGGACCAGCTTGAGGCCCCCTCATTCCTTGTTTCTGACCCCTCCCTGCATCTTCCAAGCTGCCACTTGCTTCCATTCCAGTCTCACTTCTCTTCCTCTGACCACAACTCGGACAGTCTGTTTCCAGAGATTTGTGGGATTCAGTTGGGCCCACGGGGCTGATCCAGGATACTTTCTCCCAATCCCATCTTAACCCCAGCTGCAGACTCCCTCTTGTATGCCTCGTGTCACAGGCTCCAGGGATAAGAGCTGGACATCTTTAGGGGCAGTTATCCTGCTAACTACACCCTGGGCCATCCCTGTCTTCCCTCTCTCGTTCTGAGTGTCTCTCTAAACATCTCCATCGAAATACGCCACAATCCTTTGTCTGCCTTTTTCTAGTTACTCACCACTGTAGGAAATCACAACTTACTTGTTTACCTTGTGATTTTGTCTCCCCAACAGAGTAAGCTCTCCAAGGTAGGGCCTTTTATCTTTTCCTCCATTGTGTGTGCAGTGCCCACAGACGTAGCGACATAACACAGGCATTTGGTAGTTACTGTTGAATACATCCAGGGTTTACCTCTTTACTGAAAGACGAGAAGGAAGTAATCAAAGAAATGGGACCAAACATTCCAAACAGGATGAGTTGAAAGGAAATAGAATTTAAGTTCCCAGAGTTGTCAGGGGCCATATCTCCGAGGCTTCAACTGTCAGGCCACAGATTTGGGGCTGTTGTCTGAAAACTGTTTTCAGTAGGGCTTGAGTGGAGGATTAGTTTAGGGCTCACATAGCAAGACAGAAGGTGGACTGGGCAAGAGGTAATAGCCAGAGCCTTGCCCCAGGGACACTGGGAGTGTGACCTTAAAACACCCACCCACCACCAAATCTCAGGAGTCTTTTTGTTGCCTCTCAGCTTTTTGTTGTGCTCAGCACAGATGGATGAAAAGAAGAAAGGAGGGGTGGGTGAATGGAGAGAAAGGGAAAGGAGAGTGAAAAGGATGAGCAAACGATTGTAAAGATACTGAGTGTGAATGGAAAGGGGTGGGAGGGTGGGTGAATAAGTGATTAAAAGAATGAATGGTTGTAAGGGCTGGATGGAAGAGGAGTCTACCAAGACAAAAAAGTAGATCTGTGGGCTTGTGGAAGATGGAGAGTTAAATGGAAAGGACAAGCGGGTGGGCAGACGGAAAGCAATGGGCAGGAAGTTGGTTAGGAACGCCAGTAGGTGGTTGGTGGGCTGGTTCACTGCCTGCTTGTTCGAGGGTGTAACGCCATTAATGCACAACCATAACCTCAAAAAATCTGATTTCAGGAAGGCAACAGCCCCCAGGGGAGCAACCAGGGAGTCAAAATCACACCAGACCAACAGAAGAGGAGCAGCTTTTTCCGATGTGTTCTTCTGTGAGGAACGCCGCCTTACTCTGAGCCTCGCTCAGCCGAGCTGACTGTGCCTGCCCTGAGTGCGCCTGTCACTCAGCAGGGCCCTCCCCTCCCACGCCCCTGCCTCGCCGTGTCCAGGGGGCCCACGGCCAGCAGAACACAATTGAGAAATTGTTTATTTTAGTAACCGTCTGATCTTTTTCAACTTTGGAGATGGAATAAGTTACGAATTTGCTATTTTTCCTGTGACATCTGCCGAACAGGCTCGCACAACATGTAACTAGAGAGAAAGAAGGAGTCGGGGCTGACCATCAGCAGCAACCAGCATGGCTGGCCTGATCCTCATCTGGCTGCCACACAGATAAAGCCCCACCAGGAAACCCGTCCACCTCCCCCACAGCAGAGAGGCCCTCGGAGGTCAGCGATGGTCCCAGGAGCATCGACCTCCACACCCTGAGCAAGGCAGCCCACGCCAGGCCCCCAAGTATCTGCCTGACACATCCCACGTCCATTCTCGCCTCTCATTTTTGGACAAGTGACCAAAACCGTTATTTTTTCCCCCTCTCTTCTTTTTAACAGTCAAACCAAAGGGAAGCATAAATTAAGGAAATCCTGTGGAAAGCTTTCAGAAGGAATAGAGCTTGGGGTGCACTTCGCTGTTCACATCTGGGGTTGGGTCTGTAGCCTAGCCTCCATCTGAGCACCACAGGTGAACCTGAGAACTCACCCAGGCTCTTCCTACCCACAGTTGGGGCACCCACCTCTCAGACCCGAAAATACTCCCACTCCTCTTTGCCCTCCATCTGTCTAAATTGGACATTCTTTCTAGCTGAGATTTTTATTTTTCCAGATTGGTAGTGCCATGGAGTGATTCCGCCTTTGGTTTCCAGTGGCAGGCTGGGCGAATGGGGACACATGCACCCCTGGGTGGACATGGCTGTCCACATAGCTGCGGGGCTCAGCCCAGACACAAGTTGGTACCCAGCCACAAACTCACCCCAGAGCAGTCCAGGCTGGTTTTTAAATGCCATCCAAGTTCTGCGTGAAATTCTGCCTTCGGAAAACAGTGTGTTGGGACCAGATCATCAGGTTGGATGGGCACCACCAGGGAGACTGTCTGTGTTTTTGGCCCACACCCCCTCAAGCCCTGTCAGTCCAAGCCATTGATTTCATAATTTCTTCTTTTTTGAATTAAAGCCAATGTACCAACCATAGTCTGCTCTCCCTGGAATCTGTAATATGTTCTGTTTACATCGATAAATGCACTTAAGAAAACCAAATTAAAGCTCATTTTAAAGTTTACAGATTTATATGTTCACATTTTCCCTGCATCCCTACACAGGCGTGGCTAGTGGTGGGTTTGAAAGATGCCTGTCCAGACTGGCGGTGCCTCAGGTCTAGGCAAAGAGCAGAGGTAGTGGGTAGACCCAGGCTATAGGGTCACCTCTAAGGGAGTGACCCCCAATACCAAAAGGCATGGAAAAAAGAAACTTCAATGGGCCCGCCCTGGTGGCGCAGTGGGTTAAGCAACATACTATGAAGCAGACCAGAGCCACTGTAGCACGAGTTCGATCCCTGCTGCTGACCAGGGAGGGGACCCACATGGCGCAGCAGACCTCTCCTGCTGTGCCCGCTGTACCCCTCAGCAGTGTGTTTCAGTCAAGTCTGCCTGTTTTCTGTTCCCCACTCTGTCTCTGGTGGATCCTCTCACTTCTGGCCTGTACCCCAGCTCTTGTATGAATAAAAAAATCTTTAAAAAAAAAAAAGAAACTTCAATACCAGCTCCAGCTCCCCACTGTGCAGGAAAGCAGAGATGTCTGATCACAGCACCACTCTCTCACATCCCTCCTAAGTCAGCTTGAGTCCCCATTGTGCCACCACAGTTCTCTCTGTACCTGATGGCTCCTCCTTTGCCAAAGTGAGCACTCTGCTGAGCTGTCCCCTTCCCCTCCCAGAGACCCTCTTCACCTAGTTCCTGGTGCAGAGCTTCGCCTCCCCCTAACCTGGTGGCTCTTCCCAGGGCCCTCCAGACTGACTCCGCAGCAGTTGTCTTCCAGTCCCATGGGGGTCCCCAAGACCACCTTCCGCTGTCTAAATGGGACAGGATTCGCTAAGACTCAGTATAGCGCTGAAGCTTGACAGTAAAGTGAGACAAGAAAACTGGCACAGCGAAGAGGCATAGGCCCAAACTTGAGTCCTCTCCCCATGGGGTCACGTGGAATAGTTCAGTTCCTGCACTGCTGGGCTATGACGATGAGCACGAAGTGCCCACCAAGGGCGCTCCATAGAGACTCAGCACCTAGGGTTTCATTAGGGCCTGGGTCGTGTAGGCACCCACCCAGGTCCCAACCTCCACGGAGGTAGGCATTTAGCATAAAGTACGTCAAAAGTTTAGGCGTAAGCATGAGCAGTCAGTCCTCATATAGGGGAAGTTTTATATCAGCATAGGCAAAGTCAAGTTGACTGTAAAATTACCACCACCATTGTCAGCGCACCTTTAGATGTGTCATGACTTCCAGATCACAAGTCAGCCCAGACTAGAGTCAGTCCCAGACCCCATGTCCGTCTGCCTGCTATCCGTTCCAATTCAAATGTCTGCTTGGTCCATGAACATAAGTACAGAGGATGCTAGTGAAACACCCAAAGTTATCCATCCCCTTATGGGTAAATGCCCAGCCAAACAGGGTTGGCCCAAAGCAGGGCCACTGAGCCCCAAAAGTTTGCCGCAAGTCTAAGGCACCTCCTGGTGGGGACCCATAGGGAAGGGACAGAAGGGGCCAGCCAAGTCTGGAAAGAAAAGAGCAAAATCAAATACAAGTCAAGATAAAGGCTGCCACTGTCAGCCTCCCCACAGGGCTCTCACCATGTCTGTGTCTCAAGTGTCTCCTTCCGTATACCCCAAGTCCCTGGTACAAGTCTCAAGGCCAAGAAGCAAGTGTGGGTTGAGAGCCACACTGTGAAGCATCCACGGCAAAGCATCACAAGTTCAATCCCTGGCCAGGGAGGGGACCCACATGGCTCAGCCAGACCTCTCTTGCCTTGCCCACTGCGCCCCTCAGCAGTGTGTTTCAGTCAGTATGCCTGTTCTGCTCCCTCCTCTGTCTCTGGTGAATCCTCTCACCTCCCGTAACTCTGGACTGTACCCCAGCTCTTGTATGCATAAATAAATCTTTTTTAAAAATCCATTTCCTCCAAGACTGTGAGCTCCAGCAGGGCAGGGTCAGTGCTTATTTTGTTTTCTGCTTTAACCCCAACTTGGTGCCTGCACCTGGGACTCAGCAGTATTAGTGGGATGAATGAATGAATATACTAGAGGTATTATAGGATGACAGAACTATAAACATACATAAAGTGTGGGCCGAGCTTCAGGACTTCCGCATTTCTGCCATCTGTGGCCCCAGAAGATACAGAACTGAGACACCGCTGTGTCTGCCTACCCCAAGGGCTATCTCTTGGGAGCTGAATGTCTGAGTCAGGGGGAGATGCTTCGGAGTGCCAGGCTCACTAGCTCCCTACTGAGCCCCTTCCAGAAGTTCCCTGGGAGCAGCATATCTGTTTGCAGGTCCCAGGACTGTGGTTACCAAGAGGTAGGAGACAATTCTGTTGTTACATTCTCAGAAGATCTTAGTTTGTGGGAGACCACATCCGCCTTTGCAGGTCATGTGAATCGGGTTGACGCCCTGTGTGACTGTGTGGTGGGACTTCAGGGGGCCAGGCTAGAGGGGAACTGATAAGCCCCATGTCTCTGGAGACTCCAAGCAAATGAGACCCCAATGGGAAACTTTCTAAGTAATCAAGGTCTCTCTGGCACTTCTGATAACCTCCCCAATGCACTGCTCCTTGTAAAGGCCTAAAGTGCCCCCCCTTTAGCTGCATAAGGCCTGATGGATCAGAAAGAAGTGAGTTGCTCAAGGGAGTCCACTCCTTGCAGTCTGGAGCCCAAACCTGGGTGTCCTCCACCACACCCAAGTCGTCAGATTAAGTGACAGTGGAACCCAGCCCTATGCTGCATGTAGATGTTTGTGCCCATCACACCAGCATGTGACTAGGGCAGGCTGTTGTCATACCCACTATACAGATGAGGAAACAGGCCCAGAAAGGTGGAATAACTCAGATGTTGAGTGAATTATGAGAAGCTGGGTTCCATGTGTCTCCTGCTTGGGCCTTGCTGACTCACAGATTCCACCCCAACCCAAGAGGCAAAGGGCATGGGGTGACCCAGCTTGAGCCCCACAGTGAGGACTATCAAGACTGGCTGGGTCAGGTTGATAGGCCCCTGGGGAGGCCCCCCAGCTTGGCTATAAGGATCTGAGTCATTTTTTTCCTGGAAAATGGGAGGAGGAAGTGGTTTTGTTTGTGTATTTTTGGGGTATGGGGAGGCAGAATCTCATATCCGGGACTGGCTAATCTGGCAGGCACAGGCTCCCAAGCCAGAGCCCACAATATGTAGAGAGCTCCTTAAGACGAATACCGTAACAAATACGTGATAATACATAGCAAAGAATATGTAATATGTATCCAGCCTGGAATACATGTCAATTGGTCTTTAGGTCAATGCAGCGATTAAAGATCATTTTAAATGTGTTTGTTGGGCCTCCCTGGTGGCGCAGCAGGTTGAGTGCTGCACTGTGAAGCATCCGCAGCACAGCAGTGCAAGTTTGAGCCCCAGTCAGGGAGGGGACCCACATGGCACAGCAGACCTCTCCTGCCTCGCCTGCTGCTCCCCTCAGCAGTGTATTTTGGTCCATCTGCCTGTTCTGCTCTCCACTCTGTCTCTGGTGAATCCTCTCACCTCTGGCCTGTACCCCAGTTCTTATATGCATAAATAAATAAATATTTTTAAAAAAATAAATGTGTTTGTTTACAGAGCAAGTCATAATGTGACCCTGTACACACACACACAGTGCCCCTGACTCATCCGGACTCCACCCTGACCCAGGGCCTTTGCCCACTCTTGAGTTGCCTGCTTCTTGCCCCCAGATACCTTTCCTCCAGGTCAGCTAGGCCCCTTGGGGGTCCTGGCAACTCTAGGGCCCTCTTCCTGATAGGCTGTCCTCTCTCAAACAGCTTTCATTAATCATTTTTCATCCCTCTGCTCACTCACTAGATGTACCCCTGTGTTCCCCAAGAACCTGGTACGTTGTAGGTGTTCAGTAAAGACTTGCCATTGTCTGGGTGAACAAGGTATTTCTCCAGCAGCAGCTCAACTGTGCCTGGACAGCAGACACAGGGGCCCGCCTCAGGGCTCACTCACCTGCTTAAGGAAACAGGAACCACCCCCAGGCAGCAGCCCCGCCCTGCTGACGTACAGACCATGAACCGAAACCCAGGCTCCGCCAGGTTCCAGGCACTGCCTGAGTGAGGACCTCGCTGCCCAGGGGACTCCCAGGTAGGTGCCCAGATGGGGACCCCTCAATCAGTCACCTCTTTGCTGCCCCAAGCTGGTGAGGTTGGGGAACCCAAAAGCCTCAGGCCCTATACTGACCCTCAAGAAGACCGAGCAAAGGGGCTGGACTGGGCCAGAAAAAGTAATGGGAACTGTGAGTTTCAGAGAGGCATGAGGAATTTCTGTGGGTGCTGGGAGTGACCACTGGAAAATGCAGCTGGCATTGGGGGTGGGCATTTCTGGCAGGGGTACAACACGGGCAAAGGAATGGATGGGAGAGAGAGCTTAATCTGATTGGGGTAGAGAAAAGATATTTTTAGAACTGGAATGTGGGGACTCAGAAGAAGGGGAGGTCGGAATGCAAGAGCAGGTGTTTGAAAACTTAATGGGTTCACTTATCACTATACAATTATTCATCAGCAAACACCCCTATACCTCTTCTGTGCCCTTCCAAAACCAGGGGGTGCTGGGGGTCCAGAAAAATCAATAGAATCTAGCCCTGGGCCTGGTTCCCAAGAGTGTTTAATATACTTCAACTCCATGAAGCAAGGCTAGGCCAGAGGCAGTGAGGAAAGAGGGGCTCAGAGCAGGTTGCCAGGGCTTTGTTGAGGGACGAAGCAGAAAAGTGGCCTGGAGGTGAGGGTATATTTGCAGGGTTTTGAAGGAAAAGTAGGAGTTCTCTCGGGGGGGGGGGGGGGAAGAAGAATGCAAANGGGGGGGGGGGGGGGGGGGGGGGGGGGAAGAAGAATGCAAACATTACCCATTGCTAGATCACTACTAGATTCATGAATTTTTGCTGCATGTATATGGTGCTTAGCTCTGCACCAGCTATACAGCAGATCTTCAAATAACAATGATGTTCTATGTAATTTCATTATAACACTGAGGGGAAAATTCCCATCCAATGTTGAATAACACATAATTTGAGGACCTGTTTTTTCATATGAGTATAACTTAGAGTCAAAAATATCCACAACATTAAGTGAGCACTTACTGTACCTCTCCAGGTCAATAGCATCAATTTATCCAAATTGCAGAGAGGTTAAGTCACTTGCCCATGGTCACACAGAGGCTAAGTGAGGGAACTAGAATTTGAACCCAAGCTGTATCTCAGATTACAGACTCTTAATCTCTCTGTCACCCTGCTTTATTAAACATTTCTTAAAAGGCCTATTTAATTTCATTTACCCCAGAATTCCTTTGAGCCACTCCCCAGAGGGCATGCTAGCTGTCTCTTGGCAGGAGAAAGTCAATATTGACTGGGTTAGACAACATGCCCCCTCCCTGTGGAAAACAGACTGGTAGCAACAATCTTTTGCTATATTAAAATGTTAGGTGGGGTAGGACCAGTTTGGGACTAGAATAAAGGGTCTTGATCGGATAACTGCAGGACATGACCCCTTTGCTGGTGCTGCACCAACTTCATACTGTTTTGCAAATTGGTGGTTTCTTTTTTTAGCTCCATGTCAGTGGTTCACAAAGTTCTGTGCAACTTGGGCTTAAAGTTGTCAAAAATGTGAGTGGACAACAGTCACAGGTGTGCCGGAAATGGCCTCGACCCATGGCTGCAAAAGCACCTGCTTGGACCACTGTTCTCCAGTGTTCCATGAAGTCACAGCAAGTGACACCCATGCTGTCAGCTTTTTCGTTCACTCACTCGCCATTTTGTTATCTCCACGTCTCCAGGATATTGATAATTACTTAATATTTAAATAAACTCATTTCTTAAACTCAAATACTTATCAGATCTTCCTTGACTTACAATCAGGTTCCATCCTAATAAATCCATCCTAAGATGATACCTCACCTACCGAATATCATGGTTCAACCTACACGACCTTAAACCTAGGGCAAACCATCTCACACAAAGTCTACTTTATACCAAAGTGTGGAATAGCTCATGTAATTGATTGATGAGTGTGCACTGTAGCGTGTGGGGCTGATCGGTGTCTACAGGGCCTGCTGCTGGGAGAGGCTCATGTTGTACATCACTAGCAAGGAAACAGATCAAAATTCAAAAGTTGAAGCAAGATTTCAACTGAATGCATATTGCTTTTCCACCATCACAAAGTAAAGAAAAAATATGGAAGTCAATCCACCATACGTCAGGGGCCATCTGTATTTATAAAGAAAACTATCCCTTGTAATTACGGCATAATAAGAATAAAAGGAGAAATTCTTGGAAAATTTTGGGGAGGATTTGATGAATGACTGTGCACATAGTAGGTACTCAAGAAACACAAGCCAGTTTCAAGCTTGTTGCTCTGTCCAGCCTGGAGGACTTCTCAAAGGAAGAGGCATCAAGAGCTGCAAGAATAAGGCAAAAAAGAGAAGTAGACACAGCTTGATTCTTTCCTCTCTTCCCCCCCACCCAGGAAGTCATGACAGAGGCCAGAAACCTGCCCCCACCGCTGCCTCCACGACTGGACTGGTTTGTGCAGACACAGATGGGCCAGCTGGCCCAAGGAGGGGTCCCTGCTTGGTTCCACGGTGCCATCTCCAGACAGTGAGGACATATCCATTTTTTACCTTGCCCTGTACTCTCTTTCCTCATGTGTCCTTGGGCAGGTTCTCACTGTTAAATTCTAGGCTCCTCTTGGCCCGGTGTATCAAGAGTTAGAGTCCTGAGTGAGAATTCTGGTAGTGGATTTGCTGTGTGACCGTAAGCAGGTCACGTCCCCTCTCTGGACTTCCACTTTCTCTCCACCAGTGACTACCAGATCAGCACTACCAGGGACCTGGGCTGCCCACCCCATTCCCACCCAGGCTAGGTACACCAGTCACTGATGACAGGATGCAGCCTTAGGATTCTTTGTTTTTGCTTTTGTTTTTTCTTAGGATCCTTTGAACACAGTGCTCCAAACTGCTCTAAAGCCACCAGGAATGTAACCAATGTCCTCTTTCTACATCAGCCTGAACTCTGAGAACATGAACAAACCTACCTAGTTAGTCATCCCCAGAGCCTAACTCTAAGTAGAGACCAGCACATTTATTGCCACCCTATGCATGAGGGGTATATTTTTCTAAAAAGTTATTAGACATAATTAATCTTTACAGTAGAAGATCTGGACAATCAGGTAGTTACTTAAACTTTTTACTTGCCCTGATCTAGAAGCTTCCATTTCTGTTAAAATTCCCAAAATGTTTTCTCCAATCCCCTATCTTGACAGGTCACTTTAAAAATTGAGAGCCAAGGACCTATCTACATTTCAGGAATTTCTTTTATAAAGCATTTTTAAATTTTTATTTTTCTTCCGTATGTGCACATTCCATTCATCCTCCAGTAAGCCACCCATTCCCATGCCCCATCTGACTCCTTCTCACTGTTCTCTCTGGTAACCATTATATTCTTTCACTGAGTTCAGGATTTATTCCTACTATACTTTGTTCATGTATACTTTTTGGTCATTTATATTCCACAGATGAATGAAACCATCCAACATCTGTCTTTAACTTTTTTATTTATTTAACTTAACATAATCACCTAGAAGTTTATTATTTTGTCCCAAATGACAATATTTCATGCTTTTTCACAACTGTGTAGTACTCCTTTGGTTATATATTCCACAATTTCTTTATCCATTTGTCTGTTGAAGGCCACTGGGTTAGTTCCATGATTGGCTATTGTGACCAGTGTTGCCATTTACACAGGCATAGATAAATCTTTTCATATTAGTTTCAATATTATTTGGATAAATACCTAATAGAGGTATTGCTGGATCATATGGCATTTCTATTTTTATTTTCTTAAGAAATCTACACATCATTTTCCACAGGAGTTGCACCAACTTGCCTTCCCACCTAGAGTGGATTAACTTCCTTTTTCACCACAACCTTGCCAACATTTCTTGATTCTGCTCATTTTCTTTAAAGATTTATTTACGCATACAAGCACTGGGGTACAGGCCAGAGGTGTGGGAGGGTGAGAGGATTCACCACAGAGAGTGGGGAGCAGAACAGGCAGATCAACGGAAATCCAATGCTGAGGGGAGCAGCGGGCGAGGAAGGAGAGGTCTGCCATGCCATGTGGGTCCCCTCCCTGGCCGGCAGCAGGGATCGAATTCGTGCTTCATAGTACTTTGCTTAACCCACTGCACCACCAGGGAGGCCCGATTCTTCTCATTTTGATATGGGTCATTCTCACTGGGGTGAAGTAGTATCTCAGTGTTATTTTAATTTGCATTCCCCTTATGATAAGTGATGTCAAACAATTTTTCATATCTGTAGGCCATCTGAATGTCTTCTTTAGAATAGTGTCTATGTGTCCTTTGCCATTTTTTGATTGGGTTATTTGTTTGTTGTATTGTATGAGAACTTAGCATGAAGGGCACTGAAATAAAATTGTGAAATCCACAGAAAGAAGGACTTGGGCACGGTTTCTGAGTTCTGGAGTGTGCCAAGAGAAATATATTGTGAGCCACACATGGCTATTTAATTTTTTAGCAGCTTTATTAAAAGAAGTAAAAAGAAACTAGTGCAATTAATTTTGATCATATCTTTTGTTTCACCCAGTTTATCTAAGGTATTATTATTTCAGCATGGAATCAAAGAAATTTCAACAGCATGTGATCTCAACATGTAATGTTAATTGTGCCAAGAAATCATTCATGAGATAGTATACGTGCCTTTATTTGTACTAAATCTTCGAAGTACACTAAAGGCACATTTTGATTTGAACCAGACATATTCAGGTATTCAGCAGCCACACACAGGCCTTTGTATTGGACAGCACAGCTCCAAAGCTCCATCTTGGCCCATAGAAGCCACTTTACTTTCCAGAATCCCAGATAAGGTAGTGATGATGATAGTGAATAGCATCACAGTAGTAGTAAACATTCTGTGAGTGCTTGCCAAATAGTGGCTTCCATATTCACATTGCTTTTTATCTGCCCTCATGGTCCTGGCAGGTGGGGGCTCATTTTCCCTTAAGGAAGGTGAAGGTCAGACAGAGACTGATCCTCACCAGCGGCCACGCAGCCAGTGGAGGAGAGAGCTCGGGGCTGACCTCAGATGGATCTGGGAACAACCCCTGCTTTGTTACTTGTGACACCGGGATCCCCCCAAAGATGCTTTCACTGGGGGATCTAAGCACTGGGAAGGTAACTAGGGGCTGTGGGAGATGGGAGGGGCCAGGTCATCAGAGGACTCCTGCCACTTCTGGGGGCACATCCCTATCCCTGAGTATCCCAGGGTCTGAAACAACCCAGAAAATAGTTTTAGGTTATTCATTTAGAAAACAGACAAGTTCGGACCTCTGTGTTCAGGAAAATGGGCCCTGGATGACTGTCCCCCATGTGTATCTGAACCTCACCCATCTGCCTCCTATGTGTGCCCCTCCAGAGATGCTGAGAATATGCTGGAATCACAACCACTGGGATCCTTCCTCATCAGAGTCAGCCACAGCCACGTGGGCTACACACTGTCCTACAAGTAAGGCCTGGAATAGGGGCCAGGGCAGCAGCAGGAGATGGGGCTTCCTTGAAGGGGAGGGGGCACCTTATACCACAGCTTTGCAGAGAGCACCCAGAGTGAGGTCTGGGAAGACCTGGCTGAGGAGCACAGCTGTGCGCCCAGCTCTAACCCGCAGGCATGGGCAGGTGGCAACTGAGACTGTGTGTCTGAGAATCAGGGCTCCTGGGGCCCAGCGTATCTACTGAACTTCACCTCAGCCCCTGTCCCGTCCACACTCTACTTGACAACTCTCTGGCTCACCTAGGGAGTTAACAAACCTCGGGGTATTGTGGCTCTTTGAGGCCTCAAAGCCTGATCTGGAATCTCAGAGGATCCAGCAGCACACATTATTATTCAAAAGGAGTGCAGGTCAAAGAATTTAAAAAGCCATGACAGGTGCCCACTGTAAGCGTAGGCCCTGAGTCACCAGTTCAAGGCTCAGCAATGCCACTTATATACTGTGTGACCCTGAACAAGTTACTCAACTTCCCTGTGCCTCCTTCGAAGTTTTCCTCTAAACTGGGAAACCTAGAGTTGATTCAGTCATGACTCAAGGATTAAAGGAGATATAGTGAGCACACAGTGGGTATTAATAGCTGTATCCATTCATTCACGGAACAATTATTGAGCCCCTGCTCTGTGCTAGGCCAGGGTTTGGGGGCTTGGCCTCTGGGAGAGGTCTAATTATGATTCTAAAGTCTGGTTCAGATTTTCATTATTTCTATTAATCATTAATCCCAAGTCAGGCACCAAACCAAACTTTTACAAGCATTAAAATCACAGTCCCAAAGAACATCTTCACAACATCCTCAGGTCAGCCTCAGTCACCCCACATTAGAGAAGGGAAAGTGAGGCCAGTGGGTTAGTCACAGGTTAGTGAGTGCAGAAGCCCACAGGGAGCCTGGGTGGTACTGGGTCGGGATGAGGACAGAAAGAGGGGAGTGAGATGTGTCAACTACAGTGTCTCTACAGAGCCCAAGATAACTGTCGCCACTTCATGGTGAAGCTCTTGGACACTGGGAACTTCGTGATCCCTGGGGAGGAACGGACCCACAACTCCTTGGATGCCCTGGTCGCCTTCCACCAGCAGCAACCTATTCGGCCCCATGAGGAGCTGCTAACTCAGCCCTGCGGGCAGGTGAGGTGGGGACCTCCAAGGGGCTCTCAGAGGTCAAGTCCTCATACCCTTTGGTTCCCATCAACCCCCTCAGTCTCTCTCTCTCGCTCTTTTTTTTTAAAGACTTATTAAATTTTTTTAAGATTTATTTATTTATGCACACAAGAGCTGGGGTACAGGCCAGAGGCATGGGAAATGAGAGGATTCACCAGAGACAGAGTGGGGAGCAGAACAGGCAGATGGACTGAAACACACTGCTGAGGGGAGCAGCGGGTGAGGCAGGAGAGGTCTGCTATGCCATGTGGGTCCCCTCCCTGGCCAGGGATTGAACTTGTGATGCTCTGCCGTGGATGCTTCACAGTGTGGCGCTCAACCTGCTGTGCCACCAGGGAGACCCAACCCCCTTCAGTCTCTTAAGCTTCTTTCTCCCTCAAGGGCCTCTCCCATTCCCCCGACCCCTGACTTTTTACAAGGTTGAACTATCTGATATAATCTTGGCTGATCTATACGGATAGCATATTCCTTATGAAGCTCAGTAGCCCTGGCCTCAGGCGCTGCTGTGGACAGGCACATCTCATAAGGCTCAGTGAGTGGGGCCTTGGGCCTGAAACTGCTGTGGGCAGGGCACGCTTCTGTAAGAGACCCAAGGCGCCATAGCTCCAGAGTCCAGCTGTCAAGGGCTTGTCTGAGGTGATGAGAGCAATGGCCACATTCTTGGTACTGAGCTGCAGGACCCTTCTGCTCCACAGAAAGATCCAGGAGACGTAGATTATGCGGATCTCATCTTTTACTCCAACGCGTTGGCTAAGGAGGTCCCCAGGCTGGCCCATGAACACAGAAGACATCAGAAACCCTCCTCCTGCCCCATGGAGGCACCTAAGCAGGTATGTGACAGAAAGCTGACCTTCCAACTGGAAGGAGAGTAGGGCAAAGGTGGCCAACAGCTGCCAGAGGAGACTACAATTTCCCAAGGCAATGAGGTTAAAATCCTTAAAATCCCTTCTGCCATTTCCAGCCCAGCTCCAGGCTGTCTGCCATTCTTCTTTTATTCAGACACAGCAAGCTAACTTAAGGCCTTTCCTCAGGCTGGTGCCACCTCAGGGCCTTTCTCCAAGATTTCCCATATCCAGCTTATCCAGCTTTTCCCTTCAATTCTTTTTTTTAAAAGATTTATTTATTTATGCACACAAGAGATGGAGTGTAGGCCAGAGGTTTGGGGGGGTGGGTGGGGCGAGAGGACTCACCAGAGACAGAGTGGGGAGCAGAACAGGCAGATCTACTGAAATACACTGCTAAGGGGAACAGCCAGTGACACAGGAGAAGTCTGCTGTGCCATGTGGGTCACTTCCCTGGCCAGGGATCAAACTCATGCTGCAGATAGCTTCAGAGTGCTGAGACTTAGCCCCTTGTGCCACCAGGGAGGACACTCCCTTCAGTTCTTTGAGGGTCTTCCTCCCCGGTCTCCAGAACTACCCTTCCCACAGACCTAAAGCAGCCCCTTTCCATTCTCCATCACATCTCTAACATTTGCTGCAAAGCACCCTCACAATTTGAAACGTTATATTTATTTATGGGTTTGCATGTTTCCTGTCTGCCTCCCTCATCAGACTGAACTACGGGAGACCTGGGACTCTATGTAACTTGTTCACCTCTGCCTCTCCTGCCTACAGAGAGGGCCCAGCACATTAAGGTGCTCAATTAATGTATCCATGAAGTAGATGGATGAACAGAAGAATAAACCCAGGTTCTCATGACTCAGTGGACCTTCAGGCATCCCTTGGTCAAGACCTAATTTCCCCACAGACTCCCCACAAAACAGGGAAGTTCTAACAGTAGTGAACACAAAACTGGCTGCTGTGGTGGGCATCAGTGGGTGTATGGGTGGTCACAGTCAAAAGAGACTTCCTGGAGGAGGTGGTATAGATATAGGACATGGATCTAAGTGGGAGACAGTCACACTGGGAAGAGATGCAGGGAAGGTTCTCAAAATAGAGAATGGCATATACAAAAGTCCTACGGCTCAGCATATTTAAAAAATAGAAGAACAACAAAAACCAACAGGTAGATATAATGACATTTGGTTATTGGGAAGTGAGGGGCCAGAGTCAGTAGGAGCTGGATCTTCAGGACCTTGGAGCCAGGCTGAGGAGCTGGGCTTCTGTTTGAGCTGTGCCAGGGAGCCACGGGAGAGTTTGAGCATGACTGGATAGGTAGTATTAAACGATTCCTGTGATTGTTGGCTGCATGAGGGACTGAGGGAGGGCCCTAGTGGGGGTTTCAGGAAGGAGATGGGGACAGCATCCAGGCAGGGAGGGACCACCTGGAAGACCTGAGGTGGAGAAATGCATGTTTGGGATGCATGTTAGAAGGGAGCTGGATGACTTGTAGGTAGAGGGATGTTGTCATGGTTTGGCCCCCATATACCTCTCTGTCCTCCATTACTTGGGAGGTGATTCCAGGTATTGCCACTACGGGAGCAGAGAAGTGGGACAGGAGAGAGAGCAGCTGATGAATCACCAATGAGCAGGTGACCCCTGTGGGAACCCAAGGCTCAATCGACCTGCGGAAGGCTGGGGGGCTCTGTGTCGGACACATACCTTAGGTGCCCACCGTAGAGATGAGGGAGCTCGGGTATTTGTCTCCAGCTTCCATCATTGGTCAAGCACTGTGCTTGGGAGATCTTAATTCCTTGCAACTTCTGGCTGCCATAAACACAGTGGGGATCGGTGACCAAGACACCCAGGCAGAGTCCCTGTTGCTGGCATTTGGGAGGGAAACCAGGGGCACTGAAATGTTCACCACGAAGGGCTGTGAGTGACGTCGACAGCATGCCACCAACGACACCCACAGTTTCACCCTGAGCAGCCCGATCAGCAAGTACTGCCCTAGGGCCACAGGCGGTCCACTGTCTGTGAGCTGTGGGCTGTGAGCTACGCGTGGCTGTTATGTTTTTGAGCAGTTGAAAAAAATATCAAAAGAAAATACTATTTCACGCCCTCAGAAAATCAAATGAAACTCAAATCGCTGTGTCCATGAAGTTTTACTGGACACAGCTGTGGTTGCTTGTTGCCTCTGGTCCCTGCCTGCCCTGCCCTGCAGTAACAGAGCTGAGAAGTCGCGACAGGTAACATGGCCCGAGAAGCTGACAATGTTGGCTTCCTGGTCCTTATGGGGAAAGGGTGCCAACCCCTGGAGGAGAGAGTGAAGCTGTTTACCTAGAGAATGTGGATTAGATTTAGGGCGAGCATGGGGACATGTCTTGGCCCCCAGACATCTGGGTGAGAGCCAGGTCCCAACCGGGACAGATTCAGAGCTTTGCAGGGTGGGCTGGCCTAGTTCTCACCCAGTCTCGGTTTCAGGCCTCGCCAAGATTGATCCTGCTTCATCAGCCAAAGGAAAGAAAGTCATCGGCGGAGATGAACAGAGCGCCCCCAGAGAAAGCCGCTTCTTCCTACACCCCGAAAGTTCCTCTTGAGGAGGCCTGCCAAAAACTCTGGAAGAACCTCAAGATGCTACCTCAGACAGGCAAGAAGGTCCAGCAGCAGCTGAAATCCCAGCTGGCGGCTGTGAGCTTGTCCGTGCCACGCGATGCCAGGCAAGGGGCGGGTGGCCAGGACCACTCAGGTGATGAGATCTTGGAAGGAAATATCTACACGGACCCTTTTGCATCCTCATTCCCTGGAAACCTCTCACAGCCTCAGGCCACAAGAAACACAGATATCCTCTCCAGGAAGGCCTTGAGGTCAGCCAGCTGCGGTGAGGTACCTGCCAGAGACAGAGGTTGGCACGAGGCATTGGAGAGGTCCCTGTCATCACAGATGTGCAGACCAGACCCAGAGGACTTGGCCGAGCCCCAGAAGGAATGGTTCCCTGAAGAATATCTCCCACCCCCGCCCTTTGCCCCTGGGTACTGCTAGGGAGGAGGTCTACCGGGGAGCTGGGTCCCTTGCTGCCAAGGATGGCTCACACACAGGCCCCCTTACTCTCTGCCAACACCCTCCAACCTTCAGCAGCCTGAGAAACGTAATAAAGGCATTGCCTGGGTCCCATTCTGCAGTTGCCAGTGGGTGACCTGGTTATTTGATGATGATGCTGCTGCTGCTGCTGCTGATGATGATGATGATGATGATGATGATGCTGCTGCTGCTGCTATTCAGTTACAGTAAGTATATGGAGCACCTGCTATGTGGCACGCCACTCCCAGATATGCCAAGCTCATTAGTTCTTTTAAGGGAAGGTCTTCCAGGCAGTGGGAAGTGGGGTTAGGGTGGGAGCAGGCCAATCTCTTCTTCATTTTGAAGAGACCGTGGTTCAAAGAGGAAGCTAGGAGTGACCAACAGCATATAGCTATGGGGCTCAGAGCCAGGCGTGAGACCAGGGCAGTTCGAGCTTTGGCCCCACCACATCCCCTGCACCAGGCTCAACTCCTCCCTGTGAATGGGGCTTTTCGTGCCTCCTCCAGGTGTGCAAATGAAAGAGATGACACTTTGGAGGCGTGACACATAGTAAGCACTGCCAGCATCGATGACAGCTGTGCCATGACATTCAGGACAGCTGTGAGTACTTTTCTTTAAAAAGAGAGAGCTAGCCAGGACTCTCAGAAGTCCTGGGTCACCGGACTGTGTGATCTTTGGTGAGTCACTTGACTTCTCTGGGCTTGTTTCCCCATCTGGAAAACGGAGAGAAACATAATCCTACTTTCTCAGGATAAACTGGCAGGATGTATGTAAAACCTGGGCTTTGGCACACAGTAGGAGCTTCATAAACAGGGGTGCCCTAAGTATGACAGTGGTGGAAGTATGACCTTCCCGGGGGGGAAGGTCCCTGGGGACTGGTCTGTGTTGGAGGAAATGACCACTTCTTAGACCTGTTGGGCCATACATGGGGCTCCACAGGTATAGTGCAGGTGGGTGTGGGGGTTCCCAAATCTGCAAGGTGGAGAGGTGAGTGATCTAGAGCAAGTGCCTTGGACCAGTCACCCTCTTCCCTCTGAGTGCTGTGTGCCTCTCCTGGCCAAACTCCCTGGATGCCACCGGAAAATAACATGATGGCAGCGGGGCAGGGGGCCCATGAACTGGAAGGTGGAAGCCACCCCTTCAGAGACCCCTCTGACTGTCCTAATGCATTAGCAAGGAGTTAAAGCTTCAGTGCCTTTGAGGAACTCAGGGACTGAGAGAAAGGAGGTGCTCTGAGCCAGCAGAGGTAGGGTCCAATCTTGGGCTGTGGCAGAGGTGCAGGGGAAGGATAGCATGAGCCTGAGAAAACCTCATCTTTGCCCACAGAGACCCACAGGGAGGCACTCCCAGCCCTCATACTGTAGAAACAACCAGAAATCCACCCCTTCCTTGTACACAGGAGAGATAGTGGCTCAGAGAAGGTGTGGCCACACCCGGGTCACACCGCAGGGGCAGATGTGAGGTCCCAGGTTCTTCTCCCACTCCCCCACGTGCAAGCCAGAAAACGCATGTCCCAGCAGGTGCAGTTTCAACGATCTGTGTTCATTCTCAGCGTCCAGGAAGGCAGCTCCCACACTGGGGTCAGGGGTCACCTGCCCTCCTCCAGCCGGGCCCCTCCGCCACGGTAGCTCAGATGCGGATGTGGAAGGTGCTGGGCGCAAGGAGGAAAGGGATCAGTGTCACCAGGTGGCACGCGCCCTCCTTCATCGCCCTGCCCACCTGTCCCCAAAGCAGGCAGGGAGGTGAAGCCCTCAAGAAACCCCAGCGAATTGTTCGGGTAAATGAGGGCTGATCTAGCCATGTTCCATCACCCAAAGAGCTTCATCCACCTACTGGGGGGGTTCGCAGACTCCCAAATTACTTCCATCTTAAAGATGCAAGGGCTAAGACCAGGGAGGCAGGGAAAGTTCACAAAGGTCACAGGGAACCAACAGTAGGACTTTCAGAGTCTGTGAGCGCTCTGTACGATCACCTCTGACACGGGGACAGACAGTGCAGGGCATAGAGGAGAGTCACCTGAGGAAATCGGGGGCCCGCAGGATCATGTTCTGGAAGTCTTCCAGAGACAGCCGGCCATCGTGGTCCCCATCAGCCTCATCCAGCACCTTTTCACACACCAGGCTCACCTCCTCAGCACTCAGCTCCCCGCGAGTCAGCTTGGTCACTGTCTGCTCCAGGTCCCATGCACAGATGTAATCGTCATTGTTAAAGTCTACAGATCAGGATGGATGAGGACATGGAGTGGGGGCACTGCCAGGGGTAGGCAGATCGGGCCAGTTGTTGACCCATCTTGTCCTCATGTTACCAAGGGAGAAACCACCAACGCACTGGAGGGACCCCAAAAGCTAGGTCTTGCTTTGGATTGGAGCAAGGACCTCATTCACACAACTGGTACACTGAGTACCTACTGTGTGCCAGGCACTGTGATCATTGTTTTCCATTCATTCACTCATTTATTCATTCACTCAACGTACCAATTGCCAATCACTACGATAACTATTGTGTGAGTCATTCACACATTCACACTGAAAAGTCATTGACACAAATAGTTATTGAGTGCCTACTATGTGTGAGGCACTGTAATAAAGTTTCATACATTCAGTGTTTATCGAACTCCTATTCTGTGCCAGGCATGGGAGACACATAATGCACAAAATGGACAGTCGTTCTCAGCCTCCTCAGAGAGAAACTCAATGAAAAGTAAATAGATCAACAAACAAGAAGTGAAGCAGCACCACTCTGCACTAGAGAGAAACAGGATGAAGACTGGAGAGTGACTGGGGACAGAGGCTACTTTCAACTTAGATATCAAGGTATGACAGAGGCAGGGGCAGGCATTCCAGGCAGAGGGTATAGCAAAGGCAGCAATCAGGCGGTGGAGTTTGTATGCCAGAGGGAGACGGAGGTCAGTGTGCCTGGAGTGGAACGAGCAAGGGGATGTGGCCGGGAGGGACTGGTGTGGGGTGGTGGGCAGGGTTGGGCAAGGCTTTGAAGCCCCTTGAGGTGACATGTAGGACAGCATGGCAGCGGCATCTTGCAACCACTCCCACCCCACACATCTCCCCCCAGGGCCCTTCACGCACCATAGATTTTAAAGGCATAGTAGGCTTTCAGGTCACGGGGAGCCATTTCACTCATCACAGAAAACAAGTCCAGGAAGTTGTCCAATGTCATGTGGCCATCCCCGTCCTCTGAGAATACCTGCACGATCCTCTCTCGAAAGGGATTGTCCTGGGGACAGCAAGCAGGCCACCTCCAGCCAGTCTGGGGACTCCATGTGGTCTCACTTCCAGCCACCCACCACCAAGACCTCCTCCACCCTGACCCTGCGCAGGACTCCAGGCAATGCCACGCTCCACCCCACGTGACCTGAAGCCATTGACTACCCAGAGGAAGTCTGGCTCTGGGAGTCAACCTCTGGCTCCAGAGGTGGGAATCTGGATCTGGAGGAGGTTAAATGAGATCTACCCATTAACCTGGCAACTGTGATTGGCCATTGTTATGGCCATGTGACTCAAACTAGCCAATCAGGAGCTTCCCTTTGATGTGTATCTGAGAAATTGAGTTGGAGGGACCTGCTCGCTTTGGCCCCAGAGCTGACAGGAAGAAAACTGGGGCTGCTGGGGATTACGTCAGAGTCAGGGGAGGCTTCTTCCTGAGAGGATCTGATGCTTCTTCCTGAGAGGATCTGATGCTTCTTCCTGAGAGGATCTGAGAGATGGAGTCCCAAGCACATCCACAGAGACGATGGTTCTAGTCATACTGGAACCCTGGCCCTGACTCTGGAAATTTTGCTCATGAGATCCAACCCATGCTGCCCTCCTTGAATGAGGTCCCTGTGCCTTATGATGAAATAATCTCCACTCAAATCATTATCTTCACAAGTCCCCTCCAAAGGCACAAACTGTGTGAAACATCCAGCTGCGAAGAAGCTGCTTTTACTAGCACCTACTATGAAAAGAAGAATTAACGTTTCCTAAGTAATTGACAGGCTCACCTCATTCTTCCAACAACCTGGGTTGGTATCCCGTCACTATCTCTCATATCCTAGCTTTGTGACCATAAAGAAGTGTCTTAACCTCTCTGAACTACAATTTGTTCATTTGGAAACAATCGCAGCAACTACCTCATAGGAATGCAGCAAAGGACATTCCTACTATTTATCCCTGCCTGCCCCATGGCCCAGGCGTACCTTCAGCTCTGGCATACTGATGATGAGTTCATAGGGCACCTTAACTTCAGGGAAGCTTGTATAGTCGAGGGGAACAAGCTGTGGGGCCAGATCCTGGTAGCGATAGAAGAGCCTGATGTGGGGAAAGCAACAGTGGGAAGGACTGAGAGATGATAGTGGAGGCAATTTGTCCCGCCTCACTCACACTTGCAGCTGCTTTGCCACACACAGAGTGCTGGGTCCCTAAGAGCCATAAGCCCTGGACCCAGCTTTCAAGCCCATAAAACCAGACACAGGCACCTGCACTCTCGTGGAGACAGAGTCAAGGTGGAGAGAGAACCGCAGAGCAGGGGAGACTAAAGGGGAGCAAGCAAGCAAGGAAGAAGGGCGTCCGCACCGACTTTGAAGCATGCATAGGAGTTTACCAGGAGATGTAGGTTCGCAAAAGGGAGAGTGCTTAAGGCAAAGTCATGGTAAGCATTTAGAGAATCTAAACTAATGTATGCTAGTCTAATCTAAATTAATCTGCGAATCTCTGGACAGCTCTCTGTTGTCAAGAAAACACTGTGCCTAAGATCCCTCACCCTCGTACTTGCCTTCTCTCCCTCCATAATGGGAGGTGGAGTTCCCTCAATGTGAAAGAGCAGGCTAAAGACTAATATTCAGAACTTTTTAAAAGAGCAACTAACAGCATTTTTCAAACTATTAAGTATCACAGCTACCCCCCAAGATTGTAAGGCTGGCTGCCTACTCCAGTGCCGTCACTTGGTGAGGCCATACCTGCACTGGGGCAGTCAGAGGTCCCCAAACTGCGAGGGGTTGTTTCTGAAGGGGACATAAGCCTCTGGGTCATATCACGGCCAGGAACTCAAGGAGAGGGCATTCAGTCCTGAGCACCCTCCTCCCTATCTGGGCTCCTTAGCTGGGGTTCAGGTATCTGTACAACCTTGAGCAAGTCACTCTGCCTCTGAGCCTCAGTTTAGTCTGTCTGACAAGCAAGAGCTTAAGACAGACACAATGTCAGCCCTCAAACTCCTTGGGGCTCTGCCATCTGTAGAACCAGAGCCATTGTCCCCTACTGAGCCTCAGTTTCCCCATCAGTAACCTGATCGTGATGGCCAGGGTGACCCTTCGAGTTGTCCTCGCCGGGACAATGGGGCTGATTGGTAAAAGGCGAGCCCATCAATAATAGATAGTTTGTGCCCACGCAATTGGGGCCTTGGCCCTGATCACTCTGCAGCTGAACCCCAGCCAGCTTGGGTTTCACAGCTCCAAGTTCATGGGTCGGGCCTCCGGACAATGGCCTAATGGGCCGAGTGATGACGTGGGATACCTGCCTATGCCGGTCTTACTGGGCTCATGCCAGGGACCGGCAGCAGACCCAGGCCACCTCCCTGCACCTCACCTGATATGAACCCCACACCCAGAGCTGACTCTAAACTCTACCTGTGGGCTCCCAGCCTCCAGTTCCCAACCCCTTCACACTAGTATTAAGGGAGTCTTTCTAACATGCTTACATGCCCCTTCCCTATTCACACACTGTCCATGGTTCCCACCACCCTTGAGACAAAGTTCAAACTCATCAGCCTAGAAGCTATGATAACATACACCAGGATGTGACTTCTCAGCCTCCCTCTCTCAGACTCTATCCCCTAACCATCTCTGTGATGTCCCTATTAGTGCTTTATCCACCAGGAAGCAGAGCGCTTGTCAAATCGCAAATATCTTCCAGCAATGTATAGAAAGCTGTTTCCAGGTATTCCTTTCCAGACTAACCTCATAATTTCCTTTCTTGTGAAGAAGGTGCAGTCCTGCAGAGAGAGACATTGGCTTGGTCCAGACCCCGCCTCCTCCCCTCCTCCCCACCCCACATACATCTCTGCCTGTCGCCACACAAAGAGCCATGCCAGGAACCCTCACCACAGAACCATGCTGGGAACCCTTGCCGATGTACACCCAAAGGGATGCTGTCCCCACTTCTCAGGCCTGGGAACCAAGGCTGTCAAAGCCACCAGGGGCCCAGTCTATCATCCCTACCTGGTAAGCCTCCAACTGCTCGTGAGTGAAGACTGTCTGCTTGTTGCCCATGATGAAGACCACATTCCCGAGTAGGCTTCCCAAACTCCCGTCTCCTCAGGGCCACACAGGTTATCAGACTGCTGTACACCAGTGTCTGGGAAAATCTCCCTGCCCTGGCTGTCACCCGCCCACCCGCCCCATCACCCCCAGCTTGGGTGAGACTCAAGTTACAGCCCAGCTCTCTGGGCAACAACCTGAGTATGTCCATGGCCACCAAGCCAAGAAAGGCTGAGGATAGTCACAGGACAGTCGGGAGACCACATCTGCCACTACCAGGTCAGGTTGAGAGTCTGGGACACTTTTGAGAGTTGGGCAGGGTGGTGGAGAGCCTGTTGGCAAGACCCAGATCAAATTCTAGCCCTCCACCCACAAGCTGTGTAGCTTGAGGCAGACCACCTGACTTCTCTGAGCTTCGTTTGTCATGGCAATTATATTAATAGCTACCTCCCAGGGTTGTTCTGAAAATCTAAAGAGATCATTAGTGCAACAACAGCAAAAAATATTTTGGCTTTTGGATATTGGACTGTTCTAGGCACTGGGTGCATAACACTGAGCTAGCTAGATGAGGTGTTCATTGGAGATATGATGATGGTGGTGATCATGATGACAATGATTAGGATGATGGCATAACTTGAGAAAATCAGGGGCTAAGTTGGAGACACTAGGTTAAATAATAGAGTTCTTTATTGCAGGACTTGTCAGAGCCTTTTAATATGCTGAGGTGCACCAATGAGCCTCAAGGTGTGAGTACAATGGAGCAGCTAACCAAGCTTACTAAGGCCCAGTATCCTCTTGAGCAGAACATGTGGGAATCAATAGTTCTGACTCTTCATGCTCCACACCCTTGTTGCACTGTCCTGCCTGTCTTTCCACTTCCCTCTCCTGCCCGTCTTCTTCCAGCTCATACTCCAGGCCCCCTGAATCACTCTTGGGTCCTCCTCTTCTCTAAGCCCCACTCTCCTTTCCTGACCATCACAGTTCTTCCCAGAAAGCTACTATGGCCCCCTGCCCTGGTTGCATCAACCATCCTCCAGCCTCTGCCTAAGTGTGTGAAGTCATCCTGTAGAATGTGATAATGATCCAGAATGAAAGGCACCCTGAGGAGTCCTCCCTCCAAAACTGACAATAGCAAGAGTTGTGAGGATGGGGAGCAGTTGGAATTCTTATACACTGCTGGTAGTGTATTCTGAATAGGAAAATATTCAGGAAACCTTATATCCTTTGTGCATTTACACAGGAGTAGTGTTTAATTGTAAAAACAGCAAAAACACCTCTTTTTTGTCTTGAAATCTCAAGACTCTTTAAATGGTTATTAAAAAATATATTGAGCAGACAAAAGCTTTGTTTCAGTTTATTTGGCATCTTCCCCTTATATTTGGCATCTTCCCCCGTAGAACATAAATTGTTAATAAGGGAAATATTGCTCCAAAGGAAGCAAAAATTGATTCTGGGAGGATGTAGAACCAAAATTCTTAAATATCCCAAATGTTTGTGATCCTCCAAAACTCAATTTTTCCTTCCTGAGAAAATTCTATTTATTGACATTTAACTTCTCTCATTAAGTTACAATGTTCTATTCAGGGGATTAACAGTGGGGGGAAATGGTTGAGAAACACTATCTTAAAAGTTGATAAAATAATGATATGCTTACAATGGAGCACAGTGACAGAAGCAAGGATGCGTCATTCACCATAGGTTGTGTTACACTTTGTCCCTTAGTCTCCCTGCCTATAAAATGAGGATGGTTTATGTAATGAGGTGGCTGTGAGGGTAAAGTTATAATCCATTTAAATCTATATAAGTGCTAGTCATTTTCACCACCAGTATTCTCACTTTATAAAGAGGAGAGGGAAGCTCTCATGTACTCACAGGCCAGGAAGTCCCACAGGAGAGTGACACTGTGGCAGGATTGTCGGGGGATGGGGTAGGGCAGGGGGAGGGGAAGAACAGATACTCCTACTGAATCTGTCCAGTCCCTCCCTGAGGTGTCTGTGGCATCATGGACAGCCCCACGAGTAAGCTGGCACAGACCGTCAGCTCTCATTCACTGACATGAGGAAATGCTTTCTCTTTTGGTTTCAATTCTGGAGCCAAAGATTACACTGAATGGTTGGAAAATTGAACCGTCACTTGCTGCCTCCTGCAGGTAGAACTGGAAAAAGCAGGTACTCTCCCCTTTGTCCAGGGAGCTCTACATTTGAGTGCTTATTTCTATTCCCTCCTCCACCACCCAAAAGTCCCTGGTACAATCAAAGCAATAGCAGTCCAAATTAAGTTTCAGTTAAACCCAGCAATTGCACTGCTATGGATTCAGGCTGCTTGCAAAAATTGGGCAAGCTGTGCGTGCACAGCTGGTCATCATTTGGGAGGGTTTCTATCAGTCACAGAGCAAATAGACTTTGAGGAAGGTCAGGAGCAGTATTAGTCATTTTCACCATCAATATTCTCATTTTATAAAGAGGAGAGGGAAGTAGAGCGGTCGAGCGATGTGCTCACGGCCCAGGAGGAGGTGTGCTTTTTAAAGGGCTTCAAGACATTTGGCTAAATGGCAAGCTGAGAGCAGAAATAAAAGAGCATCACATAGATATGTAGATGCTGGAATATACACACTTTTGTGCTAAAAATAATCAAAATGAAATTTTGTCATTTTGGAAGGCAGTTGTGAAGAGAAGTTTCCAAGCCTGCCTGTCTTCCTCCCTCCCTCCCTTTCTTCCTTCCTTTCAACTTTTTCTGTTCTATGTGGTTTTCTTACATGTATATATTTAACGTAATCAAAAGATTGTGGAAGGTTTTATGTTTCCCCTTTATTTTCCTCTGCATTAAAAACTCAGTGATTCAATATTAAAAATGCAACTTCAAAAGCAGTCACAATATTGTGAGGGAAGAAAGGTGATTTTAAAGCAGGTGTAGAATAAGATTCTACTTTTTAAACTTTTGAATTATAGATAGCAAGAGACTGGGGGTAGAGAAATCAAAACCAATAACATTATTTCAGATGGGAGTGGTTTTTAATGTCCTGTTTGGATTTCTCTGTATTTTTCTGATTACATGTTCCACAAAAAATTACCGTGAATGTAATTTTTTAAATTATGATACATAATATGTAGTGTAATCAGATACACATTTTGTAATAAGTAGATGTACAATGTGGTCAATGTATTTAATATCAATGAGTGTATACAGAGGTTGGTTATTGCAAAGTTAGTTTCTTTTAGGGGATGACAGGTATCTATCAGGGTAGTTTACCAAACTAGTGCTGATAAAGTAATTTCTGATCAACTAGTTTAAGATTCTATTTCTGGGAGATATGAAACTGCAATTACCTTAAGTCTAGGTTTGGTGACCTGGGACTTCGCATAAGACATTCCATTTGGGCCTGCTGTCTTGATTTTTTGAGAGTATGTAAGTCCCAGTTGAGGAAAAGGGGAGACTATTCTCTCCTAATCAAGTTCTAGATATTCCTTTTATTGAACTGAGACTGATTTACCACGTAAGTGTGACATATAACGCATACAGGTAAATCATGAGGTCAGATAGCATTTTCATCCAGAGCCAGAGGACAATGACCCACACTGAAAAACAAATAAAAAGGATGGAAGCAAACACAAATAAAACTGTCATCGGTCTTTGCTTATGATAATAGTTTTGCTGGTCATATCAGGGAATAAGAAAAAAAATAACTCACTGAATCCCCAACGTTATGGCACTAGTACAATCTTTCAGTACAACCTCTGAACTATATTCTGCGCTCACAGCCTCAATGCCGAAGTGCTAAGAATCAACATTTTATTCTGGGGAAAACCAAAGCTTGCTACAATACCAGCTTAAGTACCAGAGGCAACAGGTGTAAGTCTAAAAGAAATGACACCTATATCCATACAAAGACTCAAAGACAGTCATACATCACTTAACAATAGGAATATATTTTGAGAAATGCATTGTTGGTCAGTTTTGCCATTGTGTGAACACCATAGAGTATAATCACAGAAACCTAGATCACACTGCCTACTACATACACACTTAAGTGGTATAGTCTGTGAGGGCCACCATTGCATATGAGGCCATTCATTGAACAAACCATCCTTAAGCAACACATGACTGCACCGATGTTCACAACAAGTATATTCATTACAGCCCAAACTGGAAACAACCCAGGTGTCCATCTGATACAGGGCAGCAAAGGGGCATTGAAACTGGCAAAGAACACTGCCCAAATAGTTTGCCAGTCACTGTCTGAGTTCTTCACCCACGCGTGCAATTGCAAGACTACTCATTACTGAGGCCAAAAATTGTCATTTACCTCACCAGTGCTTTAAATCCTAAACACAAACACGCCTAAGATGGTGTCTTCCCACTGTCAACGAAGACAGCAGAAGACACAACAGGAGATGCTCACCAGAGCTGCTGAGATGTGCCAGCACAGCACCAGACAAGCAACACTCAAAACAACTGCAGCAGCCAAACCACCTGACAAACACACAGTTCGGCCACAATCACGCAGCTCAGCGAGGTGCCCCATCATGGGTCTTCTTCTCTGGGGTTTTTGCCTTTCCTGCCCGGCTGTTAACAGCAGCAAAATAGTTTCGGTTGCTCAGCTACTTGCAAACCTCCCAAATTTTCCTCTCTAAGGTTGGATTCTGTAAGCCTCTGCACTTTCTTCAGAAGCCCACAACACCCTTTTGGAAGATTGGCACGGTGGGGTCAGAAATCGCTGACCCTGGAATCCCTGAAGATCCGAAAACACTGAAATCCCCAACACTGGGTCCGGAACCCTGAATCCTGGAGTCTGCTTTTTCAGTTCCCTGTATTTCTTATAAGAGTATCCACCCCAACTGTTAATTTTTTCACATTTTCCCTGGGGCTATTCACCCTCACCAAAGCAATCCCTTCCAGGGGATGCCACCTATAACAGTCTTTGACTTCAGCCACCTACTACACATCCACAAGTGAGTGGATAAACTGAACACATTTATACAGTGAAAAAATCCTCTGCAATAAATTTAATAAAATACTGTTAACCTAACACAAAGACTCTCATATTACGCTCAGTGAAAGAACTCTAGCTCAAAGGAACACATATGGTTCCAGGTGAAACTTTCTAAAAACACAGATATAGGACCTCCCTGGTGGCACAAAGGGTTAAGGACTGCACTATGAAGCATCCTCAGCCACTGCAGCAGTGCCATCTCTGGTCAGGGAGCTGACCCACATGGTGCAGCAGACCTCTCCTGTCTCGCAGCTGCTCCCCTCAGAAGTGTATTTTAGTAGGTCTGCCCATTCTGCTCCCCACTCTGTCTCTGGTAAATCCTCTCACCCCCATGCCTCTGGCCCATACCCCAGCTCTTGTAAATAAATAAATAAAACCTCTTAAAAATAAATAAGTAAAAATACAAATCTAACGTGTAGTGAGAGAAAACAGATCTGGAGTTGCCTGGAGAGAGGGAGTAGGAGTGTGGAAGTTAACCGGGAAGGAGAACCAGGGGGTGTGCTATATCTTGACTACAGAGATCCCTTAAGTATGTCAATGTGATATTATTCATCAAAGGATACAATTAAAATAGGTGCCTTTTGCTATTGAAAGACTGAATCTCAATAATAAAATACATTTAAAAATTTTAATAGCAGTGATATATTTCACATTGTAATATCATTTACAAAAAGCTGAAACTAGTATTGATTAGGTTTACAAAATTAGATTGCTGTCCACTGAACGATCAAAATACGACAATAAAAGTGTAGGACATCGAAGTGTACTCAAAATACTCAAAACCGCACGATTTTCTCACAGAGTTGACTTGCGCTGGTGGCAAAAGGATTGAGAAACTCGGACCAAGCGACCAAGCCGGAAGTGTGGCAGGAGACAAGACGTAATGGAAGCGAACGCGCATGACGCCATATAAGGTCAGCCACCGGAAGTGTGGCAGACTATACACCAAAGGCGCACGCGCACCTCCTAGATCAGCCAATCAAGACGAAGTGAGGCGGGCATTTGGGAGGAAATAGCGTTCTCAAACAGGAAGTGCGGCAGTTCACCTAAAACCGGCTATGGACGCTATGGCGGCGTACGAACAGGTTCAGAAGGGACCTTTGAAGCTGAAAGGCGTCGCAGACCTCGGCGTGACCAAGAGGTGAGTGCTGAGAACGTGAAGAACCTCCTCATCTGTCCACTTAGGTTTCGGACTCCTGCCCGCTGACCTGCTATCGCTTTCTCTCTCCCCTTCTCGTCTCGCCTTCAGGAAAAAGAAAAAGAAGGATAAAGATAAGGCGAAACTCCTGGAAGCGATGGGAACGAGCAAAAAGAACGAAGAGGAAAAGCGGCGCGGCCTGGACAAGCGAACCCCGGCCCAAGCGGCCTTTGAGAAAATGCAGGAGAAGCGGGTGAGACTGTTGGGAGCCTGGGTCCTCCGGGTGGGTGCGGAGGCCGGGCCGGGAGACTCGAAGCTGAGTCAGTCCGGGACTCAGGGAGGCGGACCAGCGGTCGGAAGGAACCCTAAATTTGGGCTGAAGATGTTGCGTGAGTGAGAAAGGAGTCTTCCATATCTGTGGATGCACCCGGACTGGAAGCCCCTCTGCGTCGAGTGGTCTTGCCGAGGGGGAAACAGCTAGAGCTCGTGCTGAAAGGAGACCAGAGCTGGACAGTTGACCCAAGTTCCCAGTGGGGAGTATTATGATTGGGCATCCCCATTAGACCAGCCCAAGTGGAGCTGAGGGAAGGACAAGGTACACACCCAAGACCTTCAACCATTCTGAGTGTGAGAGCCAGGGCGTCCCCGTTTTTAATACTATGCTGACTGTACAAGCATGTGGACTCAACTCCATTTCTCTCCTCTTCAGCAAATGGAAAGGATCCTGAAGAAAGCATCCAAAACCCACAAGCAGAGAGTGGAGGTAAGCCATGTGCCTGCTAGGGGGTCTGAGCCCTGTAGCATTCCTGCAGGTCCTGGAGGCGTGGAGCCAGGCAGAAGAACCACTGGGGTGTTGGCAGGGAAGGTGGTAGTTACCCCATGGAAGGGAAATCTCCTCTAGATTGTTTAAGACATAACACAGAGGTTGGGTATCTATAAACTTAGCAGGGTGGCTTTGAAAAGAGGGGCTCACTGAGGAGAGGTGGGATGTAGGGATGGCACTGTAGCAGGTCCCCAGTGCCCTGCTCGAGTCTTTGCTGACAGGGAGTTTCTTCTCACTTTTCCCAGGACTTCAACAGACACTTGGACACACTCACAGAGCACTATGACATTCCCAAAGTCAGCTGGACGAAGTAGCCTCCCAGCCCAGGTTGTGGAACACCGTTGACGTTGAGCAGAAGGGGTTATGTCTGGTGCCTTTGATGTTTCTTAGAGATAGCATACACATACCCTTTCAAATTTTGCTGAGATATAGTGCTTTTCAAAGCAGTGTGCCTGCATTCTAGAACTGAATTAAAGTGAGATTGCCCTTTCACTCTATTTTGGTTTCTCAGTAGCACAGGGAAGATAAGCCTTTTTAGTTTGGACTGGAAATTTCTGAAAGCTTAGCCAGAGGTCATTTCTGTGTAAATGCTATATGGAAGGTTTTTTTAATCCCAAGTTGTATCTGACTCTTGACAGCCAGCCAGCTATCTTTGCCTGTATGAAACTGACTCTAAGGAGTTCAGTCCACAAGGCTCAAAACATGCAGACCTCTTGGAGTCTTGTAGAGCCTTTCAAATTCCCTCTAACTTGGAGCAGATGCTGTTCATCCAAGCCCTGAGGAATCCACTTGCAGCTTCATGTCAGCCTCAGTCACCTGGCCAGTGAGACAACATAGCCTAGGAAACAGCATTTTCTTTCCTGTTTTCCCCTTTATGAGTATATCCGGTAGACATTGCTAATCGTGCACAGCATTGTCATGTAACTCAGTAAGGCCTCACTACCCTCAACCCTGGACTCCAAGCAGGGGCCTCAACCTGTATTTTTTCAGAGTTGGCACAGAACATGGAGCCTGTTTGGTGTTTCTTGCCTCAGGACTCTTTGGGGGCAGGGCCAAATAAGAGCACAGACAGACATGAGTATAGTTAAAGGGTCAACCCAGGATCTGGTGCTGGAGTGCCAGGACCTTTAAGGACTTACATGTACCCAGTGAGGATGGAACTGCACACACTTGTGGGAGAAGCATATGGAAAGAAAAACAAAGTTAGATGATTGAAAAGCCAAGTGGTGGATTTCGTGCTGTCGTGTGAACTGCAGAATAAAGCAAAAGCCAATTATTAAATATGTCTGAGTGTCTTGATTATAGGCTGTTGAATTATCACTTGCAATACAGAATTTTCAGATTTATCACACATGAAAAATTTGCATACTGCAAAATGACCTATCACCATTAATTTGAAAAATATTGAATGTGTTTCCACCTGTGGTTTTCAGCCACCTAAGAAGAATAACACATAGCTCATTAGCAGTGCGGCCATATTCAGGCCTTTCTACCTTAAGTAACTACTGGGTCTGAGTGGGATGTGAGTCTGTAAAAATCCTGCAATGGTCTGGTAGAAGATACTCCAGTTCTCCCTGTGCAAGAATTCTTCCAGACCAGGATTAGTAGCCTTTAAATATTCCATTTTTCTTCGGATTTTCTTACATCTCTACCCTCAAAGGAGGATCTAGAATCACTGAGTTGCAAAAACTTCAAAACCCCGAGTGATTGTAGAGAAGGAAAGATGAGAATCAGCCTGTCTGGGTGAGTGGTTCTGACAACACGGGGCTGGGATTGCTAGGGCACTGTGATGGTTCACCAGCACTTCTCCACAGACCAACTGCATAAACACAAAGGAGACTGAACTCAACTTATAAACCAGGAACCGCAATTTGCATTACCCACTTGGCCACTAATTACAGAAACATAACATCTAGGATTATTGGATCTTAATTTTTCAGGCAGTAAGCAGGCAGATTTGTTCACGGACTAACTGAACTTGATAATAGTGACACTAGACAGATAGGTAATACGTTGGTTGCTAAGGCATAGCTGCCATTCGGAGTTTGAAATCTTTACAGGCAACCACCACCTCATCTCCCAGTTTATCACATTTGGTGACGGCATATGCTTTCCTATACCGCCCGACCAGAATGAGCTCCTGCGTCCCAGGTGAGTCCTACCACCGGGATCTCTTACCAAACTTGACCCACAGGAAGGGGTACCCAGCCGCCCCGCCCGAATTCCGCCAGGCCCCTCTTCTCTGAGCCTTACTTCCGGGGTGCTTGAGGCGGGAAGTGGGAGGGAAAAAAGCTCGCATTGGGCGTATTGCGTCCGAGCGCACTCCGATTTGCGCCTGCGCACTCCTGCCAGCTCCTCCCCGGCCGGACATAACGGTCCGCTCGCGGCACCCGGACCGGAAGTGTCGCGGGGTGCTCTGGGGTTTGCTCAACGATCGGCAAACCCAGTTGTTGCCGCCGCCCTCGGCCACTGCCGAGGCCCGCTGCAACCGCCATGTCAGCCAGCGCCGTCTACGTGCTGGACCTGAAGGGCAAGGTAAGGAGATCGTCACACCCTCCCCGTTGCCAAGCAACCGGCGGGGGCCTCGCCCGACGGAGACCCACCCTGTTGCTAGGAAGCCTGCCAATAGGACCCAGGCTGGTCTTAGGCCCGAAGACTGATCGGCCTCACCTGAGGGCTCTACCCTGTTCCTGGATAACCAGTCAGGGTCTCGGGTCCGCGAGTCGCGCCCTGTTGCTAGGTAACCAATCGGGGTCTAGGGTCCTCCAACCTAGCCCTGTTGCTAAGTAGCCGGCGGGCGGCTGCCGTTGCCAGGTAACTGACCGCATGGCCGCCTTGCCCTGGTGGGCTAGGGGCTCAGGATGGGTGGGTGTCCTGGAGAGCCGTGTGGTACAGAGAACGGGCCGCCGCCGGCTTCCAAGAAAGGGCGCGGCCAACACTGAAGGATTTAGCGACCCTTGGCCGGAGGTGGCCAGGCGTATCGGGTGTTGGGGGACAGTGTGCCCTCGGGCTGGTTCCGCCCTCTGGGACCAAGAGGCTGTGGCTTCTGTTTATCAGGCGAGTCCTTTGTGCCTGTCCCCGTAGGTATTTCCTAACATTCATGGTGACATTGAGTTACAAGGGTCAGGTGATCAAGGTGTGAGGTGGGGATAGCACCATCTTCCACAGGAAGAAACTGAGGCAGAAAGAGGTGATGCCACCTACAGAACGTCACACACTGTCAGGAGAAATGGCAGGTCTGGTTTAACCCAGGATCATTTGTTCATCCAAGTTGTATTTAAGGGCACCCACCAACGTCAGACAGGTGCTAAACCTTGGGATCCCTTGAGTGAGTCGAGTTCAAGTCTCTCTCCTCTGGAACTCGTAGTCTGGTGGGGACCATGGACACTAATCTCAACAAATACAAATAATTGTAAATTGCAGTGGCAGAGCAGTGAGGATATAAGAGGCAGAACCAGCCTCACTTGGAGGGGTCAGGAAGGGCCTCTTGGGGTAGGTGTGACAAATCAAATTAAGATGTGAAGGAACTAGACCTAAGGAGGACCCAGGTGATTCTCCTTAGTTACCAGTATCTAAGAAAACTTCTTAAAGGAAGACTCTCGAAGTTCTTCAGCAGTGGACTACTGCCTTCCCCTGAGCCCACCCCACTCGGGGTGCCTGACCTCTTGTATCTGAGAACAGCGAGAACAGGACGAACAGTGTTAAGTCCAGTGTGAGAAATGTGGTGGCAAGCAGTTATTAGCTCACAAGCAGTGGGGAGTGAAGAGGTGAGGTGGCTGCCCCTTCCTGCCCCCCCACCTGCCCCCGGCACTCTTCTAGAGTTCCTTGAGTGGGTTGCTTGCCTTGGATACCTTCCAGAGTCAATAGCTAGTGACATCCAGGGCTGGACTTCCTTCCCCAGCCTCCTTAGAGCAAGGAAAGACAGAGGGTACATCAGGGGCTGGGTGAGCAGTGCTCCCCGAGTTCTCATAACACGTATTCTTGTTTCTGCCCTGGCCACTGGGTCCCCAGAGATCCCAGCAGGCTGCCTGTGTCAGATCACTTGATCCTTTATAAACATTCCATGAGCACCGAGCATACACCAGGCCCAGCGCTGACCATCTCACCATGACTGTGGAGCTGAGCCCCGGAGTCATCTCTGCTGTGTGGCCTTGAATAAGTGCCTCCTCTTCTCTGAGCCTCACTTGCCTCACTGCTTAAATGAGATTTTGAGGGCATTATTGCGTGAACTTAGATGAGCAGACACGTCGGATGGCAGCACCAACCATGGCTCACCACAGTCCTTGCTAGCCCCCATGCACCTCGAGGTCTGGCAGGGTCGAGACTTTGCAGCTGATCCGGATAGTCAGCTCTAGTTAGCCAGGGCCTGGACAACGCCCCAGGTCATGCAACTGCCCAACCTGTTGGGGCAGTAAGAGAAGAGGTAGTTATGAAAGTATTCTTGGACGAGAGATGCTGGAGCTAGGAAGGTGACCAGGTGGCACCAGATGGCAAGTAGACAAGGAGGTGTTGCAATGGGCACAAGGGACTGGCAAGCAGGCAGCAAGTCCTGGGTAATGCTGGAGTCTGAAGGATGGCACCAGGAGGGTTGAGGATGTCCAGACAAGAGTGAGGACATAGAGGATCACTGTAACCCCAGGAGGACCCACCTTGAGGAGATGTAGTGTGGGAAAAGCATGATCAAACCTGCCTTTCAGGAAACTGCCAGCTGCCAGCAGCAGCCATCCTGCTCGTTACTCCACTCCCGCACACCTCACGTTTGAAGAGTTTGCCTCTGGCAAAAGGCTGCATTTAATCAAAAACAAGTAATGGCACATCAAGAAATTCATGACTGCATGTCTGCCAACCAGAGCCTCACGTCACCGGGAAAACCAACGTGGCCACACTGAGCTATCGAAAGCCCCCTGTGCATACCTCCTCACCCTTCTCTTTTTAGCTTCTCTGCAGCATCAGACACCATTCTTGCACTCCTCCCATCAGGCGCCTCTGGTCTCTGGGCTGCCAGTTTTGTACACATTTCTCTCTCTGCCTGCCATCCTCCCTGCTTCTGCCCTCCCCTGGGCTGTTGGCTCCTCAGGCCCAGGTGCCAGCACGCTTCCAGTACTGTCCCTCCCCCAGGTAGGCTAACTCATGTCAGCGCACCAGTGACTCACGTGTATTTCCAAGTGCAGAGCTCTTCTCTGGGGATCCACTGGCCTCTAGTACTGGGGGTTTCCACAGACTTGCATTTTCCAGAAGGAACTCTCTGCCACCCCTAGGTCCGCTCTTCCCTTCTCAGTGGCACTGCCAACTACCCAACTACTCACATCAGTCACGCAGGCATCATCCTCCCTTTCTTCCCTCTCACCCCCATGCCCACTGCACACACACTTAACTCCTGTATGGGCCAGGCTCTGTTAAGACACATGAATGATGTGGAAGTGGTCACGACTCTCAAGAGATGTTAGTCTCTAGCAGAAGCCACAAAAAATAATTGAGGATACAAATAAATATCTAGTGGACTGATGATGTGGGCAGTGAAGGTAAATGGGTTGGGGATGGAGGGGACAGGATATGATCTCTCAACCAGAGCAAAGAGAAGACTTCTTGGGGGGCAGGAACAGCTGTGAATGATTCAGAGACTATCTAGACTGGGATAGCAGCAGTGGAGTGAGTCTGGGGAACATGGGTGGAGCAGCGTTAGAGGGGCTGTGAGGAGCCAGACAGGTGAAGAATAACAGCACGGTGGGGCGCTCGCTCATCGCTGCCTGCCTCCCTCCAGTCTGTTCTGTCTGCTGCCTTTTTCCTCTCTGGTGCCTGCAGCCTCAGCTCCTAGGCTGTCTCTCTCCACATAACCAACATTCTCAGGTCCCCGGTGGCTTTAGCCCCGTAGGCCCCTCTATCCCTACCCTCTGTGGCTTGAAGGTTGTGCCCTTGTGGGGCCCTAGGTTCTCCCCAAGCAAGCATACCAGTGTTGGAGCCCAGTTCGTCTCAACACAGCATGACCCAGGCCCAGCACACTGCCACCGCATCAGGGCACACTGCACATGCTTGCTGAGGGCAGACCTCTGCAGCCCTGGTGAGCCGAAGCAAAATCAGCCACTCCTTGCCCTTTGCTTGGGGTGTTCCAAGAGCTCTGTACTAGTAGCACCTCCCAGTATTACATGTGGAAAGAGATGGGTCTTGGGAAACTCAGGAAGCAATATGTAGGAGCAGAAGTGGCCAGCAGGGTGTATGAACTGGGGTTAAATCCTGACTCATTTTCATTCACTGTATGACCTCAGGCAGGTGGTGTTGCCTCTTTTGCACTTACTGTAAAAACAATGGCCATACCTCATGGTCACGGTTTATGACGCAGTATATACTCCTTGCACGGAGAACAGAGGAAACATGGGAGTCCCTAACCAGGGCGGGTCCAGGTACCCTTGAGCACACCTCAGCAGGGAGAGAAACACAGGGTCCCTTCCGCAGACCATGGAGAGAATCTGGGAAAGGAAGTCTCTCTCCTGATTTGAAACAATAGAGACCCCGTATTTCATGAAGCTACAGGTTCTGAGCAGGATTCTGAGACCCAGGTTGGTCTTGACAGTGACCAAGTCCTGTTCGCTGTCCTCATGAGTCCCCAAGAGCTGCGGCAGCTCCAAACAGAACCTTACCCAGGCTGGCAAAGCTCAAACCCCCTTTTTATTCCTGAATTCAAGGAGGTATATTTACATGTAATAAACCACTGATTTGAAGGGAACAGTTTGATGAATTCAGCTGTTGGGTATACCAGGGAAGCCAGGACTCCCATTCTGTCCCTCCACACCTTCCTTGCAACCTGTGTCTAGCCCATCCCAGGCAGCTATTTGTGCATTTTCTGTCACCATCTCCCAGGACTTTAGGGTTTTGTGTAAGTGGAATCTTGCAGGACACACTCCCCCGTCTGGTTTCTTTCTCTCGGCCCAGTGATCCCGAGCTCCTCCCATGCGGCTGCTGCGCCAGTCCTGGTTCCCTTTCACTGCTGAGGCGTGTTCTCTGGTGCGAGCAGCCACAGTACATGTCTCCTTCATCTGTCGGAAGACATTGGGGTTTCCTGCAGCTGGGTCTGATTAAAATAAAGCTGCTGCAAATCTCCATGTGTAAGTCTTCATGTGGACACGTGGTTTCTGGGTCAATACCCTGTTGAAGAATGGCCAGCTTGTAAGCTAGGTTTCACTGTCTGAGACCCTACCAAACCACAGCATGGTAGTCCCATTTTATGTCCCCAGCAGCAGTGGACAAGTGTTCCAGCCGCCGCACATCCTCCAGCCCACAGGCTGTGAAGCGGCCAGGAAAGGGCTCCCCCCCACCCAGGCCATGGAGGCTCTGGTAGATGTGGACACTCACACTCCAGCACGGGATGGGACACCTGACACGGGCAGCAGAGCAGAGCAGGAAAGTTTCCGAGCTCTGCAGAGAGCCTTCGATGCTGTTTGAACCTTATTTATGTGTCTAAATGATTGCCCTACTCAAGCAATGCTTGAAGATGCCCTTTGCTGGACACGGCCTGACCATTCCCAGGAGAGAGGCAAGTCCTCTCCCCACCCCCTAGGCACAGGTGTGGGGGCCTCAGGGTAAACTAGTGTCTTCTCTTCCTCCCCGCCCAGGTGCTTATCTGCCGGAACTACCGTGGGGATGTGGACATGTCGGAGGTGGAACACTTTATGCCCATCCTGATGGAAAAGGAGGAGGAGGGGGTGCTGTCGCCCATCTTGGCACATGGGGGCGTCCGTTTCATGTGGATCAAGCACAACAACCTGTATTGTATCCTTCAGCCAGGGACTTGGGAACACAGGTGGGAGGGCAGGGGGTTCGAGTGTAGGCGCACTCGTGCGCACACACGCACCAAGAGCTGCCAGCACCTGGTTCAGTCTGGGCCGACTCAGACACAATGGGGCCTTCAGGCAGTACCTGAAGTTCCGCCCTTCAGAGCTCCCTACTTCCCAGGAGACAGGCCAAGAATACACTGTGATGGAGTGTGACAAGGATCTTATCTGGCTCAGGGGTCTAGAAAGCACTCCCTGCAGAGGTGAGATCTGAAGAGACCAGCATCCCCATCCAGAGGAGCGGGCACAGGGCTCTAGACTAGCTCCTGTAGCTTCGGCGGGAGGGCTGTGAAGCATCAAAGAGGGGGTGTGAGGTGGGAAGGAGGCCCAGCAGTAGGCGGAGCGTACACTGTGGGGTCTCATACCTTAAATATGTTGTGAAGTCTTGTAGGTTTTAGGCAGAGGCAACACACTAGCTTTGCATTTTCTGAATTGGGGCCAGACTAAAAGGTATTGGAGTGGGCGTGAGGAGTTAGAAAGAAAATGGGATTAGCACCCAAATGGGAGAGGTACAGAGAAGAGGAGAGGTTGCCTAAGCCTGCCCAGCTCTAAGCCCCCTGCCTTCTGCCCAGGTAGATACCTGGCTGAGCCAGTTTCCATCCATGACATCCATGTGGTCTCACCCCATGGCTTTTATCATCCTTGCAGGCACATTTGGCCCGTGGGCCCTGCAAGCAGGGCCTGGCCTTATAGCAGGCAGCTCCGTTTGCACTTATCTGCAGTAACTGTGACTGTAGGTGAGTCCTCATTTTCCCACTGACCCTCAGGAGCAAAGACCCCTTCTTGCAGCACATTAAGGTCTGTTGAACTGATGTGTGAGCATTGCACGAAGCAGACATGAGTTCTACCCCTCGCTCATATTCTCAGAGAAATGCAGGAGTCTGACTGTGTTGGGGGAAGTAGGGCAAAGTGGGTAGCCTTAGGGCAAGAGCATCTCCTGGAAGCCACTTACAAATGCAGAATCCCAGGCTCTGAAGCCCTGGCAGCTCAAGAGTTGCACTTTCCAACTAACCCATATCATGGGGAGGGGCTAGCCAGGTCCCTCATCCACTCCCTGAGGTTTGCTCCCTGGCCATGCCTGTTTTTATACTTAACCGCTGGAAGGCCTGGGGGAAGTTTTGCAGAGCCTGCTGGCACCTACAGCTGAGAAGATGGCTGTCTGTGAAGCCACCCTGGGCCTGGGCCTGGGCCGTCCAGTGTAAGGAGGGGTGGCTGGGTGAGCTCAGAACTGTAGGACCAGTTTCCGGGTGGGCTCCATTTCTCACGTGGGCCAGGGAGGAGACAGCAAAGGCTCACCTGCCTGAGTGCCTTATTCCTAGTTCTAAGATTGGTGAGGGTTTTCCACCAAGGTCTGGTATGGAGGGTTGCAGACTCCCTCTTTAGAAAGTACCTAAGGGCAAGGTTATGGGCAGGAGGAGGCCAGTGCCCCTTTGGGCCCCTGTGATATCAGGGGATGAAGTGGAAAGCCAGAGGGACATAGTCCAGCGCTTGCTGTCTCCTTCCTGGTGCTCACAGCTCCGCTCTGGAGCTGGGTGCATAGGTGTGTGGTGAGTGGGAAGGCCAGGGTGCAAGGGCCTGCAGTGAAGGACATGGCTGCCCGGTGACTTAGGTCCCCTCCCCCAACCCTCAAGGGAGAGAGGAACCAGAGTGCCCAGCATACATTGACCCCCATGAAGTTTAATCCATTCCCACACCAGAAGGAAAGTGCCCCCAGTCACTTGGTGAATTCACTCATAGCCCCCGCCCACCCCCACACCTCCCAACAGGAGAAAGAAATGGAGGTTCCTTATAGAGGTTTGCTTCAGGAGTCAAGGTTTTCAGTCAGAGTCAAGGTCTGCATGGACCCTGGCTGGCAAGCCTGGCCCATCAGCTTTGAAGAAGGCCAGTTTCAGCTAGGTTTCCTATTACCAAGTGACCTACATCTTCTCAGGGGAATGTGTTAACCCTCCTGAAGTACCCTTCCCCCATCTCCATTCTGGCTTCAGACATCACCTCCTCAGGATAGCCAGGTTGGGGTCTCTGTGCCCCTTGCTGTTCCTCTGTCTGCTGAGTGCTCTGCGAGGGGCCCACAACCATGTCTGTCTAGTAACTGCTGTGTCACTGGTCACATCTACCTGGTAACTGGGTGTCCTGGGCCATGACCCCCCCGGTAACTTCCATGTCCTGGGCCTGGCTTGCTCAGAGGCTCTGGGTAAGGTAGGTGAGGCTCTGAGCACTCATAGGTAAGGAAACCCAAGCTCTGGAAGCTCCTTAACTGCTGATATACAGTGGTCGCCACTTCCAAGAAGAACGCGTGCGTGTCCTTGGTCTTCTCCTTCCTCTACAAGGTGGTGCAGGTAAGCCCCGCACAGGGCTCAAAGTGGGCATGGAGCCCAGTGCCTAGGCTCAGCTTTATGCTCCCTAAACTGGCCACTGGAGGGCTATAGGGAAGGAGTGTGGAGTAGGAAAGGGGCTCCCACTGCCCCAAGTGTGAGATTAGTTGCTCTCTGCCTGGTAAGGTGGAGAAAGTTGACAGGAGCAGGTGGTACCCCAGGCAGATGTAGGAGCATGGAGGTGTATTCCCACGCTCCCTGAGAGAGGCAAGTCTGTCCCCAGGCAGCTGTAGGAGCGTGGAGGGTGAGCAACTGAGAGTTAGGTTGGAGAGCAGAGGAGACCAGGAAAAGGGTGGAACCAAGCTCTGCTCAGAATCTTCATGGAGCTTTAAAGGCGCAGAGGTCTGAGGCCCGCTATAGAGAAACATCCAGAGCATGAAGGTGCTAGGGCAAGTTCACACGCTGTGGTCAGGAATACCAGGGAGGCCGGCGTGCCCAGGGTAGAATGTGGCTATGGTCAGCAGGGTAGATGGGACTAGACACTGGGTGGTATGGGGGAAACCCGCACAGGGCCTAATGAGTTTAGGTCTCATTCAAAGTCTGATGAAAGATAGTGGAGGTCTTTAAGCAGGAGACTGACCAGACCTGACTGGAGCTAAGACAATGTCAGACTGCTATGAGGAAAAGTGGAAGGCAGCAGGGAGTCTGTGAGGAAGTTGCTGCAGGCTTTTGGAAGAGAGACAGTAGCCTGGCCCCAGCAGGACTGTGGGGTTGAAGAAAGTAGATTGGGACCTAGGAGGCCAGGGTGGACCCAGGATAGCATCCATCCCGGGGACGCCACGTGCAGTTGGCTCTGGACCACCGGTGCCAATCTCAGTGGGGACAGGCCGATCTGGGCATCGAGTGTGTGGGGGCAGGAGAGCAGTGCGTCCCTCTGGAAGGCTCCAGTGTGGCTAAGGAGTGATCCTTCACTCTGGAGTCCTGGCAGCGCTGCGTGAGATTCAGAGTAAGGGTGGGCGGTGGTCCTGTCTTCCAGAGGACAGTGGGGCACAGGGGAAGATTCTCCTCTGTTGGGTGGTGAGCTTTTCCTTTCTGTTTTGGTGACCTTCCTTCCATGTTTGTGCTAGTGAAAAAGCACCTACCCAGGCCACCTCTGGCACCCCCTACAAGTCCTTTTCCTCTCTCCTTCGATGTTCCTTCTTTGACCCTCTAATTTTCTGTTGAACTGTAAAGATGTGTGCGCATGCACAGGTGTACAGGCTGGCAGCTTAGGGAGGCCAGAAGAAGACTCCTTGTCTTGGCCCCACAGACTGTTGCCCTTTCCCTCATCACTCCTGACTCAAGGGCACAGGCTAACAACTAGTCAGAATAAAAGGGAAGCTCAGAGGTGCCCCAGGCCTCGGCATGTCTGGCAGAGAGCGGATGCAGGGCTTTTGACCTGGACCCAGATTATACTTGGTGCCCTCAGCCTGGTTTCTATTCACAGGCGCCATGTTCCCCATCCAGGGTCTTGCCCTCAGCCTGGTGCCCAGCCTGGGAATGGACAGTGTCAGTGTTGGGCCTTAGGGCATGAAGGACAAACAAGTTTGTGCAGCACTCATCCCTCTCACCCCTTCCCTCTGTCTCCTGCCCTCTACCCACCACCCCAGGTGTTCTCTGAGTACTTCAAGGAACTAGAGGAAGAGAGTATCCGAGACAATTTTGTCATCATCTACGAGCTGCTGGATGAGCTCATGGACTTTGGCTACCCCCAGACCACTGACAGCAAAATTCTGCAGGAGTGAGTGCGGGCGGGATGGGGGGCAGACCCTGGCAACTCACAGCACTGCTGTCATCAGCAATGGAAACAGAAGAAGCAAACATTTATTTGCGAGGTGGTCCCACCCATCTCCAGCTCATGTGGGTGTTCGCTGAGTGAAGTTTCAATGAGTTGGGCAGTTGGGATGCTTCTCCACGCGACATCCTTGCATGTGTGAGCATCTCCCTGTTGCTGGGTCTTTGGCTTCCATCCACACAGGTGCACTAAATGCCTCCTTGTCAAGGAGTCACCTGCCTTTGTTTTTGCTGTCATAGTGAGGTGGTGAGAATTCCTTCTCTAGAATCCTGCCTTCAAATAACAGCCCGTGTGCTTTAAGCACTTTCTAGGAGCCTCGGGCTCAGGGGAGGAAGTACAGTCACTCAGTTCACTAGAAGGAGACAGAAGGCTGGCTCCAGCAGGACTGTTGTCCCCCTCTTATGGGAGTGCAAAGGGATACTCAGAACTACATAACTTGCCCATGTTTCCCAAAATGGGACCAAGGTCGCTAGGTTACAAACACTCTTGGGGTCAGTCCCCTCTCTGTGTCCCACAGAGGAGAAGCCCATGCCCACTCCACTTAACTACAGTGCCTTCTTGGCTGTTACAGTGGGTGCTCTCTCCTCACTCTATTTTTTATTTGTTGAATTTTTTTTAATTATAAGCTATTCTTGTATTAAATAGCCATGGAAGAAACTAGAGCCTGCCTTTTCTGGAGCTTGCTGCAGTGAGGCGCTGTTTTCAAGACTGTTAGTATTGAGTCCCTTAACTGAGTGTGGCCCCCCAGGTACATCACTCAAGAAGGCCACAAGCTGGAAACTGGGGCCCCTCGGCCCCCAGCCACTGTCACCAACGCAGTGTCCTGGCGGTCTGAGGGCATCAAGTACCGGAAGAACGAGGTGTTCCTGGACGTCATTGAGTCCGTCAATCTCTTGGTAGGCTTCCTTTCTTTTCTGATTTTGTCTTCTCATGATAGAAAGCATAGCGAGTATATTTTTAAAGCTACCAAAGTCTTGAAAAATAGTTAGGATCCATGTGATAGCAGATAACAGAATTCAGTTTGGGCCACCCATTGAACTTCATTTGCTTTTGTTCTTATTTGGAATCAATGCTTGCGTGTTGTAAAAAAGAAAAAAGCAGTATGTAAAGTTAGAAAGCTAAGGACACTGGCAAACACTGGACATTTGCATAGTGAACAATTGAACAAAATAAAATATTTACAAAAACTAGTGGACATTAATAAACACTGCAAGGGCGCTGAGGTTAAGGGGGAAGGAAAAAGGAGAAAGGAACAGGGAATGTAAGGGAGGCTGGTAAGGAAAAAGTCAATAAATGAATAAATAAATGGGAAGGAGAGCAATTTCTCTAAGTTTCTAAAGTTAAGAAGCTAAGGATTCTGTAATCAGAAAGACCAGCTTAAGATTCCTTTAGGACATCATTCTGTAGATGTAAAAATGTGTGCTATTTTTCTATAAAATGAGTGTAGGATGTTCTCTTGCAGCCTGTTTTGGGGTTTTATTTTGGAATTGTGGGAGAGGTTTGTTGTCTTATTTTTTTTTTTTTTACTATTTTGTATGTTTGGTTTTTGGTTTTGTTTTTATTAAGTGAAATTGATCTTTTTTTATGAGTTTCATTCCACTTACGTACCCCATTATCATAACCAGGACACAGAACCACTCCATTATGTCAAAGCCTCCCTTGTGCTGCGTCTTGTCTTTGCACCTCCTACCTGTCCCCACCTCCTGGCAACCTCTGATTTAGTCTCCGTCACTATAATTTGTCTTTTTGAAATTGTTGAATGAATGGAATCATAGAGTTTGTGACATTTCAAGTCCGATTTCTTTCAGCATAATGCTTTTGACATTCATCCAACTTGTTATATGTATCAAGAAGTTTCTTTCTTATATTTATTTGTATGTATTTTATATTTTGAACCACACTTTTTTCATTTACCCATTGAAGGACATTTGAGTTGTTTCCAGCATTTGGCGATTATAAATAGAGTTGCTATAAACGTTGCGTGTACAGGTTTATGTGTGGACAGAAGTTTTCATTTCTCTAGGGCAGATACCCAGGAGTGGGATTGCTGGGTCATGCGGTAAGTGTATGTTTATCTTTATAAGAAACTGCCAAACTGTCTTTCCAAAGTGGCTTCCCCATTTTTGCATTTTCACCAGCAATGGATGAGAGTTGCAGTTGCTCCCCATCCTTGATCAGTATTTTATTTTTGCCATCCTGATAGGTATGTAGTGGTGTCTAATCATGGCTTTAATTTGCATTTCCCTAGTAGCTCATGATGTTAAACATCTCTTCATGTGCTGCTTTGCCATTCATATATCCTCTTTGGAGAAGTGTCTCTTTGTGTCTTTGAGCATTTTTTAATTGGATTGTATGTTTTTTGACTGTTAAATTTTGAAAATTTTTTATATACTCTGAATACAAGTATTTTGTCAGATAATGTGGTCTGTCAGCTATGTAAATATTTTCTCACAGTCTGTCACATCTTTATTAAAAGTGTTATTTATAGAAATACAAAAAAGCTTTTAATTTCGATGAATTCCAGTTATTTAATTTATTATTATGCTTTTGATGCCATGTCTAAGAATTCATCAGCAAACCCAAGGTCATATAAGGCATATTAGATTATTATATATTTTCTTTTTTTGCAATATTTTTTCGTTTTCCTTTTTTTTTTTTTCTTTTATTGGCACAATTTTTTGTAGTTGTTCCAACAACGTTTTTTAAGAAGACTATACTTTCTCTACTGAGGTGCTTTTACATTTTGTTAAAAATCAACTGACTATTTTTATAGGTCTATTTCTGGACTGTCTGTTCTGACCCATTCATCTATGTACCTATTCTCTTCTGAAAAGCATCCTATCTTGATAAGTAACTTTATAGTAAGTCTGAAAATCAGACAATATGATTTATCTAACATTCCTTTTTTTTCAAAATTGTTTTAGCTATTCTAGTTCCTTTGTATAGGATTTTTTAATCAACTTGTCTATAGCTACACAAAAATTGTTGGGATTTTGTTTGTGTTGTATAAAATAACTATTGATTAACTGGAAGGGATTAAATACATTTAGTATATTGTCTCACAATCCATGAACACAATAGCTCTCTCTATATATTTAGATCATCTTTGATGTCTTTCATCAGAATTTTGTATTTTTTACCATGTATATGTTTTATTTATACCTAGTATTTCATCTTTTAGAAGCAAGAGTAAATTGGTGATTTTAAAATTTATTTTGTATGATTCACCAGTGAAACTATCTGCACCCAGAGATACATTTTTTAGAATGTTTTTAACTACAGATTTCAGTTTTATAATGGTTATAGGATTATTTAGGTTTTTCTCTTTCATCTTGGGTTTTTGTTTATTGGTAGTTTTGGTAGTTTATTGTTTCAAGAAATGGGTCATTTAATCTAAATCAATGAGTGTACATGCATAGTGTTGTTTATGTATTCCCTTACTATCTTTTTAATATCTTCAAGATCGATATGACCCCTTTTTCATTCTTGATTTTGGTCATTTATGTTGTCTTTCTTTTTTCTTTGTCAATAATGTGAGAGGTTCTTTTATTGATATTTATGAAGCAGGTTTTGACTTCACTGGTTTTTCTCTCTTATTTTCCTATTTTCAATTTCATTGATTTCTGGTCCTCTCTCTAGTATTTCCTTCTCTTTGATTTGGGTTGTTTAAGGAGGAAACTTAACTACTTTTCTAATATAAACATTTTACTGCTATATAATTTCTTTCTAAACTGCACTAGCTTCATCCCACATTGATGCTGAGTTTTCATTTTTATTCAAGGTATTTTCAGTTTTCCCCTTGAGACTTCCTTTTTGACCATGGATTATTTAATAAAAGTACATTGTTTAATTTCTAAATGTGTGCAAATTTTTTGTTTGTTTTTTGTTATTTTTTATTGAACTCCATTAAAATATGAGAATACATTTGTATATTGTCAGTTCTTTAAAGTTTGTCAAGGCTTATTTTAATGACCCAGAATACTGACTATCTTAATGAATGGTCTATGTGTACTTAGAAAAGTATATTTATTCTTCTGCATTGGGTAGAATGTTCTGTAAATACCAATTAAATTCAGTTGGTGGATGGTTTTGTTCAAATTTTCTAGCAAATCTTACCAATTTTTTGTCTACTACTTATATGTATTACTGACAGAAGAATGTTAAAATCTCTAGCATCGTTGTGAATTTATCCATGTCTGTGCTTCACATACTTAGAAGCCTTGCTTTTTGACACAAACACATTTTCATATTTTCTTGGATGAATTTACCCTTTTATCACTATTTTATGTCTCTCTTTATCTCTGGTAATTATTTTGATTTGAAGTCTATTTTACCATTAATACTATCATTCCAGAATCCTTTTAATTACTGTTTATGTAGTTTGTCTATATTTTTTAAAATACTCTTACTTTAACCTACCTATGTCACATTTGGAGTGAATTTCTTGTAGACAATACGTAGGGCCATTTTTTAAATCCATGCTGATAGTCTCTATCTTTTAACTGCTATTTTAGTTTCTTTATACTTACTGTATTAATTTGCTTAGATTAAGTTTTACTCTTTTATTGTTTTCCCTTGTCTGTTTTTCATTTCTTTGTTCTCCTTTTCTTATTTTTCTGTGGACTATTAAAACACTTCGAGTTTCCCATATAGTTTTTTCATTGTGATTTTGACTCTTCCTTTGCATAGCTTTTTTTAATGGTTGTGATAAAATACACACTACCTTTTCATTATTTTACCACTTCAGTGGGAATTTAGAAACTGCTACCCCTTTATGCTGGAGTTGTCCTATATATTCATTGAAAAACCCCAGCAGGCAGTGTTAAATTTTTGCTTTCAATTTTTTTTTTTTTTTTTTTTTGGTCAATATGCTTTAAAGAACTCAGGAGGAGAAAAATCTGCTTTGTTTACCCCAGATATTTACCATTTGTGTTGCTCTTCCTTTATTTCTGACTTTCCAGGTTTCCTTTTGGTGTCATCACCCTTCTATCTGAAAAGCTTCTTTTCACAATTTCCCTAAAATACATCATTTAGCTACAATTTCCTATGATTTTTCTTCATTTAAGAATGTTTTTACTTCACTTTATTCCTGAAGGAGATACTCACTGGATAGTGACTTGTGGGTTGACAATTTTCTTTTAACGCCTTAAAAATGTATCATGTTCTTCAGGGCTCTGTGGTTTCTGATGAAAAGCAGTCACTCAAATTCTTATTCCTCTATGTTGTTTTTCTCTGCTTTTGGGATTTTGGCATTGTCTTTAGTTTTCAGCAATTAGAGTATGATGTATCTAGTTATGGGATTTGTGCTTCTTAATCTATAGGCTTGTGTCTTCACCAAACTTGGGACATTTGCAGTCTTTATTTCTTCAAATATATTCCCATCTTTTCACTCTTTCTCTCTGCTCTTATGGTATCCAGTAACATGAATGTTAGACCATATTATTTATGGATCTCTGAGGCTCTGTTCACTTCTTCTCTCTTCCTCTCTCTTTTAAATAATTTCCATCGGTCTGTTTTTAAGTTTACAAACCCTTTTCTACGTTCTCTCTACTCTGCTAGTGAGCCCATTTAGTGAGCCCATTTATTACATTCAGTTACTGTATTTTTCATTCCTAAAATTTTCATTTGATTCTTATTATTGCCTGTTTCTATTTTAACATTTGTTACAAGAGTATTTGCAGTTTTTTTCACATCTGCTTAAAGTCTTTGTCAGAAAATCCCACATCTGTGTCAACGTTGGCACCGACCAATTGTATCTTCCTTGTGAGCTGAAATTTTCATGGTTCTCTTTAGGCTGAGTAATTTTAGCTTATGTCCTAGACATTTTTAACATTACAAGATTCTAGATCTTATTTAAATTGTATGGAAAACATTTTTGTTTTAGCTGACAGCAACCTGGTTAGACTCAGGCCACAAGTTCCAATTCCCAGTCTGTGGACCATGAATCAGTTCAGTTTTCAAAGTTTTCATGCCATTTGCTATTTGAGTCTGTCCTGAGTGTGCCCTGCCCTGTGGTCAGTTGGGATGGGGCAGTTTGGTTCTCAAAGCCTTGGGCATTATAATTAGGATCATATCCATGCATGCCAAGTTCTAGGGAGCTCTGGAGACATCAACAGTTTTATGGGGTTGCCTCCCTGAACTCTTCACTTGCTGCTATCTTCCTGTTACCTTCTGGTTCCCTGGGGCTTCCCTTATTGGCTCTGTGACCCAAAGCTTGGGGCTCTAGATCCCCATTCTGTCATGCTTGCCTGCAGTTGACCCCAAATCCTGTTCCCCCATACTCTCAGAATAGCAGTGAGATTGCCTGGGAAATGAAAGAACAGAAAAAAGGGGGAGATGAGGGGCTTCCCATAGTCCCGCTAAGTGCCTGAACTTCCTCTTCTGGCCCTGGAGCCTGGGCAGCCTGCTCTCTGCACCCTAGTCCTTACTTCCACTTCCAGTTTCTTCAGCACTTCCCTGTGGGGGAGGGGCATTGCTCATTCCATGAATCCCAGGTCCACCTGCTATGTTTCCCAGTCTTCTGATACCTGCCCCATGAGTCATGCCTAGGTTTCTTGATTGTGTTCAGTAGCAGAAAGGCCAGGTATAGGCCACTCCATCCTGCCTGCCTCCACATCAGGGATTGCCTCATTTCCTGATACCTAGGGGCCCTGGGCACTTATTTGTGTTCATTTCAGTTATAGATGGTGCAGAAATGAGTGTGTTTGTTCGTCCCTGCATGAATCTCCTTTACCTGAAGGGCTCAGTTTTTAGATGTGGAAACGCTGTCACAGTGCTTTTCCAAAAGGGTCCCTCAGTGGACTTAATGTCTTTGCCTTACTACTTTTAAAGTCGTCATTGAGGCAGTGGTCCTGATAACCAGTTTCTCTTCTGCCTCAGGACCTTGATCTGAATTGTTTACTGAGCCCAGAACATGGCTCTCGTGTTTCCTTGGGGGTAGCAAATCCTAGAGAATAACTTATAAACTCCTTTGTGAGAGCACTGGGAGTTCAGGGCATCTCATGCTCACAGCTGTGCCCAAAGGCAACCTGGTCTTACTGACCTAGGTTAGCACAAGGCAGGCGTGGATGTGCGAGGCTTGTGGGGACAGCACATTCCTTAGTCTGATTGCAGAGCTGGCAGGAAAGTCTACATCAGCCTCCAGATTCTGGAGTCTGGAAGCAGTGGAGGACTTGAACAATTGATCACTTGGCAAACATCTCTTCTGCTCCCACCCGCTGGTCACTCTGGCTGAGAAAGCCAGTTGCTCCTGGTTCTGCCTGCAGGGCCAAGATTAGCCTGTGAGCTGCAGGCTCTTCGCTCTCTGTCCTTGACTCTCCATTATTGGTGACCTCACATGGTCAGTTACAGAGGGCCATGGAGTCTTGTCTCCCTAAGGGGTAGACAAACAGCTTTTCGGAAAAGGAGATCTGGGGCAGTCACTGTTGGAGGGAGCGTGGAGGGCCCGTGCAGCCAGGCAGGTAGGCGTGCCAGCCAGTCAGACACGGCGAGAGCCTTCAGGCTGTGCCCTTGTGCACCCAGCAGTGAGCATCCCAACTCTGCATCTCCCCAGAGGGGCACAGAGACAAGCTGGCAAGGGGCAGAGGAGCAGGCTGTGGATCAGGGAGCGGACTGCTAAGCACGGACAGTGAGAGGCTAGAGTAGCCAGAGTGATGTGAGCTGTGGGAATTGTCGGCAGACCCTGCAGGACCCTCTCTGCCCTGTTCTGTGCCCATCTCTGGGCATCAGCCACTCACTAGTGCTTTAGTCCCCCTTACCTCGGGAGCACAGGGCTTTCCTGTGTCCACATAAGTGTCAAAGATAAGACAGATTGTTCTGCTTCTTCACAGAAGAAACCCGTGCTCCCCAACATTAGCATGGAGCGTGGCCAGCACCTCATTAGTACAGTCTTGGGTTGTCCATCCCCCTGTGACTTACACTCGCAGATGCATCCAGTTTGCATGAGATCCAGATCCCAAATCAAGCCCTGCCCCTGTTGCTGGGAGCAGGGGCCAGAGCAAGGTCAATGTTAACACTGTGGCTGTGTGTTTCGGTATATGTGTTATTCTGGATCAGTGGTTATCAGACTTCAGGGCAATCCTGGGGAGCAGAGAGGGGTCAAAGGCCCAACAAGCCCTAGAGAATGTGTGGCAGGTGCCTTCCCAGGCCCCACTAGAGAAACAGAGCTCTCAAGACAAGCCATTCTGGTCTGCTCCAAGAGCGCCTGGCCTGGGGGATGAGCAGCCTCTGTGGCATCCATCCCCGTCGGGTGGCAGGCACACAGCGTCAGGGGACATGAGTGAGCCCCGTAGTCTGGGGGCTCCTCAGAGGGAATGGTGGGAATGGTGCATGAGGGAGCCCTTGGAGGGACTCTAGGCCCAGTGAAGCCTGAGACCTGGGGCAGGGGGTAGGGAGCACAGTGTCTGCCTCGCTGACCCTGGCACAAAGGCCAGATGGGAGGGAGGTGAGGCTTCCCAGTCTCAGGGGAGGGTGAGGTGAGCAGCAAGAGATTAGGGGTAGCCAGGAGGGTCGCAAGCATGGTGGGCCAGTCAAGGGGCCTTCCCTCATGCCTGCTCTACCACCCCCAGGTCAGTGCCAATGGCAATGTCCTGCGCAGCGAGATTGTGGGCTCCATCAAGATGCGGGTCTTCCTCTCGGGCATGCCCGAGCTGCGCCTGGGCCTCAACGACAAGGTTCTCTTCGACAACACAGGCCGTGAGTATCCAGGCAGCACCGCGCCTGCGGACAGAGGACCTCACCCCTCAGAGCAGAGATGAGGGGTGTCCCCTGCCTGGGGAAACATGGATCACAAGTACTTGGAGGAGAAAGGTTCTCACGTTGCTTATAAGACAGCTATGAAAAATAACATCAACAGAACCAGAAGACTTGGGAGTAAAAAACCCAAAGTCAGGCCGTGGGCAGGCAGGGAGTGGGCCCCGGGTAGGCCTGTCTCCCCCGCCGGGCCTCAGCCACAGAGTGTAGGCCGTGTTCAGACTCTGACCAGTTGGCCTGGATGTGGCGCTTCTGTGGCAGGGCAGGGAGCAGAGAGGCCCGAAGGGGCTTGGGGTGGCTGGGACTCCATGTTTGCCAACTGGGCGACCGGAGTTAGAGCAGTGTCTGAGTCAGAATAGTTACATCACGGCAGCAGTGAGGGCCTCTCAGGCCCAGCAGGGCGGCCCCCTCCCAGTCAGGTGGGAAACCAAGCAGGGCCTGTTGTATGCTGTGTCCTGAGCTGCAGTGCTGGCTGGGCTTGGGTGAACCGGGCCGACCAGCTCTGCTCCCAGGGGCCACAGCAGTGGGACCCTGGGCACATGCCCAGGATATGATGGGGACCCCAGGGTGTGAGAGGAGTCAGTTGTCTCAGAACCAGCCCTCCCCCACCCCGGTGTTCTCACAGATTGGGATCCGCCCTTCCTGATCCCTCCCCTTTAGGTGGCAAAAGCAAGTCGGTGGAGCTGGAGGATGTGAAGTTCCACCAGTGTGTGCGGCTCTCACGCTTTGAGAATGACCGCACCATCTCCTTTATCCCGCCTGATGGCGAGTTCGAGCTCATGTCTTACCGCCTCAACACCCACGTGAGTGCTCCCTGAGCAGTTCCCCCCCAGCGAGTGGCTGCCTCCTCCCTGTAGGTGAGAGCTGTCCTGGTTCAGGGTGAGTCTCATGGCCTCCAGGTGGGGCCTAGGGCCACCATGCTTTCCCATCCTGCACCCCTCGAAGGTCCTTGGCAGTTCCCTGCTGTTTTAGGCTTGGTGCTCTGCCCCATCCTGGCACCGAAAGCCCAGGCAACAGTGCCCCAGCCTTACTTTCCCCTCTGTGAGACAGGGCCTTGTGAAACACCCAGGCGTGACCCCATCTTCCCTGTCCCCTACAGGTCAAGCCATTGATATGGATCGAGTCTGTGATTGAAAAGCATTCCCACAGCCGCATTGAATACATGATCAAGGTGTGTGCACCTGCATGTTGTGTCACCGTGGGGCGTGAGCACAGTGATGGGGCACGGATGCCGGCCTGGTGGACATTCTGGTGTCTCTGGCCTGTCCACGACCTTGGGAGGAGTAGGAGGAGGGGACATTGGCCAGGACCTCTGTGATTCCCATCTTGGAGGGTGAGCCCAGGACAGAGAGGAGACACAGGGACCAGGGGGCACCCTCCTGCCATTCGAGCCCAGACCAGCCTGGGGACGAATGGCACTGTCCCAGGTGGCAAGAACTGGGCCAGAGGGGCAAATGGGGGACCCCAGAAGCCAAGGACAGAGACAAATTCAGAAGTCAGGCACAGGGAGAAGCTCAGATTGTGAAGGCATGGGCAGTAATCAGGGAAAAATCGGAGAAACCTGGAGAAATCGGGGTCGTGCCTCAGACCAGGCTGGGGGATACACGGCCCTTGTGGGGGCGTGTTGGGCGGGCCATTCCACCTTCGCCCTCCACAACCTTGACTGCACCGGCCTCTTCCCCAGGCCAAGAGTCAATTCAAGCGGAGGTCAACTGCCAACAACGTGGAGATCCACATCCCTGTTCCCAACGATGCTGATTCACCCAAGTTCAAGACGACGGTGGGGAGTGTAAAGTGGGTCCCTGAAAACAGCGAGATTGTGTGGTCCATCAAGTCCTTCCCGGTGAGCACCCAAGTTGGCTGGTACCAGACTTCTGGCCCTACACAGGCTCCCTTTGCCTCTCACAAAGTGCGCAGGATGGCCTTTGTTTGGGAGCTAGTTTTTCAGCACAGACTGCTTTCCCTCTCTAATGCGTCCCGTCGCTGGGCCAAGTGCCTTCAGTTTCAGGAAAGCAGAGGCTCCTCACTGGTGACTGCCTGGCTCGTGGTCCGGATTTGAGCTCTGAAGTTTGGGTTTGCAGTGGTCGTGCTCCAAGAGCCAGAAAGGGCGGTGTGTGCGGGAGTTGGGGCCTGGAGTCTGAGGGGCATTTTATTGGCATTCCTTTCTCTGCAGGCCATGCTAGCTGTCTCTTGCTCATTTTCATTTTTTTCTTTGTTTCCAAAAGCTCTTGATACAAGGGAAAGGTTTTCTTTTTATACTAGGAGCTTTTCTTTGAGACAAGTTGTAATTCTTCTCATCAGTTTAGGATTTGTCTTTTGATTTTGCTTCTGGTGGTTTTTGCTATGTAACCTTTTCTGATTGATTCTTTGTTTTACTGTTATTGTTTAAAATAGATTTCTCAGTGTTTTCCTTTCATTGTAACTGGAACTTAGTCATGCTTTGAAAGACTTCCCTATTTCTGGTTTTAAAGACATCCACCCATGTTTCCTTTTTGAACCTGTGTGTTAGTACTTTTCACCTTAGATTTTAGATCCTTTCAAAGCAGTCGGGTGAGATACAGATCCAGTTTTATCTTTTTCCAAATGACTGTCCAGTTTTCTGACATCATGTACAAAAAAGGTCCATCCTTCCCCAGTGGTTTGAAATATATGTCTAGTAAGTATCAAGTGTTCTTGCAGCAGTCTATCTTTCTCTCAATGCACCAAGGCCACCTTTTAACCAGAAGGCTTAGTATATTTTAACACCCAGTAGACCAACTCTACCCACCCCAGCCCCATTGCCTGTTTCTTTCCTGACAATTCTTGCTTGTTTCATTTTCCTTAAGAATTTCAGAATGAATTTGCCATCAATGTATAAGTTTGTTGGGAAGATGTAACACTTTGTGGGATGGAGTTCTCCTGCACGCTAGCCTCCTGCCTCTGTCTGTCTGAGGACTGTTTCGACATCTACCTTGGAGTCATGTGAGCTTTCCTGTAGTTGTAAAAAAAACACTTTCATTGAAGCACAACAGGCAGAAAAGTACACCAATTTAAGGTGTACAACTCAATGAGTTTCCTCAGTGAACACATCATATTTGGAACCAAATATAAGCCACAGAGTACTCTCCCCAAGCCCTGGAGCACCCAGGCTCTCCACCAGATGCCTGCATTTCTCACTAAGATTACTTTTAAGTCAGTGTAAATGGGTCTTCTATTTCATTCTGTCTAACAAGTCACTAATGTTTCTGTGGCGATTTTATATGTTGGCACTTTTATTGGATTTCCTTGTTTGTAGCAGTTTTTCTTTCTGTTCTTGTGAGTTTTCAGATCTTCTCTCATACCATTTGCAACCAGATACAGTTTTCCCTATTCCTGCTCTGTTCCTGGGTTCTGGCGGCAGAGTGCTTCCGGGCAGCGAGGGCTCTGGGGGCTGCTAGCCTAGCCTGCGCCTGACACCGCCAGGTGTCCACTCTAGGTGAGATGCTGCGTTGGGCTGCATGCTCGGTCCAGCCCTTCTTTACTGCGTTTTTAGCATAGATGGGCAGTGAATTTAGCCAAGTGCCTCTTCAGTGTCTGTCAGTTCATGTCTCTTATTAGGATGGATTCAAACCATCCATGCATTCTGGGTAGTGCCGCCTGATGATGTTTTCTGTTGGATGCACTGTCGAATTCTGGTGGTTAATGTTGTGTGCAGGATTTATTTGTTCATATTCATAACTGAGATGGATTTTTTCTTGATAGTCTATCAGGTATCATTCTTAGACCCATCTCATAATTTCTTTGGCCCCCTTTAAGTCTTTCTCGTTAACTAGAGAATTAAACCCTGTTACAGGGACATGACTACATGAGGCGGGGAGGGGGACTGTTTCTCTGCGTGCCCTTTGCATTTCCCTTCTGTCTTCATGGGGCTCAGGTTTGGTTTGATTACTGTCTCCTGCAAGGCTGGTGGAGTTGAGTTTTATTCCCTGCCACCTGCTTTGTCACTGGGACCACATTATTGTTCCTTGATAGCCAGCATCTTCACTCAGCACGTGCTTCCTCTCGGGAGGGGAGCCCAAGCCCAGCACTAGGGAGCAGTGCGCTCCCTGCTCTGGAGCAGAAGCTGCCCTGTTCAGTGAGCTTGCTGCCAGGGGTCTGGGGATCCAACCTCGCGGTGTCCCAAGCGTGGTGAGAGCTCTGTACCCCACTGCTCTGGGTGAGACTGGGCCCTTGGGCAGAAGGCCAAGACTCCCTGCTACTGCTAGAGGCATGCTCCCTTTGCCCCCGGCACCGCTCCCAGCGCATCTCTGGAGTTGTTGCTCAGCTTCTGGAGCCAAGGCCACACCCCCTTATTTACCTTCCTGTGTCACCCTCCCTCTCCTTAACATTTCCCCTTGCTTTCACCCTGGAGCATGAGGTGTCCACTTGGCCCTGTGGCCAGGAAGGGTTGGGCCCATCACCCCACAACTGCTGCTCCTACAGCCGTGTGTGAACACGCACCCTTTCTTCTTTCCTCCCAAGGCCAGTCAGTCTCGTTTTCCTTGAAGCAACTATTTTTCCTCCTGAGAGTTTCTGAAACTTTCTCTTGATCCTTAGCACCCTATGATTTTCCCCAGAGTGGCCCGCCGCCTGCCCGTGAGGCTTATTAGGGCAGCTGAGCGCTGCACAAGCCCAGACCACACAGGAGCGGGTTCAGGCCAGGCTGGCAGCCTGGGCCTCTCCAAGGCAGCTTTTGGTCAGGCTGGGCTAGGACCTCAGCGTGGCCACATCCGCCCTTGTTTGCTCCCCAGGGTGGCAAGGAATACCTAATGCGGGCACACTTCGGCCTGCCCAGTGTGGAGGCTGAAGACAAGGAGGGAAAGCCCCCAATCAGTGTCAAGTTTGAGATCCCCTATTTCACTACCTCTGGCATACAGGTGAGTACAACCAGGCCTGCAGGCCCAGAGCAGACATGGACGAGCCAGGAGACCCTCCCAGAGACTTGGTCTGGGCTCGGATTGCTGCTCGTGGCACACATCAGTGTACCCAGCAGTGATGAGTTCTGCCATGTTGGCCCAGCTCTGCCCCTCTGCATGGGCAGGCAGCAAGGCCTGATGGGAAGAGGCCTTGTACCCATCTTCTCAGACCCAAACCTGTGCTTCAGCTCAGGCTCATGGACACACTTGCCCATAAATTAGAGTTGAACCTCTGGTGTCCACACACTTTTGGGGCCCATTTTCCTAGCTATCTCCTCAGAAAATCTGTGGGGAGAGAATTCCAGCCCTTCTCCAGGATTTGCTAGAGGGCTGCATTTATAGGCCCGCATCCCAGTTCTCCACTGTGTCTTCTAGAAGTAGCTCTGCCTCCCAGGGCTCTTCTCTGCCCCCTCCAGGCTATGCTCACTCAACTCTTCCTGAAAGCCCCACCCAGCACACCATAGTGAGGGTGATTATGGGGGGGACCAGGAGGGAGGAAGCATGTATGTATTCAAGGTCCTGGTACCTTGCCCCAGGTGCGGTATCTGAAGATCATCGAGAAAAGCGGCTACCAGGCCCTCCCTTGGGTCCGCTACATCACTCAGAACGGAGGTGCGTGCAGCCCCACTGTGGCTGGGTGGGGAGCATTGCTGAGAGAGGGTCTCCTTTGGCCTGTGCCACTGCCCTCAGGTGGGGGTCTGGCAGGTGGGGTGGTCTCCCCAGTAAAGAACAGAGCCTGGACCGTCTCTCTATCTCCTAGATTACCAGCTCCGGACCCAGTGAGGGACCATGGCCAATGCCCGGCCCTGGTGCCAGGGCTCCTGGCGGAAGCACCAGGAAGAAGCTCCTGCCAAGCACGCCAAAGGAGGGGGTGCCCTCCTGGCTCCGCCCAGGGGCCCCTCCTTTTTGGGGTAGAACTGCTCTGTGTTGCCACTCTCGCTCCGAAGTCCTTCAGCCAGAAAGGCTTGTTTTCGGAAGTCCGTCTCTTTATTCCCTTGAGTCTGTTTTGGGAAAAGGGAATGAAATGCTTCCCTCCTAGAGGTAAAATACAGCCTGTGTTGTTTAGCCTCTTGGGCACCAGAAAGTCTGAAAAATGTCCCCAGACCTCTGACTGCTCATGGCACCTCTTCACCAAGGGCTGGAAACCCCCTTGGCATAGGCAGCGCTGCCACGTTGCCACCATTCTGTTGAACATTGTGGTTTTGAATGTGTCGGGATTTTGTCCTATTTGTTGCTGTTTACGTGACCCTCACTGTCCACGCTCCCGCCCCTCTCCTGAAGCACTTGGGCAGCACTTATGAGGGCCAGCCCCTGCCTCCTCACCATCCACCCCTCAGCAGTCACCACCCCATCTGTTGGGCCAACACCTGTGCTTCCTTGGTGCCACTGTTCTGGGGGCTCCTGGCCTGGACCCACAGGCTTCCTTCCACAGGGTGCCTTCCCGGCCAGCCCATGCCACGTGCTGCTGTCACTCAGCCACATCAGTGTTCCCCCACCCGGGAGGTGGGGTCCAGCCAGGCACTGGCCTTGGAGGGTGGGGGGCACATGTCATCCATGTCTGTGTTCTTGCCATGATTACATTAAATTCTATTCATTAACCTGCCTCTCCTCTGATGCGCCGCCCACAGGCTACTCCTGGGTGACCAGGGGCAGTTGTGTGGCTCCCCTGGCTCCATTACATGCTTGTGGCCCCACACAGTGGTGCCACCCTGGATGTTCCTAGCCCCACCCTGACCTGCCAAGTGGGATGGGGCCTAGGAAACAGTGAAAGCCCCCACCTGACCTGTATTCATACAGGAGTTGCAAACTGCCACCTGACCCACAGAGAGACAGGGCAGTGTGTGCACAGGAGGTGCCCTGTCTTCCCACCATGCACCATAGCACCCATACTCATTCCTGTACCCCATCTTCCCACTGCAGTACTTACCTCCTTACCCCCTAATGCTGGTGGTCCTGCATAACCCACCCCCTCACATTTTCAAGGGCTGTACTCGCTTCTCTCCCATGTTACCCCGCACTCCCTTGGGAATGTTCTAACACCCACCCCTTGCCCACATCTGCAGCCAGTCTTCATGGCCTCCCTCTAGAAACCCTGGGTCTGAACCAGTTTCTGTCCTCACTGCTGCCCCTGGAGGCTAGGCTGCAGCTGCCAGGGCTCCTGGGGCACAGTCAACTGCATTGCCCAGCAGGGCTCTGTTTGGGACTAAAAATACACAAAAGTGTGTAAAAGAAAAAGCGCACAGCATAAAACAAGGGACCTGCATGAGCCTGGACAGGAGGGGGCGCAGGAGACTTGGTGTGAGCTGGCACAGGCAGTGCTCTCGGGAGCCAGGGCTCAGCTCTAGGATCAGGGCAAGGATGGGACTGGGCCTGCGGAGACCCAGCAGGAGGCTGAGGCCCCTAGAAGACCACTGTTTTGCCCACACTAGAAAAGCAGGTGGGGCAAGCTAACACCCTCCAGTCCAGGTGACGGGGCATTGTGTGCTCCCCTGGCTGGTGGAGAAATTCTCCCCTGATGTCCTGTGACCACTAGTTAGAGAGGTGAAGTGTGAGCTGCTTACATGGTATGGAAATGCCAGAGCCAAGACTACTGAGAACCAACCCTAGGGACACGATTCCAAGGTCTTCACGTGCAGGGCCACCCTAACTAACCCTCAGCACACACCTGGAGATGACAGAGCCTGTGGCAAGTCCGCAGGCAGCATACACAGGCCCACACTCTCGGGCCTTTTCACTCGAGCACCACAGATGCGTAGTGGGCAGTGAGTACACTGAGTGATGAAGGCTCCAACTTAGAAAATTCAGACAGGACTTGGGGGCAGTTCTAACAAGTAGTTCCCCTTACTGCAGTTTTGATTTCAAGGTTTCACTACCCTCAGTCAACTGAGATTGGAAAATATTAAGTACAATAAGATTTTGTGAGAGGCCACTGTGTATAATAGTTATGTGTATAATGTTATAATTTTTCTGTTGTAAATCTCATACTGTGTCTAATTCATAAACTTTATCGTCAATGTGTACTTGCTAGGATAAAGCAGTAGATACACAGGGTTCACAACTATCCATGGTTTCAGCCACCCACTGGGGTTCTTGGAACACAGACCCTGTGGATGAGGTGGGGGAGGGGACTTTTATAGATTGTAAAAAATAACTTCTAAATCAGAAAAGAACCCAAGAGGAAAATGGGCAAACTGTGTGAGCTAATGACTTTGAGATGAAATACAGACAACAAAGATGAAAAGATGTCCAACCTTTTGATAATCAGGAAATAACCAAAGATCACAGTGGCTATCTCATGCCCATCAGATTGACAGGGGAAAGAGGCTAAATGTCTGATGAAACCAGGTGTGAACAAATGAAGCCACAGAGCTCCTTGATGCTACTAGGCGTTCTGAAATGCCTGTGACTACTGTTTTAATTGGCAAACCCAGCAAAGTTAAAGCTGTATATCCTGCAGAGTGCCAGCGCTGTCCCTAGATGGAAGCACAGCCCTTCTCAAGGGTCCACGGCGCACATAGGCCCTGGTGTCTCGTGGCAGCTGTTATTTATTAGGAATTAACTATTATTTTTTATGTATACAAGCGTGGGGGTGCAGGCCAGAGAGGTGGGAGGTGAGAGGATTCACCAGAGACAGAGTGGGGAGCAGAACAGGCAGATCCACTGAAATACACTGCTGAGGGGAGCAGCAGGGAGGTCTGCTGCACCATGTGGGTCCCCTCCCTGGCCAGGGATCGAACTCGCACTGCTGTGCCGCAGATGCTTCACAGTGCGGCGCTCAACCCGCTGTGCCATCAGAGAGGCCCAGAAACTAACTTCTGTCCAACATGCTCAGAATGAACTACCTGTGCACTCCCCGCGTGGTCTGTGCTGGTCTCAGACTACTGATAATCAATGTTGTGTCTGGACCTCATGGTTATGATTGCAAGATGCTCTTCAGTGATAGCCGTCAGGAAACTTTGGAAAAAAAATAGAAGTTTACTGCTTGTATGACCTGGAAATGGCACAGCACACTCGGACCACGGTGAGGTCACTGTAGAGAGTGAGCACACAGTTCTGTGCTCCTGCTTTCATTTGGGGTCAGTGGCAGGGGAGGTCTAGCATTTCCAGGCTCACTCGTGGTAAATTTAAAACATGAGAGTAGTTATTTAGAAAGAGCCGTAAGTGGCCCTATCTAGTCAGTCATCTAAATCAACCAGGATCTGTAGAACAAAGTAGCCTCATGTCAGAGGTGACCTGGCTTCTTACCATGTGGCTGGTGATATTGGAGCTCATCCTCTCTAGAGTGGACACCACAGCATTAAAGCTCAAGTCATTACAAAAGTCATTACAAAAAGAAAAGCCAATTTTCAGGGTACATGGTAGAAAGCTTGAGAAAATAAACCCTGAAATAATTTTCTATGTGATAGACTTCTCTCATAGAATTTTAGTTGGGACACACACACAAAGAAAGATTGTGTCTATAGTAAAACTGCTGCAGTAAATTTCATGACCACAAAAAATAAATAAGTAACTATCCAAACAATATCCTTTTCCTCAATAGGAGAAGAAACAAAGTGATCTTTTCATACAATAGAACACAGTAGTAAAAACTTGTTGAAGTTAAAACACCGATCCAAAAGAGTACCTGTACCCCCATGTTTATTGCAGTACTATTTACAATTGGTAAGACCTGAAAACAACCCAAATACCCAAAAGTAGAGGACTGGATCAAGAAGATGTGGTACATATACACAATGGAATACTATTCAGCAATCAAAAATAAGAAACTAGGGACATTTACAGAAACATGGATGAAACTAGAAGGAATTATACTCAGTGAAATAAGCCAGAAGGCAAGAGAAAAATATCAGATGGCCTTGCTTTTAGGAGGAATGTGAAAAAACAACAGTCAAAACAAAAAATAGGAAGAAAACAAAACAAACAAAAAACAAGAGAAAGCTAAAGGAAATGGGCAATCATAACCAAAAACAACCAAACAAACAAATAAAAACTCAACAAGATCAAAAGATCAAAGATAAACCCAAGGGACTATGGGGGTGGGCGGAGGGAGGGGAGGGCAAAGACAGGGATGAGGTGTAAAGAGCACAACGGACTGAGGTGACGGTGCACGGGTGAAAATGGTGGTGGGAACCCCCTGGGGAATACAAACAATGTCAAATACAATTAAATATAATATAAAAAAAAACTTGTTGATGTTGAGCAGTCATGATTCACAATGAATCTTACATAATAGCACTGAGTTATAAAACTAAATAATGAAAGTAAATGTATACTATACAATGACTATAAAGTGTTCATATTAACATTTAATATTTATATTAGTGAATATACTGAAATCCATATATGTGTAGCAAATCTAATAAGGTGCTTAAAAATTGCAAAGCTCAAAGTCTGGTTATCAGCAGCCTCTGCTATATTGCTGGTTTTCTCAGCTTGACAATGGTGGGTTTTTGTTTTGTTTGCTTTTTGTTGGTCATAAATACAACTTAATTTTTCAAAAGAGAAGATTTAAGGGAGGGTGATGCAAGAATTTCTAGAAATGAAAAATACAGATGAGACACAGGTGAAAATATAATGAAGCAGAAAAAAGATCCTGAAGGCAATTACCCAGGCACAGAGATTTTTTTTAATATTTTATATTTTCCTACATGCTATATGTGTGTGTGTGTGTGTGTGTGTATGGTGATGGGGGTTGAGAGGCGAGAGAGTAAGAAGATATAATACCCACAAGTATCTAAAACAAATCAAATAGTGGGAATTATGGAATCTCAATATACAATAATGGTAATGGCCATAGAGTTCCAAAATTAAAATAATTCTCAGATTCAGAAACTAGTGAGCCCAAACAAGGATGCACAAAACCTGAATCTATAACCAAAAACATGAAGCCAAAACACAAACCACATAATCAGGGGTGATCATAAGTACAACTCAGAGAGGATAAAAACACAAGAAAAATGAAAATAATCAGGTTCAAAGTGACCTCACAGTGGACAACACAAATTTGGAAGATGAGAAACAGCCTCAAATTGCAGAGAGAAAATGATCAACCCAGAATTCTGTACTCAGCTAAACTATTGGGCTGTTGGGAAAGTCATGATGCATTTTTGCTTGAAAAACAGAAAAGATACGTCATGACTTTTCTGACAACCCAATATAAAAGAGCGAAGCTTTTAAAAAACTTAGCAGTGGGAGGCCCTCATGCAAGTAATGTCAGGAAGGAGATTCAAAGCCTAAGGAAGGAAAGAGAGGGCAAGGAATGCTGGAAAACTTAGAATCACAAGGACTATCCACATGTGGACTGTATGAAGCAGTGACAGTGTTGAGCAACATCTGGACTGGCAGCATCAGTCACTACTAAAATTCTGGACATCAGTATCCAGCAATACAGGATATTGGTGGTTGGCACTGATGAATGCCAAAGTCTTTATGCTATTTAGGAGGAAGACAGACTAAAGCCTCAAAAAGCTATGTATTCGTGGGTAATTTCCAAACCAGTGATTAGGAAAAGGTTTAAAGAAAACTTTAACATGCCAACAAAAAGAAAGAAAGGAAAGAGAGGCATAGTAAAAATAAGCATAAAAAAAAAGATGTCCTAAAAAAAAAGCTTTAATTAATAAACAGCACTTAAAATAGCACCAATGCTTTTCCTTTTGGGCTACAGAAACAAAATGGTATTGTAGAAACAGATCCAATAGATGTAAGTGCACCACAATAGGTGTAAATGTAGCAAACCCGATAGTTTAAGATATTTTCAGGTTGACACACAACTGACAAGGGGTTAATTGACAAGATCTACAAAAATACTTAATGTAGCAATTAAAAATAAACAGCCCAGTTAATAAATGGACAGCAGATTCTAAAAGCAACTTTCCCAAAAAAGTTATCAAGAAGGTCAATAGATTCATAGAAAAATATTCATCATTTTTAAAAGAATTTTTTAAAGAATTATTTTTATTTATGCATACAAGAACTGGGGTGTAGGCCAGAGGTTTGTAGGGTGAGAGGATTCACCAGAGATAGAGTGGGGAACAAGACAGGCAGATTGGGCCTCCCTGGTGGCGCAGTGGGTTGAGCAACACACTATGAAGCAGACCTCAGCCACTACAGCACGAGTTCGATCCCTGCTGCCAGCCAGGGAGGGGACCCACATGGTACAGTAGACCTCTCCTGCTGTGCCCGCTGCTGCCCTCAGCAGTGTRCTTCTGTTGATCTGCCTGTTCTGCTCCCTGCTCTTTCTGTGGTGAATCCTCTCACCCCCCCGCACCTCTGGCCTGTACCCCAGTGCTTGTATGCATAAATAAATAAATATTAAAAAAAAAAAAAGACAGGCAGATTGACTGAAATATACAGCTGAGGGGAGCAGTGGATGAGGCAGGAGAGGTCTTCTGCACCATGTGGGTCAGCTCCCTGGCCGGGGATCAAACACAGGCTGTGATGATAGTGGTGATAGTGTGATAGGGCTGAGACTTAATCTCTACTTCACCAGAGAGGCCCCTCATCATTATTTTTAATAAGACAATTGCAGATCAAAGCCACAATGACCTATCGTCCCCAACAAGTTCTGGAGAGGATGTGGGAAAAGAGAAATCCTAATGCATCATTGAGAAAATAAACTGGTACAGTCATTTTAGAAAGTGATCTGAATTTAACTTAAAAAAAAGCAAACTAAAAATGCTAGCAATGCTAAGTGACCCAGCAATCCAACTCTTGGGCATGTAACCAAAGAATATGAAACCATCAATTCAAAAAATTGCATACTGTATGATGTTTGTTATAACATTATTTACAATAGCTAGGATATGGAAACAACCGAAATGGCTCCTGATAGACGGCTATATTAAGAAGACTGTAATATTATTCAGCCATTCGGAAAGACAAAATGCTGCCATTTACAGTAAAATGGAGTTTGGGGGAATCTGTCAGTAATCTGTTAGGAAAGTCCAAATGACTAAAACACAGATTGTATAGTGATATAGCTGATGATTTAACAAAGGAAAATAGGACTAGCAGGTACTGATAAGTGGAGCGAGGTTACTGAGACTAAGAGTGAGGATGGAGGGGCAAAGGGTAAAGTAAAATACTGAGCCTGTGAATAAACAAGTTTATTACATTCCTCAGAGTTGGATAATTTGCAAATTGGGGAGGAAATTGTCAGGTATAACAAAAACACAAGATACAACTACCTCCTACTTATGAAATACACATCTGGAAGGTACACAATACCCTTAAAAGTAAGATGACAGAAGATAACAAACTTAATGTAGTTATTCTAATATCAAACAGAATACATTAAAAGGCAAAAAAAAGTATTAGACACTCCTCTAAAGTTCCTACAAATACTCAATAATTTTTAGTATTATCATCCACATTCTCTGAGGAACTCTCAAAGGAATTGAGCTAGAATTCAACAATAATGAAGTTCCTTAAAGTAGTTACAAGTATATGAAGTTTTTAACAACACTTCTAAATCACCATGTGTTGAAAATATATAACAGAAATTAGAAAATATTAGAGAATTTTTAAATCTGTTTGTAGGTTCCATGGGTGTGTGCTCACTTAGAAAATTCATCAAGCACTCTTCTATAAATGTGTTACGCTTGAGTAAAACATTTACAAAGAAAAAGACAACTCTTTAAAGCAGAAAAAAAAACAATAAAAGTGTGACAACTAGACAAACAGCTGACTCTTCAGCAGCAACAAAAGATGCCAGATGCCTGTAAAATGACATTTTCAATGTGTTGAAAGAAAACTGCCAACCAGATTATACACCCCCCAAAAATTTCAAGAATGTAGTTGAAATAAAAACATTTTTCAAACAAAACCCAAAAGACTTTGCCAGCAGCAGACTTATACTAAAGAAAATTCTAACATGTGCTTCAGGCAAAAGGAAATTGATCCCAGATGAAAGGTCAAAAAGGAAGAAAGAACAAAGAAGTAGTAAGTATACTGGAAAACTTAAGATAGGTTGCAGGAAGCAACAATAATGTCTTCTGAAGCTTAAAAGAAGTGATAGAATTAACATATACAGAAGAAAAGAAGCCTTTGAGGAGTACACGAAGTGAAAATGTACAGTTCTGTGTTATCTAGGAGAGTTAAGTCCTTTGATTAATATGCATTTTAATTTCTTGGGGAACCGCTAAAATAATAAAAGCAGAACTATAATTTCCAAATGTTCAGAGTTTAAATGATGATTTTTTTTTCAAACCACAAATAAACCAAAAGAAAGCAAGACGTGAGATAAAAGGGAACCTGGAAAAAGTAAGACAGTAATATGGTAGATAACCTATATTTAAATGTGATATCAGTTATTACATTAAATGTAAAGGAACTAAAGTTTCCAACTAAAAATCATTCATTTTGTCAAGCTGGATTTTTAAAAATTCCAACTCTGTTATTTATAAAAGACACATCAAAGCCATAAAAGTGCACAAAAGTTCAAAGGATGGGGAATAAACCATATAAATTCTGACCAAAAGAAGGCTGGAGTAGCTATATTAAGATGTCTCAAGGCAAAATCATTGCAGGAAATAAAGAGGGACATATTATAAGAATAGCAGTTTCATTTGCTCAGGAAGATAACGACTTTAAAATTTGAGTGACCCTAGTAACATAGCTTCAAAATACAAAAGGCAAAAATTGACTCACCAGCCAGTAAAAATAGGTAAATTACAGTCATAATGAGAGATTGACATTCATCACTCTTGGCAATTGATGCAGTAAACATAAATAATCAAATAGTTTATAAAGACAAACTATTTGAACGGCACAATTAATAAATTTACTTGATGATTCTGCATATATGCGGACTACTGTATTTGGCAACCAGAATACATTTTCCTTTCAAGCGCACATTGGGTCATAAAGAAAGAATGAAGGAAGCCTTCTCTTTCTTTTCTTTTTTTATTGAAGTACCATTGTTTTACATCCTTGTTCTTTTTTTTTTTCTTTTTTTTCCCACATATAGGACTTCTCCCCTCAGGTGTGGTCACTGTAACTCTCGCACCACCAAAGCACCCACAGTCCTCCACCATGGAACTTGTCTCTTGACCTAAATAATGTTTAGTTAGAATTAATTTTAAAACAACAATGAAAAAAATATCTATATTTGGGGCATTAGTTCAAACTAATCCACTAGTCAAAGGAGAAATTCTAAGAAATTCATAAAATATTTTGAACCGAGAGATAATAAAAATACTACATTTCAAGACTTGTGCAATGTAGCATTGGGAAGGAAATTTAGGTGTATATATTTTATAAAAATATACAGAATTTACATAAATAATGTAAGTCACAAATTACATATAAGTTACATATAAGATGTTATAGCAATACATAAAGCATATATAATGCTATATAAATTACGTGGTTTTATACATATTATGTTATATATACATATATAACATGTTATGTGTACACATAAGAAAAAGTAAATTATGATCTTAGCATCAGTCTCAGGAAGTTAGAAAAACAACAACCAAATAAATCTAACAACATAGAAGTATTAGAGAACAGATATGAAGGAAACAGAAAACGGTAAAGAAAGTCATCAAACCCACATGTTGATTAGTTTAAAAAGCGAATGAAATTGGGAAACTGCAGGAAAATTTGATCAAGATGAAAAGAAGGCACAGATAAGTACTACTGCAAAAGAAAAAGAAAAATTCTACAGCGTCAAGGAGATTGGAGCAGGCCAGACACTGGTTTGCAAAGCATTACGCCCACTTTCCATTCACCACGCTGTGTGCCTGGCCCAGGGCCCCACCACTGAGAGGAGGGGGAGTCTTCTCTCCACACAGACACCACATGGCTAAGAGCCCTGTATAAAAAAATATCAAGCAACTTCATGGTGGCAAATCTGAAAATCTATTCAAATTTCTAGGGGAAAAAAAACTGACTCAAAGTGAAATTCAAAATCTGAATAGTCTTATAATGACTATAGAAGTGGAACTACTCAAAACTCCAGGCTCAGATTGCTTTACTGGGAAAGTCCTACCAAACACTGAAGAAAACATTTCAAAAGAATTTTATAAACTCTTCCAGAGGAAAGAAAAATAAGAAACATTCCCAGCTCATTTTATGAGACAGCATATACAACATCATCTTGAAAAAAGATGAGACAGGGATATGATAGACTAATCTCTCACAGGACAGTTAATGTGAAACCCCTAAACAAAAAGTGGGGTATAGGCAGGGGTTAATAACCGGTTGCTTCCATTTGAGGTCAACTCACACAAAAGGCAATTAGGTTGCTCACCAGCTGACATTAATACGGAAATGACCCCAAATGACCCTGGTGGACCCAGAGCAGCCACAGTGGTCCCTAAGGACTGACAGAAACTTCCATGGTGCAGTCTACTACACAGTAGGCCCACGGGGTGCAGCCTGCTGAGACCACACTCATATGTGAAGTCCATCCTTGACTGGAAGGTTCAGAAATGTGTCACTATTTCTTACACAACCGCATCTCACAGTCACACTCAGTGTCTTGTACCAAAGCTGAACCTTTTCCTGGCCCACCTCCCCACAATTCCACCCCTGGGCATCTACTCAAGAGGACTGAACATGCATCACCATGAAGACACAGATGCAAAGGTTCACAGAAGACTTACTCACAATAGCCCCAAACTAAAGACACAAATGGTAGATAAGCCGCACAGAGCAATAGCATAGAACAATGAAGAAGCGCAACAGTCACACCTCCACAGAACAGATTGCAGGCAGGTGCAGAAGCAGCACCATGGGAGCAGGAGGCTAAGTATAGGGAGCCTTCTGGAATGGTGCACATCGGATCCGGGTGCTGCTCATACGCATGTGTATGTCAGCATCAGGCTTTACTCATGAGTGTTATACACTTTGTGTGCACATGGTATACCTTAGTTTCTCAAAGCAGAAAAATAAAAATATAATTAAAAATTAAATTGTAGCTCTAAAATATAAACAATGTTAATGAAAAGAGCAAAGTAGGGAAGGGCATTTGCTTATTTATACAAAGTTTAAAATCACATAAAACAACATGTGTATTGGCCATATAGCATGTAATAAAGTATAAAGTCACGTAAGGGGGGGCCTCCCTGGTGGCGCAGCAGGTTGAGCACTGCACTGTGAAGCATCCGTGGCACAGCAGCGCGAGTTCATTTCCAGCCAGGAGCAGACCCACTGCCTCGCCCGCTGCTCCCCTCAGCAATGTGTTCAGTCAGTCTGCCTGTTCTGCTCCCCTCTCTGTCTCTGGAGAATCCTCTCACCTCCCGCGACTCTGGCCTGTAACCAGCTCTTGTGTGCATAAATAAGTAAATCTTAAAAAAAAAAAAAAGTCATGTAAGGGAAAGACTGACCCCAAACTCTAGACAGCAGAGCCCTCTGGGACTAAGTCTGGGACCATGGGCCTCAATTGCATCTGTCAAGTTTTACTTCTTCTGATCAGAAGTTCACACCTGTCTAATTAAATTGTCATCAGTCTATTGGGACGGCCTGAGATCGCTCTTCATAGGGGTGGTGATTCAGAGCCTTCCCCTGCTCACAGTCCCACGTGGCTCCCCAGTGTCCTCAGAGTTGCATTCCCACCTCTCTTCTGCGGCTCTCCTCTCCTCCTCATTCCTTCCGCTCCTGCCGCCCCTGCCCCTCCACCCTGCCCCTCTCAGCTCAGAGTCTTTGCAATCACAGGCCCCTCTGGACCACCTCCTTGACACCTGTAGCCCAGCTCCAGTGTCACCTCAGTCTCTTCAACTCAGTCCTGCATGCACATTTTTTTTGTTCCACATTTTCCTGTGTCTTCCCAGAAACCCAATAGCAGGGTCCCCTGTCTGGGTTGTCACTGATGTTTTCCCCCGGGGTCCAGGATAGTAGTGTCTGGTGGGGACTAGGACCTAGGGACACGCCCACATGGCACTTCCAGACATGACCACGAGGGGGCGCGTGTGGGCAAAAAATCAATTCTCAGTTCATCCATCCCCAAGTATGGACCAGAACCAAAGTGAAAGGGAGAAATGGAGGGACTAGTCCGGGAAGGAAGAGTCCCATGGCTTCTCTGAGCACTGGGGCCCCAGATCCCTGAGGTTGCTTCTACAGGTTTTCATTGTGGTGTGATTATGACAGATGTGGAAACTGAGGCGCAAAAACGGTAAACGCCCCAGTATCATGGGGAAACTATGTGGAGGGTGAAGGGGGGGTTCTGGGTACCCTGATCTCCTGGGGGCAGGTGTCAATGAGCCACACTGACTAGAAGGATCGAGTCAGGATAAACCAGGAGTGAGACTAACCACCTTCCCTAAATTCAGAGACTTCTAGCTCTCAGCAGGTTGCCTAGTCTCTGCCAGAGCCCCAGAGCCCCCACTGTACACCCAGGGAAACGGAGACCCCAAATTAGGCTGGAGACAGTCACAGGAACAGGCAAGGGGCTCCGCACCCACTTCATCCCAGCTCCCTATCCAGCACCCTAGCGGGGTCTATGCCCAGGCCAGGCTCCCCAGAGAGTTCCAGGGCAAAGCTGAGTTCTCTTTGCTGTCACTAGGCCCCTCGCCCTCTCTGGGCCTGTCTCCATGTCCACATGGGGGTTCTGTGCACCATTTTTTTTAAGATTTATTTTTATAATAATCAAATACTCTGGGGCTTAGGCCAGAGTCTCGGGAGGTGAGAGGATTCACCAGAGACAGCAGGAATCAAAACAGGCAGACTAACCGAAATACACTGCTGAGGGGAGCAGGGGTGAGGCAGGACAGGTCTGCTGCGCCATGTGGGTCCCCTCCCTGGCCATGGGTCAAACTTGCGCTGCTGTGCAGCAGATGCTTCAAGGTGTGGTGCTCAACCCGCTGCGCCACTGGGGAGGCCCCTGTGTGCCATTTTTTTGAACAGTCTCTTGAAGAAGGACCTCTAGGTTGTTGTCATCCAAGAGGGAACTGCTAAGTTGCCCTCTCCAAAGGAGGAGGCAGAAGGCCTCTGGTGTCGCCCCTGCTATTTCTAAATGAAGTGAAATTCACACAACATGAAGTGAGAACTATTTTCAAGCAAACAAGTCTGTGAACAACATCCACCATAATACACAACCTCCACCTCTTTCTAGTTCCAGAATGTTCCATCACCTCAAAAGGAGACCAAGTCCCAGTGAGAGGCCACTCCTGTGCCCCTCCCCCAGCCACTGAGGTCCACACATTTGCTCTCTGTATGAGGATTTGCCTGTTCTGGACTTTTTATATAAATGGATCACACCCTGTGTGGCCTTTTGTGTCTGACCTCTCACTCAGTATCATGGTTCAGGCTCATCCGCCTGATGTAGTATGTATCAGAGTTTTACTCCTTTTCATGGCTGAGTGGTATTCCACTGTGTGGGTATGATGCTGTTTTGCTCATCTGTGGACCAGCATTTGGTCTGTTCCCACACTTTGGCCTCTGTGAATCATGCCACTATGGGCGTGGGCGTGAAAAATACCTGTTTGAGGCCCTACCTTCAGTTCTCTTGGAGAAATAGGATACCTAGGAGTGACATTTCTGGATCACATGGTAGTTCCATGTTTAACTTTTGAGGAATTCTAGTTTGGTTTCTTTGTTTGTTTTTTAATGATATTTAAAGATCATGGGTCCTGCCAAAGTGGGAGTACTGTGCCTGGAAATTTCTAACGAGTTCTTTCCAGTGAGCACTTTCCTCTGTCCCTACCTGTCCCTCTTGTCAGCCTGGCTCCAGTCCAAGTCACCACGACTTCCTCCTCCATGTGACCCCCAGCCCCAACCTCCCTGCCCTGAACCTGAACGTCCCCCGCTCTGGCTATATCCTTACACCACACACCGGTGCTACCGAAAGTTCACACCATTTAAAGTGCCACCCAGGTTGGCCTGAGTGACCACACACGTACGTGCGCGCATATGTATAGACTCGAGCGGCACTGAATAGAATTTTGGTCAGTGACTCACTGCAGCTGGGACGGTGGCCACACAGACTGCGCTACTCCTCCAGACGTGTGCAGACTGGACATCTAGGTTTGTGGGGTTACATTCTGCAGCATTCACACACAACAAAATCTCATGACATATTTCTCAAAACATGTGCCTATTAAGTAACACATGATTGTATTCACTTTTGATTAAGCTGTAACAGCAAGATGTGTAAAATACTGAGCTCTGAAGTGTGGCGCCTGATGTGTTTTTCCTCTGTGTATGCTCAGATGAATACCTCACGCACGCACGCACACACACACACACACACCCCTTCATCTAGGGCAGGCACCCCTATGTCACCTCCCAAAAGAAACCACGTTCCTTTGGCCGGTACCACTGGTTCAGTTCACGGTGCTTGAACTTCAGATAAACTGATTCTCAGTGTCCTGCTGGGATCTGACTGCTTTACTTCATCACCCTGCCTTTAAGATTTACCCACAGCTCTTTGCCTTGCGCGCGCCACCCGAGATCCTGGTGTCGCCATGGACCGCCGCCCCGCCCACTGTTACCGGTATTGTAAGAACAAGCCGTACCCAAAGTCTCGTTTCTGCCGAGGGGTCCCCGATGCCAAGATTCGCATCTTTGACCTGGGGCGGAAAAGGCAAAAGTGGATGAGTTCCCCCTCTGTGGCCACATGGTGTCAGATGAATATGAGCAGCTTTCCTCCGAGGCCTGGAGGAAATCCTGCCCGTATTTGTGCCAATAAGAACATGGTGAAAAGCTGTGGCAAAGATGCCTCCCACGTCCGAGTGCGGCCCCACCCCTTCCACGTCATCCGCATCAACAAGATGCTGTCCTGTGCTGGGGCCGACAGACTCCAGACCGGTATGCGGGGTGCCTTTGGGAAGCCTCAGGGCACTGTGGCCAGGGTTCCCATTGGCCAAGTCATCATGTCTATCTGCACCAAGCTGCAGAACAAGGAGCATGTCATTGAGGCTCTGTGTAGGGCCGAGTTCGAGTTCCCTGGCCACCAGAAGATCCACATCTCCAAGTGGGGCTTTACCAAGTTTAATGCCGATGAGTTTGAAGATATGGTAGCATCCCACATGGCTGCCGGGTCAAGTACATCCCAAATCGAGGCCCCCTGGAGAAATGGCAGGCCCTGCACTCCTGAGAGCAAAAGAACTGCCCACCTGATAGTGACTCAAATAAAAGTCCCATCCTTAACAACAAAAAAAATATATATATATGTATATATAATAAAAAAAAAATTACCCACAGGCTCAATCCTTCTTCCTTGATGTATACTATTCCGGCATCCCCTAAATGCAGTTTATTTCCCAGTTCTCCCAGCGATGGGTGTATGAGTCATGTTCAGAGTAAAACACACATCCCAGGCCTTGTGGCCAATGCATGTCTTCATCTCTCGTAGGTAAATACAGACACGCATCATTTAACCACGTTCTGGCCAATAACGGACAGCGTATGTGATTATGGTCCCAGTAGGCTGCACATTGTAACCTAGGTGTGCAGTGGGCTGTATCATCCAGGTGTGTCTAACTACTCGCTGATGTTCACACAACCACAAATCACCTAGTGAAGCAGTTCTCAGACTGTTCCCATCGTTAATCGTAGCATGACTGTACCCAAGAACGGAATGTCTGGGTTGTAGGGAAGGGAAAATGAAACAGCTTTCTAAGGCGGTTGTGCCAGTTTTGCCCCTGCAGCCACTGGGGCTGTTCCAGGGCTCGGCGTCCTCACCAGCACAGGCGCCATCCGTGGCCTGTGGCTCACACTTGCTCTGCTCCCTCTGCCTCCCAGCCCCCTGCCCACTGTCTCCCTGTCCTCTTGGGGGTCCAGCGGGGTGCTGCCTCCCTACCTGGGGCCTTCCAGCCACCCTGTCCCTCCTCCGCCTTCCCCCCACAGCTCCGAGCCCATCCTGCTGCTGGAGCCTCTTGCTCTGTTCTTTTTTGAGGCAAGGCATCTGCAGGCCCCTCTGCCTCCAGGACCTGACCGAGTCAAGGGGTCCCCAGCAGAACTTGTCTCCCCCCCCCCTGCAGCGCCCTAGAACACTGGAGGCGCTGTCCTGACTCAGCGAGCCCAGCAGCTTCGGGGCAAAAAGGGGAAATCAAGGCTCACACTCCCCGTTGTTGATGGGGAGCCACTCTCACCCCCTCCACACTCTTAATCGCTCCTCCCATCGGCCCACACAGAGCCTTTGCCACCCGGCTCCCCCGACAGGCTCCACCCGCCACCCCTGACCCTGGACACGTGTCCCTTCCCTGCAGCGCACACCGGTGCTGCTTCTGGGGCCAGGCGGTGCCCAGCTGTGGGCTTCCCAGCACTAGTGCCCTGCCCAGGCACTAGTGTCCTGCGCCATCTGGCTCTTCCTCCAGCCAGCCCTTCCCCACCCTCATTCATTCATTCCTTCGTTAAGGTCATTTTGTTTTGTTTTTTAAGAATCTTTTTTTTAAAGATTTTATTTATTTTTGCTTTGAAGAGCTGCAGTGGAGGGGATCAAACTCAGGATCTATTTTTTTTTTAAGATTTATTTATTCATGCACACAAGAGCTGGGGTACAGGCCAGAGTCACGGGAGGTGAGAGTGTTCACCAAAGACAGAGTGGGGAACAGAACAAGCAGATCCACTGAAACACTGCTGAGGGGAGCAGCGGGTGACGCAGGAGAGGTCTGTTGCACCATGGAACTCAGGCTACAGTGACTGCGGTTGGGCCCAAACTCAGGATCTAAATCAGGCTTTTAGGTGATGGGTCTTCCTGGCAGCAGCACTGACACTTAACCCCTAGAACACCAGAGGCCCTTGTTCAGGTATTTAGAGCACTTATTCTCCATTCAGGGAGCAACTGGGGCAGACAGACAAAACCCTTCCCCAAGAGAGGCGGTAGTGAGGAGCCAGGACTCCACATGGAGGCAGAGGTGGGGAAATGCTTTCACGTAGAGGATGAGGTCGGGCACACGTGTGGTGTGGGGAAGACAGAGGAGCAGAGCCCCTGGAAAGAGTGTGGGGAGTCAGGAGGGCTTGGAGGTCTCACAGCCCACCCTGGTAGCTGATGGGAGAGGGGGAGAGACAGCAAGGAGGGAGGTTAAGGGCTGGGGCAGTGGTGGGTGTGAGCAGGAGGGAGCTGAGAGTGCTTGGGACAGCAGGATTGTGGGAGCATGAGGGCGCTGTGGAGGCCCCCCAAAACTCTGGGCAGCAAACACACATGACCAGGGTATTCCTCACTATTGATTTTTTTTGTTGACCAGGGGATTTGGATCTTCAAAAATGCCACATAATTGTGTGCGCACCACGACATACACAGGTGCACACACAACAGAGACAACACACAGCACACACACGGCACGCAACACACACAACACAGAGACACACACTCGTGCGACACATGACACACACAGCACAGACATGCCAGGTGCACACGTGCAGACAACTGCACACATGTAACGCCACACAGAGAGCCCTACAACACAGACACCACGGTCTGCACACACCCGCCGTGCACTGCCGCGCCGCTCCAAGCCCAGCCTTCGAAGGGCTATTTCCAGCCTACGGTCCCCTGCTCTGCGCCCCCAGACCCCACCCCCCACAGGGCTAGCTGGATGTCCGTGTCCAGGCTGAGCCAGGGCCAGCTGCTCTTGGTCCCGAGTCCTGCCCCTCTGACCATTCAGTACTGGGGCCTCCGGGCACAAGGTGGGGGGGTGGGAGGGGGCATCAACAATGCCTGGGCAAAGGGATCTTGGTTTCATGAGCACCCCCCATTCCTTGCTGCCCCCATCTACCCACCCTCAAAGCAGGGGTTCCCCTCCCAGCCTCTTGACCCAGTTCACCCTCACCCCACTGACAGAGCCAGACAGACACCCAGCTCCTAGGGGTCAGGGTGAGCCAGAGAAGGGCTGAGAACCTCATGGTAGAGCTCAGTTCTACCAGGGTAGTCAAGGAGGGCTGCCTGGCAGAGGTAGAGAGAGAGAGCTGGGGTTTGCCAAATACATTGGAGCTCCCCAGAGGCCAAAAGGGGAGGACCCTAGTCACCCTAGTCTTCTGCAACTTCCTCTAGTGCAGGCTAGCTCTCAGCAGCGCCAACACGAGATCACCAAGTAGCCACCTGCTTTTTCACTATTGTGGTAAAATGCTTTGACATAAAATTCACTATCTGAGCCATCTTTAAGTGCCCAGTTCAGCATCAGTAAGCCGGTTCACATTGTCACACAGCCATGGGCGCCCTCTCTCCAGAACTTTCTCATCTTCCCAAACTGAAAAATGTCCCATTAAACATTAAGCCCACCCTCTCCCCCCAGCACCCATCCTCCTGCTTTCTGTCTATGAATTCTGACTCTTCCAGGCCCTTCATATGAGTGGAGTCATTCAGCATTTGTCCTTTTGAGTCTGGCTTATTTCACTCAGCACAATGTACTCTTGGTACAGCTACACTGTGTCAGCATTTTTCCTTTTTAAAGGTTGAATAATATTCCACTATGTGTATAGACCACTGTGCTTATCCACTCATCTGCCATAATTCTATCTTCAGTTTCTTAGCGGCTGCCATACTATCAACTGTTTGCTTTTAAATCCAGAGTATTTTTCAATTGTCTCATCTAGGACCAAACAGCCCTCCCCAGCCTCTCCTCCATCTGACAAGGGGGTTCACCCTCAGCTGAGCCCTTCAGTTGTCTCATTTATCTTCAGAGCCATTCCAAGAATCATGGCTGCTATGAAGCCCATTCCACAGGAGACAGCTAGGGAAGGTTGGGGGAGCAGTCTGTGTCCCCCCCATGGGGGACTCAGGGATAGGTTGGGGAGCAGAAGTGATATGCCCATGGGCTGGCATGTCCCTCTCCTGAGACCACACACTTGGAACCTCCAAAGCCCACAGTTCCTGCCCAGTAGCCCCCATCATGCCACCACTCCAAAAGGAAGGAGTCGAGGATCCAGACCCAGCAGAGGGGACAGGCGGTGCTGAGCATCAGCCCAGGCTCCAGGCCCACCGCACAGCTGGACGGCCGAGGGCGCCTGAGCCCCACTCACCATGTGGGAAATGGGCCAGATGGCTCCTGCTCTCAGGGAGGATTCCATGGGGTGGGCAGGGGTGGAGGTGGGGTGGGGGGGTGGGGGTGGTGACTTGAGGGCTGTGGGGGAGAGGAGTGGGACCCAGCACAGGGAAGAGCTCGGAAGCCCTCCTAGGCTTCGGGAGCTACATAACCATCATGACAGCAGGCTCGGGACCCCGGCTCTGGATGGAATGAAGGAACCAATCCCCCTCCATAGCAAAGAAAATCAGAGAAAAGATCATTCAAAGTTCTCAGCTTTAAATTTAAAATACCACCCATAAATCACATTCAAAAATCGGCCGTGCATTTTTCAAATGTTTTTTCTATTAAGGTGAAATCCACATAACATAAAATGAACCATTTTAAAGTACGCAATTCAATGGCATTTAAGGCATTCACAAGTTGTGCAATCACCACCAGCTCTATTTTAGAATATTCTATCACCCCAAGAGGAAACCCTATGCCCTGACAACCACTTATCTGCTTTCTGACTGGTTTTGCCTGCTCTGAACATTTCATATAAACGAACACACCCCGTGTGGCCTTTTGTGTCCGGCCTCTCAGTCAGCAAGTTTTCAGTTCATCCACGTTGCAGCGTGTGTCAGGGCTTCACTCTTTTTCATGGCTGAGTGATACTCCACCGCATGCACAGATCACACCTGTCTATCTGTTCGCCAGATTTTGGAGACCATGAACCATGCAGCTGTGAATATCCACATGCGTGTGTCTGTTTGCGACCTTGTGCCACATTGGTGTCTTCCGACCAGGAGACCAGAGTGGCTCAGGGCCCGTGGAGGCAGCGCCGATTCACTAAACCAAGTTCCGCATCTTGAAAAACGTGAAAAAAGAAATGCAAACCAACAATTTCATCACCTCTCCCCCCTCAACCCTCCCGGTCGGTAGGTCGTGTGGCACAAAAGCCCAGTGTTGAGCCATCAATGGGGGCAGGGCAGGCAGGCGGGGGGCTGGGCCCTCCTGGGTGACCAGTCCTGGGGCTCTGGCATCCTGGGGAGCCTTGGTCCCTCTCAGGGCAGTGGGTGAGGGGTTAGGGGGGAGGGAGACACCTCCCCAAAGTCACACAGCAAGACAGAAGCAAGGCCAGTCAGCCAGTCTAGGGTCCCAGCTGGAACATGGGGATCACCTCTGACTCCTGCCCCTCCCCTCCCACAGCTTGGGCCAGACCCCCCGACCCTGACTCCTGACTCTCCAGCTACCACTGAGGAACTAACCAGGCAGAGGCGAAAAGCCCTTTTTGGGACTCAGAATGTGGACAAAAGAATAAGATTTAATTTCAGAATGAGTTTTATAAGGCAATTTAGGTACAATGACTTAGCAGGATACAGGAAGGTAAGAAAATGTATATACCACTTATACCAAATTAAGGGTGTTGTTACTCACGCAGGCAAATGTCGTTTCAGTACCATCTGCCAAAATAAACTTATTTTCTAGAAATTTTTTTCCTGTAAGTTATTTCCTGTAACTTAAAATATGTGTGCACTTATAAACATGCACATGCAAATACGCACACACAGATATAACGCATTATATATAGTTAATCCCACTGTTCACGCTACAGTGAAATCAATTTTGAATTTTTTTTAATTTTCCAGGTTCTAAGGTTATGACTGAGAGAGGACAGTCCTCTTCCAGAAGCTGAGCTCATGGTCATCAGGTACAGGAGAAAGAGACTCCACAGCAGCGAATCCTCTCAACTCTCAGTTTCCTTCTCATGAAAAGGGGAGAGTGGCATTCGACTCCATGCACTCCCACACACTGTCCTCTCAGCCTGGTCCTCCGCTCTACCTGTTCTGCCTGGTGAGCTCCTACACATCCACTAAACCCCAGGTGTTAAAGCCCTGCTCTAGCCATCCTCCTGAGATAGACAATTGGATTCCCCCACCCTCCCCCCAGCCCAGCCCTGATGCTGCAGAATTAGGGGCATCTAGGTCCAGCTCTCTGTATCCCCCAGATTGGAGATTCCTTGAGGCCTAGGTTTAGAGGGGGAGCAATAGTCGGAGTGTTGAATGAAAATCAAGAAGCTTATTCCCACGTGGATGATGCAGGTGACTGTGAGAGGGACCGGGCACTTAAGCCCAGCACCACAACCCAGCCCCCGGTGGTCAGGCTCCTAGTACAGTAGCACCGTGCTCCTTCCCCAAACTCTGCTGACTGAACGACCCCCAGCCCCCGCAGGCTCCTCTCCCTGACCCCTCCTGGGTCCCATAGCCCCTGCCTGGGCCAGAACAGCCTGTCCCCTAAGTGTGGGGGGGTGTCCTCTTGGCAGCCCCGGGGTCACAGATAAGGCCATTGCAACCGCTATCGGCAGGAAACATCTTGGCAGGACAGGAAGCCACGACACTGGCCAGCCGCACCCTCGCCGATGTCGGCCAATCCGCAGCCAGATATTTTGGGAGTCACTATATAAATCCCGACTCAGCTCCCAGTTGTTCCTGGGGTGAGATTTGAGCTTTACGCTCCTGCGTGGCTCCCACCCTCCGTGCTGCTGGGGCAGCACCTGTGAGCCCGGAGCCGACAGAGTGACGGGCGGACGCAGCCGGGGCCAGCTCCGGCCGAGCGGACTCCCGCGTGAATCTCCGATGGCCACTCACTTGCGAGTGACTGAACCGCTCTGAGTCTCGGCTTCCTCTTGCCCACCCCGCCCCCGGCTTGGTTTCAGGAGACACAGACATGACTCTAAACACACCCATGGGTCCCAGAGCCTTTACTGAAGCTTCTGGGCTGATGTGGCCCCTGCTGACCCCTGGGGGGTTAACCCGTCCTCCACCCTGGTCAGAGCCCATGAATCTGCACTTTAAGACTGCCTCATGACAAGATCCTTCTCAAGGTCAAGCTCAAGGACAGGCAGCTGGTCCAGTCTGCACCCCCATGTCCCTTTAGAACTCCTCACTTCCTTCAACCCCAAAACCCCTTGCTTTGAGACCAGTACTTAGCCCCTGCCCCAGTGTTAGGTCAGAGAGACCAGTTCTAAGGATGGGACTGTAGTGATTCCCATTTAACAAATGACGGCATTGAGGTCCAGAGAGGGACATCAATTTGCCCAAGGCCACACAGCAGACCGGAGGCGGGGCTACATCGCATCCCAGGTGAAGAGTCTTCTCCTACTCCCTGTGCCCCCCACAGGAGGCTCTGAGTGGTTGAATGTGGCTCCAGGGGTCACAAAGCAAACAGTTGGAGGGGCTGTGATTCAGGGTCTGCTGGGCCCCCCACCCCCACCTCCGTTCTGCCCAGAATTGAGCCCAACGACCAGGCTTGGGTGCTGACTAACATGTATATTTCTCATAGTACTAGTAAAAGTGAAACGCAGAAGTGAAATAAAAATACTCAAGAGCGCACTGGGGCTCGGAGTTCTCTACTGCTGTCAGCCCTGTGACCCTTCCCTGGTCAGAGCTGGGGGCAGGGCAATAAGCCAAGAGGGGAGACCAAGCATGACTATGTAAAGTGGCAACCCGGCACCTGCAGACCCCTTGCCAGTGCAAGGTAGTGGAGCGTGCCTGGGGGCCCCCACCCCGGGCAGCTGCAGGCGACGAGAAAGAACGGCCATACCAGATATAGCCTGACCTGAACTCCACCCAAGGCTGGAGTTCTGCGCTTAGCCTGTGCCTGAAAAGTCAGTTTTGGCCAAATGACCTTGGACAGGTGACTGTCCAGTGCTGGACTTTGATTTTCTCCCTACTCACCAAAGTTCTCAGTGTTGTTATCTGCCCCTTACAGCCCTCCCCACCCACTCTTTGCAAGAAGTAAAGGCTACAAGGCAAGACTACCCCATTTTGGTCAGTCTGCAATTCAATTTGCTGGCAAGGGGGCATCAGGCCAGCATCTCTGTCTTGACGGGGATGCTCACGACCATTTGAAGCACCTTAATTTCTAGCCTAGAAATTGGCTGGTGAGAGTTCGTGTCTCCCTCAGAGTCAACCCCGGACCCACACTCCTCTGCTATCCACTTAGAGTAGGTGGCGGTTCTTGGTCTGTTCTTTACTAGGTTAAGCATATTAAAGCCTCTAGTGTCTTCTTCTATCACATAGAAGTGTGTGATACACACACACACACACACAAACATACCAAGGTAGTCTTCCCTAACCCCTCTGCCATTAGTCTTCCCCATTCCAAAGTGACAAGGGCAGTTACCTACCTACTCTGACTAGCCCAAAATGGGAAGGGAATCACCTCCCTTGTTCTGGAGACTAGACCTTTATTAATGCAACCGATGGACCCAGCAGCTTAATGGGAAGGCAGAGGGTCCCACGTGTGATCATTAATCATCAATTCAAAATATTGAATCCACAAGGTAGCTTTGGTGGGAGAGAGCAGGAAATGTTCTGTCGGAGCTGAAAGCACCATGTGGAAACTGGCCTGATTCGCTCCTGGGCTTTTTCCTTTCCAGCCCCAAGCCCCTGGAGAGTGGGAAGGATCATTATGTCCAAGAAGCAGGCAGGATTCCTGGGTTTGAGTCCTGAGCTAGATGGTCTCATCTTCCTCATCAGTGAAATAGGAATTAAGGGGAAAGTTAAATGTGTCCTTTCCAGCTCCAATCGGGTTTTCTGAGACTTTAGCCCGAAGGCACCAGGCCAGCCCAAGGGCTTCTTTTACACTTTGGGAGTTCAGAGGCAGCTTATCTGGGCAGTCCAAAGCCAAGGAGGAAATCCTTTGCTTATAGGGTAGCCCTCCTCCACCCCCAGCCAGCACCAAGAGAGACTTGCAGAAAGGACCTAAGGTGCAGGTTTTAAAAGCAAGAAGTGTCCCAGAAATGCAAATTGAGGGCCGTGGAGGCGAAAACAAAGCAGGAAACAGCGAGAGCGACCAAAGAGAGGAGTGTGAAAGGACAGCCACCTCGTGCAGAGAGCTGGTGCCCTTCACCATAAAGCCCCCCTTACTGACGCTCTGGGAGCCCACCATACTCCTACCATCACCCCACTGTGCACTCATCTTCACCCAGCCTCTCTGGAGTCCCTTTATTCCTTCAGCACCCTTCCCTCTGCCACCCCCACCATCTGGAGGGAGGGTAAGACCTCAGCTTTCCAACCACCCTCAGCCCCCTCCCTGAGCCTGGCACCCGGAGGTGTGGTGCTTAGTAAATATTTGTTGCCTGAATAGGTGGTGGCAGGGTCCTCCCCACCCCCCATTTTTTCTCAGAAGAGGCTCTTATCAGCTTGAGCTCAGCACTAAGTCAGCAGCCTGGTCACCCCAGCCCCAGCCTGGTCACCAGTCACTTCCACGAGCCCAGATTTCCTCAGACATCCAGGGTGACATGCGCTATGGGCATCCCAAGGGGTAACGCATGGCATATCAAAAGCTGGGGGTACATGAAGGACTTGGGAGATGGTCACCGTCACCCCCCGCCCCTGCCCCTGCCTTGCATGCCTGGCCCCAGGATGGAGTTCCTATTTGCACATACCCCCTCCACCCAGGGGGGGACAGGGCAAAGGCTAGGGACTGGCAGGCTCCCCACCTTGGGTTCTTTCTAAGAAGCTAGTGGTGATAACATTCTCCCAAAACAGGAACCAGTGGGTTGGGCCCTATGTGGCAAGCTGCCCCCATTCACTGCCCAACCCCATAGCCGGCTTCAGGGCCCGCTAGGCACAGCCTGGAAAGATTTTTATGTAAAAGTGGCCAATGCAAATTTAGGGACTCAGAGACTACGAAAGCCTCACTTCCCCCTTTACCATCCTAGCCTGGGTGGCAGTCACCTTGGCAGAGCAGGGGCAGGGCTGGTGGACACCAGCCCCCCCCCCCAACTGGGCTGACTTCCAGTACCAGCCTGTTAGCAAGTGCTGAGAGCCCTGGGCCCTAAATCTGCCTGGTCACTGGGCCAGAGGACGGGGAGGGACAGTACTGAGGACCTCGGAAGTCTCTGCTTTAGAGGGGAACACAGTGACTAGTTCTGATTTATTTTTAAATTGAGATAAAATTGACAGTGACTAAAACTCACCATTTTCTTTTTTAAATTTATTTGTTTGTTTGTTTGTTTATTTATTACAATGTTTGCTTTCTTTTCTAGGTGTAGTCCCTATACAGTTTCCACCACCGATGCACCCGGGCACCATCACCCCAGTCCCTTGTGCTCTTGCTATCCCGGCCGTGATCCCACTCCCTCCCTCTTCCCTGCAGATGACTCCGATTTGTAGTTGTCTGTCTATTTTTGTTTTGTTGTGCTGTGGTTTCATTGTTGTTTTGTTATATTTTTTCCTTTGATCCCCTATAATCCTCCTATAAGCGAGACCATCCGGTATTTTTCTTTTTTCTTCTGACTTATTTCACTGAGCCTAACCCTTTCAAGTTCCATCCATGTTTCTGCAAATGGCTCTAGTTTATCTTTTTTAATTGCTGAATAGTTTTCCATTGTGTATATGTACCACATTTTCTTGATCCAGTCATCGATTTTTGGGTATCTGGGTTCATTCCAAGTCTTACCTATTACAAATAACGCTGTGATAAACATAGGGGTGCAATTCTTTGGAATTGATGTTTTTGTGTCCTTTGGGTAAATCCCTAGGAGTGGGATTGCTGGGTCATCTGGTAGCTCCATTTTTAGTAGACTGAGGAACGTCCATACAGCTTTCCATAGAGGATGCATTCCCACGAGCAGTGTAGGAGGGTTCCTTTTTCACCACATGCTCACCAACATTTGTAGTTGCTAAAAACTCACCATTTGAAGAGTATGATTCTTTAAATTGAGTTTTAGTACTTTCACATGGTTGTACAACCATCACTTTGATCTAATTCCAGAACATTCCACCCAAAAAGCAGACCCCCAGCCCCATGAGCAGTTATTTCTACTCCTCCCCCAGTCACTTTCCCTGACAGTCACTCACCAGCCTTCTGTCTGGATCTGCCTGTTGTGGATGTTTCATATCAACGGGCCTCACACCGTCTGGCCCTCTGGGTCTGGTCTCTCACTTGGCATCATGTTTCAGGATCTACATTGTAGCATGTGTCAGGGCTTCACTCCTTTTCATGGTCAAGTAATACTCCACTTTTGGACTAACCACATTATGTTCACCCTTCAGCTGATGGACACTTGGGTTGTTTCCACCTTTTGGTGACTGTGACTAGTGGACATGAACATCGTGGACACACATTTGTGGGGATGCAGATTTTCGCCTCTCTCGGATCTATCGTACACCCAGGAGTGAATTTCTGGGTCATGTGCTAACTTCAAATTCTGTCCCACAGCAGCTGAACCATCTGACCATCTTACTGACAATTAGGAGGGCTCAGCTTCTCCACATTCTCAGGAGAGAATGTTCATTTTGGTTTTTTTTGATGACAGCTATCTTGGCAGGTGTGACGTGGAAGCCCCTGTTTTACAGACAGGAAAACTAAGACTCGGAGAGAGGAACCCACTTGACCAGCATGAAAATTCAGCAGCTCAGGCTCAAAGGCAAGGACAAGTGTGGGAGGGTCAGTGGGAGCCGGGGCAGACTTGCTCCAGGGAGTTCTCGCCAAATAGGAATCAGACGTTTCAGGCTGGAGCCTGTCCCACCGACTTTCTTTCAAAGATCCAAGATCCCCATTGACCCTCCTCCAGGAACCGTATAACCCAGCATCGCCACGTGCAGAGCAGACTGTTGGGGCCTCACCCCAGCTCCCGAGTTAGAAGACTTTCTCAGCCGGAGCCTCAATGCCCCCTGGCCCCAGCGGCAGTGTCAGCCTCACGGAGCTCCACAGACACCACCCAGCCCCCACACGAGCCCTCCCAGTTCCACAGCTGGATCTCCAATGCATAAAGTCATACACTTTTTAGAGTCAAGTAATTAAGTGCAATGGGGATCCTAGAACATCGCGGGGAAACTGGGGACATTAGAATAAAGACTGGTGCTCAGTCAGGAAAAGAAACGCACCAGTGTTGGTTCCTTCAATTTGACAAAGATATCGTGAAAATATAAAATGTGGGTGGGGGAGTGGGTCCCAGAACCATCTGTGTGATGCCTGGAAGCCTAAGATTATGCCTAAATAAAGGCTCACAGAGCTAGCTGGACATGAACACACGTCAACTTCCAAAACCCCACAGGGCAGGAAGTCAGAAGAGGAGCAATCTTAAAACAGGAGGGCCTGAGAAGGCCCGGGGGACCTTGGCAATTTCTCTCACCTTATCGTCCTCAGGACTCAGTGCCCCACTTGAGCCAAGTCTGGGTGACTCTGTCAGGGAGAAAACTCTTCAAGCCTCATCTCCAGTGTTGGCTAAGAGAAGCCCCTGGTGAGCTCCCCTAATCTGAATCAGTCCTCGTATCCTCCCCCGCCCTCTCTCCTTCGCCCCCTCCCCCACACACCCACTGGAAGCTAGATGCAGGTTCACAGCTATCTATTATCTGGCTGTGGCGGCCCTGGCCTAGGGGTACAGCAGGGGTCAAGACCAACAAGGATTCCTGCCAATGGGATACAAACAATAAACTTACAAACGTGCAAAGTAAAATCTTTGTGGAACAGAAAAACTACTTCAGATGAGAAGATAGGTGGGAGCAGGAAGGTTATTCTTCACTTGAGTGGGATCTGTAGGATGTGAGCCAAGGTTCTCAGCAGAAGAAATAACCCGCGCAAAGGCCCTGGGGCAGGACCATGAATGGTGTGATCATGGAAGAGAGAGAGGCGAAGGGAAGCTGGGCTAGGTCATGGGGCTCTGTCGTCCTCCGGAAGGAGTTGTGATTTTATTCCAAATGTACCCTCTGAACACACCCAGAATAGTGCCCAGCAAATCAAAGCCACTCTGAAAATATTTATTAAAAGTGAACAACCATACAGCAGGCCTGGTCTTTGGTGCTTCCGAGTCTTTGTATCTGTCTTCGTAAGCGCCAGGGATAGGGAATTTGGGCTTGCATGCGTCTTCCTGAGGATGAGTGAACAGCGTAAGCTGCGGGCAGCAGCTTGGATAGTTCGGGAAGCAAGGCTTTGCCTCAACAAGCCAGAGCTGAGTCTGCTTCTCGGGGCCAAGTCCTTGGCCTACAACTGCCCTTCTCAAACCTGGACCCAGGAAGGCTGAGCTGTGCCCCACACGCTGCTACTCCTCAGAGACATGAATCTGAGACAGAGAAGAGGCCACCATCCTGAAGAGGGTGTCGAGCCACTGGACTCCCTGCCAGCCCCCAGACAATCACGCACAGCCCATCGCTATCCCCAGGCCTGACGGGTTCCTTGCGTGACTTCAGGTGCCTGTTGAAACAAGGTGTTTTGGGATCCAACTAAATGCCCCTTTGGCTGAACCAGACCCAGCCAATGGGGCAGGAGGAAAGACTGCACCTCAATTTTTCTACCTGTGAACTGAAAGAAAAAGCCCCACGAGCACAACATGAACCCACCGCCTTCCCCGAGTGCTGGGCCCGCTCCCCTCCCGTTCCTCAAATGTCCCTCGCTGCCCTGCCCTCCTGACCACGAGTGGGCCCAGACGCTGTTTTTGCCGTTTTGATCTCGCTCTGCTTGGTCGACCTGGCGCCACAAGTTTGATGGCTGCGAAAACCACAGCTCAGGGGCTGTTATCTGCTATCAGCGGCGGGGCCAGCGTGGTTTTGGGGCCTCTCCGTACATGAGCTTCTCAGAAGAGCCGGCCCATGTCATCACGGGAGATTTGGCACAAAACACCGGGGTTATCAGGCCCCCTCATCGAGATCTTGCCTGATTAGAGTCTTCAGCACTCCTGATAACTTGTTTACAGGTCTTATTTTTAAGATTTTTTTGGCCGGATGCCTCCCGTCTCACAGCCAAGGAAAGGGTCAGGCGGGGGAGAGGGGCAGCGGGGCCAGACTTTGAACCGAGGATGGGAGTCGAGTCCCAGCTCTGCCCTGGCCTGTGACTGGCACACACCTGTCCACACTCACCTTCAGTCTTCTCATCTGTGAAATGGGCACAGTGGGGTCTTGCCCCACGGTGGTAGGGGGCAGGGTGAGGACAATGCAAGGCCACTTGGTATAGGCATAAACAAGAAGCCCCAATCAAAGACAAGCAGGAAGGAACTGGATTGGCAGCATCATGGAAAAAATCGGGAAATCTATAGACACAAGTGGTGACTTAAGGCTGGGGGATCAGGGAGGTAATCGGTAGTTTCAGGAGCTGGAGGAGAGGGAGTGAACGCCTCGTCATTCAGAGACCAGGAGAACCTCCACTGGGAACCCCAACCGCCCCCAGCTGTCCTCCCCCTCCCACACTGGGACAGGTGCCAGGGGCTGGTCCTCAGATGTGGCATCAAGCACCGCCCGCCCACGACGCCTGGCTGGCCTGGGGTTTCTGTGAATTTGCTACCTGTCTACCTACTAAGCCACTTCCTCCACGGGCTGTCTGGCTGCCTGGCTGCCTGGCTGCCCGGCTCTGCCTCCCTCCAGCACCCTGCACAGTCAGCCACTCACCCTCTGGAAGACCTCCTGGATGCCCCAGCCTCAGTTTCTCAGCAAAGGAACTGAGACAGCCAACTACAAGGGAAGGTCATGAGCCACAGGGCCTTTCTCTACTAGTGCACCTCTTTCACCCCAGGGGAGAAGCCTTCCTTGACTCCCCTACCCACATGCACGGATGCCTGTCGCTCCTGTTCACCTCACTTCATTCTCCTCCTGAGCACCTCGGAACCTGGAATTTTATTTTGAGTCTGTTTGACAGAATACTGTCCATCTTCTACCTGCCCGAGAACTCCACAGGAGAAGTGCTTCTACTGGTCTGGGTGGCCATTCAAAGACTAAGGGATGGAGTCTGGGGCACTGTACCTGCAGATTTAAGGGGTAAATTGTATGTCATTTTACAGCAAAGTTAACTATATATAATGGCAAGGTGTTGAGTAAAAAATGCAGGGGAATTTTCAAAATAAAACTGGAAACCAAAAGAAATGATCTATTTGGGAAGGAGTCACATCCAGTCTTGCTTCCCATCTCCAGGAAGCAAAGTTTGAGTACTGAGATCGTCCATCCCCCTGCCACAGAGTCTGCCTCAGTTCCCAGTCCCACTGCCCACCACCTCCTAAGTTCAGACGGGGAGAAAAGAATGGAAGAAGATCCTCCCGTGTGCACTGCTACCAGGCGCTGTTGCTGGCTCCAGGGACCATCTTTGTGAGCCCAGGAGGCAGAAGGTGATATAAAAATACTGGGCCCCTCAGATCTAACTGCAGCTCTAGGCAGGCAGCTCCAGTATGAGTGCTCAACAAGACATACCCCATGTAACTGCTTGTGAACAAACCTTGGTTAGGACACCATGTCTGGGAAGGCCTCCAGGCTACCTCTACCCATCCTGGCCAGGCTGGAAATTCCCAGGATTCCCATGCTGCCCCCATGCCTGAAACCTGGGTAGTTCCTAGAAACGTAGAACTCACTGCCTCCCTCCACCTCACCCATGAGCATTTACAGCCAGTTCCAAGGCCCATGAAGATGACTGTGTGTGCTAATACATAACCAGCAGACAGGGCCAGGGGTCAAATCCTACCTCTGCTCCAAGCATGACATTTGCATTATTATTATTATTACTATCAATATTATTATTGTGATTATTATTCTGTTAGATGCTCTGTCTACAGAGGGGGACCAGACAACAGGACACGCCCCAGAAAGTCAGACACTGTGAGAAATTATATCTGGAATCCAGTCTAGCATATTTTCCCTATGATCCCTCATTGCCCAAAGCATTTAGCAAACCAGCCCACCATCCGCCTCACCTTCTCGGCTTAGTCCACACACTCTGCAGGCCCTCAGAAACACGACTTGTTGCCACCCTGGGTCTCTGCTGTCCTGTTGCCTCTGCCCAGCGCATCCTTCTTCCAAATCCTCACACAGCGCGTCCCCTCAGGGCACCTCCTTCAGGCTGCAATTCAAATGTCTCCTCTTCAGAGAGGATTTCTCAGGCCCCACGGCAACTTAAGTAGCCCCCCCCCACCCCCGAAGTCCCTCTTTCCTTGCCCTGTTTATGTGGTTGCCGTCTCTATCATAATTTGTAACCAAGTCATGACTCACTTTCCTTCGGTGTCAGCGCCACAAGGTAGGATTGGGTCTATCCTGTTTGCTGCTGTGTCCCCAGAGCTGGGGACAAAGCCCAGCACATAACAGGAGCTCAGTAAACTCAGAGAGCCAAGGGACACTGTGTTTGGCAGCCTGAGTCTTAGACTGAGAGGACTGGAAGAACAGGCTGCACACCTCATGCTACAGACATAGCAGTAGAGCCAGGGACATAGGAATGTGCCCCGGACTCTCTCCCTGCCCCCATGGTGCTGCAGTGGCCCTGCTGACCCTCTTCTTTCTCAATTTCCCCCCTTGTACCACTTCCCTCCCAAAGCCACCTCATCCTGGGGGGAGGGGACCAAAAACACCCCTTGCCTATGAGTTCCCTTTGGCTCCGCCTGACTAACTGCAACAGTATTCACACCATTGTCCCATGCAGGTGAGGAAGCAAATCAGGGCACCCAGGAGGAGAGACAGTGAGCCCAGTGTGCTCCCAAAATTCTGTCTTGAAGATGAATAATATGTAATGGAGTGTTTTTGAAAGTCAGAATAAATACAAAAACAAAAATGGGTCAAACCCAGTCCAGGCTAGATTCCCTATCACTGTCCCTGCCCTAGCACCAGTGGGAAACTGGCTGTGCAGCCCAAACACAGCCACCAGCAGGTAGAGATGCGGCCCTAGGCAGGGTCATCAGAGGCTGCTTAATAGCACAGAACTCTGGGACCTGCTGAGGCTCTCAGGAGGGCAACCCATGTGGCCCCTGGAAAACCGACCTGGGCAGGGGCATGATGAGACACAAGATCCACACTGCTGGAACTGCAGCCCAAGGACCCCAGATCTTCAACAAATAAAGAGCAAGGGTGAAAAAAGAAGAGAGGGAAAGCTATAAATTAAAAGGATGTAAAAGACATTTCAACCTAATGCCACATTGGCTTGGCTCAGAATCCAAACAAATCAACACAAAAAAAGGATCTATTCAGAGTCTCCTCCCCACCCCCCACTCCTCAAAAGTAGAAATTCCTATTTGGTATGATTTGGCAGGTTATTTTCTGGGTATCAGAATGTTCAAAATTGTTTCGTATACATTGATGGCAATAGTGTTTCCGGACCCCAAAACACATTTAATGATTTACATACAAAATTATTTATGATCTCTTTTAATGTAACTAATGAGTATTTTTTAATGAAGCAAATTATCTATTTAAATAGTATATACTACGGCATTTGTGTACATTACATGCAGTGTATTTACACGTTATTTGCACGTATCCTAATTTTGACATATATTCACATTACTATACACAGTATATTTACATGTTGTTTGGCATCTCATACTTTTACTTCTCTTATATATTTACATAAATGTGTACAGTCATGTGTCGCTTAACAATGGGATACATTCTGAGAAGCGTGTGCAGCATTTTTTATCACTGTGCTCATGTCACGCAGGTCCACACACCTGGGCTGTGTGGGTCAGCCCGTTGGGACGTCGAGAGGTGAGGACGCCGCCAGCGCCGTCGGTGGTGATGGAAACTCGGCTCGGTGGCCCTGAGCGTCTAGCAGTTGTATGGCCACACACACGTGGTGAACGATGAGAACGCCACACACACGTGCGTACTATGTGTGAAAGTGTCAGTTCTCGTTTGCCGCAGACGCTGAGTTACCCAAGGTTGTACCGTCACCTAAGGTTGTACCGTCACCTAAGGTTGTATCGTCACCTCTAAGAGGAAACGCAGATGAGCTTCTGGTCACAGCGTTTCTATCAGCTGCTCGTTAGTCGCTTCATTTTATGTGTCTTAACGTCTACGGCTGGCTGGGTCACTAAACTCACGCCAGCAGCGCGTGCCATTTTAACATGTTTTTTAGCTTCTTTAACATGTTTTTTCTCTGCACGGCACATGGCAGCCTTTTTCTGTTCAGGAGCACCAGACAGCACTTCAGCACCCCACTTGGGAGCCATTTTAAACAGTGAAATTCCCAAGGAAAAGCACAAAAGTGAGAAAAATATGGCATTAAATTAGCCACGAAAAGGATGCCCGTCTGAGAGCTGGAATAGGAAGGCGGAGCAGCGTCGGGTTTCACCCCATCCGGGAGCCTGAGACTCAGCACTGTGGCGGCTCCTGTGAATCGTGCGTTGATTTGGAGCTCATATAGACGTCCTACATGGGAGAATTCACAAATGTGACATGTGCAAGGAATGACTGACTACTTATTTTGCATGTAACATATAAGTTTTATTAAAACTAATATATGATACATTTTTTTATACTCATAACTTTTTTAAGATTTATTTATGCATACAAGAACTGGGATACAGGCCAGAGTCGTGGGAGGTGAGATGATTCACCGGAGACAGAGTGGAGAGCAGAACAGGCAGATCCACTAAAACACACTGCTGAGGGGAGCAGCGGGTGAGGCAGGAGAGGTCTGCTGCGCCATGTGGGGCCCCTCCTTGGCCTGGAATAGAACTTGCGCTGCTGTGCTGGGGATGCTCGGATGCTTCACAGTGCAGCACTCAACCCGCTGTGCCACCAGGGAGGCCCTCTGTAGCGGCAGGAAAGGAGGCACACTGGGCAGGTTCTGGATGGTTCTTAGCAGATGGAGGGGCGGGTAAAGGAAGGAGTCTTGGAGCCCTGGGTGGCTTTTCATGCACTTATTGTTAGAGGTGGCATCAGGTACATGTCAGGCAGGGGTGCCGGGGGAACAGGAGGTTGGCAGGCCTCCCAGCCCCTGGCGCATCTCACCCTCTCGGCTGCTTTGCTGGTCTTCTGTTCTCCCGCTGCTCTCGCTGCTGCTTGTAGGTGCTCTCGCTGTTGGTTGGTCCTGGCGTCCTCATGATGCTCCCCATTTAAGCCCATGTCCAACTCAGGTGTGCCCACTTGCGCATGCCCACCCTGGAATGCTCGCAGCACCGCAGGTGTCCAGCATCACACCAGTGGTGGGCGGGTGGAAAGACCTGATTTCTCTAACCCTACACCCTCATATAAATGTTCATGTATGCATTTACTCATATATCATTTTAGGTGATTAAGTAATATGTACTTATATACTAGATATATGAAGATCAGGAAGGCTGGATATTGGCTAGTCACAAAAATAGGCAGAGACAAGCGGGTAGCCACTTGCCGTTCCTCCTTGGTCTTAGCCCCTAGAATTTGGCTGGCGGGACCGGGTATCTCAAGGTGGCAGCAGTGGGCTTGAACCTGGGACGCCACCACCGAGCCAACCACTCTTGCCACCCTGCTCCTATTCCCCAGGACTCTGAAAGCTCTCAGCTAATACCACATCCTCTGAGTGTTCCCCAAGTCTCAGTTCCTGTAAAATGGGGCATTTGCAGTACATACATTTCTTTGAAGATTAGATCCCCACAGCTCCAGGATTTGGGGGGTCATCTCCCCTCCAGACCTCAGCGAATTCAGTCCAGACCCCATCCACATATTTCAGGAGCCACCCAAGAGTCATCAGAGTCACTCAGCCTCTCGCTTATTTAACAAACACTCTGAGCACCTGTTGGCTCCAGGGGAACTAGAAAGATACTGCCCACGCTCGGGAGGGTGTGGAGCCGCTGGGACTCGCAGACATTCCAGAGGGAGAGTACAAGGGTATAACCACTTTGGAAAACAGCCTGGCAGCTTTAAAAAGTTCCAAACTCTGGGTTGATGGAATGTTCTGGAACTCGACAGAGGCAGTGGTCGCACAACACTGTGGATGTACTAAACCCACTGAACTATTGCCTGGAAAATGACTTTTTACCTTGTGTGAATTTCACCTTCATTTAAAAAAAAAAGAGCACCACATTACACTGACCCAGTCATTCCTCACCTAGGCATTTACTCAAAAGAAATGAAAACATACATCTCTGGAATGTTCATAGCAGCTTTATTCCATCATCACTAAGCCTGGCACCAACCCAGGTGCCTGTGAGCCGGTGAACAGAGAAACAGTCTGTATCTGCCCACATCACCAAACCAACCACAGAAAGGAACAGGTGACTGGTACAGGCAACTGTCATGAGGGAGCTCAGGACAGTGGCACAGGCCGCCCAGAAGCAGAGGCAGGCAGGAGAGTCCCTCTGGCATGACCCTATGTATGTGAAATTCCAGAAGCACAAGCTGATCTGTGCTGACAGAAAGTGGATGGTAAATGCCAGGGCGAGGGTGGGGTCTAGACAGACGGGAGGGATCACGGAAGGACCCAGGGAAAAGGATATTATGGGTGTGCGGGTCCATCAAAACTCGTGCAATTGCACACTTTAACCGCAGCTTATTGTGAGTCCAGTGTTTTGCAATAAAGCTGTAACCAACAGTCCCTGCACTCCCAGGGCTGAGGTTGTAGCAGGCGGGACAGGTGATAAGCAAGAAGGAACCTGGTGAGAGGGGGTTGTCTTACTCAGTGTGCCGTGGGAGCACTGATGCACAGGAGATTCAGGGGAGCCTTTGGCTAGGGGTGCTGGGAGTGTTCTGGGCGAAGGTACAGTCAGCACAGAGACCCTGAGCAGGAATGCCTCTGGATCAGCTGAGGAACAGCAGGGACAGCGTCTTAGAGAAAGAGACAGAGAGAGGCCAGAAAGGGCTAGGAGCTGTGATGGAGCCCAAAGCAGGGGCTTTGGAAGTAGAACTGCTGGATCCCGTGGTAATTCTACCTTTAATTGCTTTTTAGAAATCGCCATTCTATTTTTCATAGTTGCTGGGCCGTTTTATATCCCCACCAGCCATGGACAAGAGGCCCGGTTTCTCCATAGCCTCACCAAGGCTTGCCACCCTGAGGGCCGTGAAGTGGTACCTCATGTGGCTTAGATTTGTATTTCCCTAATAATTAGTGATGGACATCTTCTCGTGCGCAGGTTGGCTGTTTGGATGCCTACTCTGTTTTTAATTCCCGGCACCCACTCGGAAACAAAGAGGGCAGGCATGCCCATCTTCCTCGCAAGCCCCCAGAACACCTGCTGTGTGTCGCGAGTTACACCGCGGAGGCCCTCTCCATTCCCCTCCAGGTCTGCTCACTTCTCCCCAGCTTTCCAGAGGCAGTTCTCTCTGCCTGGAATACCCTTTCCCCTCCTCTGCTGGCAACATAGAAAACGGCTCGTCGATCAAAACCCAGTTTGAAACCTCTGTGAGGTGACTTCTGCCCATTCCCATTCACCTGTTTTCTCAACACTCATTTATACAGGACATGGAGCAGACAACACGAATCAAATCACACAGCCCTACCCCACAGCCCACAATCTCACTGTGACCCATCTCTTCCACCAGCACAACCCACTGCTTCGAGTTGTTATTTTCTAGGTCCCTCAGAAGCTGCTATTCTCAGGCACTGTTTTCACCCAGAGCATTTACTTCCAGGCACTGAATTATGGAATCATGCTGTGGTTATCCCTATTCTGCAGATCAGGGGACCGACTTTCCCAGGGTCACACAGCAGGTAAGTGGGAGGGCTGGGATTTGCAGTCAGCCCAGCCCTAGAGCTTGTGCTGCACCAATTCTCCTCAAAGAGTGAATCTTCTGAGCAGTCTTGGTCCTGCTGAGCAACTCTAGACTCCCACGTTGTCTTTACTCCTCTTCTCCAGATTTGAGCCCAACTCCTTGACTGTGGTCTGACCAGAAAACCTCGTCCCTCTATCTGGACCCCATACCTCTGCTGATGTGGCAAAGATTCACCACATCCCAGGCCCCGCCCCCTCCCCTGTGACTCATATCAACCCAACTGAACCCTGTTGCTTTTCTCACAGGTGCTGCCAGTTTGCCGTTATCTCCCCCACCTGCTCCTGGACGCTTCCTTTCCTTGACGGGGGCCAGATTGATCAGCTTTTATTTTTATTGCAGTGAAATTCACATAAAACTTACTATCGTAAAGAAAACAATTCAGCGGCACTGTACATTCAAATGTTGGGTAACTACCACTTTAGTTCTAGAACATTCCATCACCTCACAAGGAGACCCATCCCCATGAGCAGTAACTCCCCACCTGCCTCCCCCAGCCCCTGCCAACCACTCATGTGCTTTCTGTCTGTGGAGCTTGCCTGCTCTGGACTTTTCATATAAATGATCACCGCCCGTGTGGCCTTTTGTGTCCGGCCTCTCGCTCAGCACCATGTTTTCAGTTCATCCACACTGGAGCGCGTGTCAGGGCTTCCTTCCTTTTCCCAGCAGAGGGATACGCCCCTGTGTGGATGGGCCACACTGTCTTCATTTTTTTCATCCTTTGATGAATATTTGGGTTGTTTCCACCTTGGGCAATTATAAATAGTGCTGCTACGAATGTGCATGTACAAGTTCTTATTTCAACACATGTTTTCAATTCCTTTGGGTCTATTCCTAGGAGTTCAATTAATCCATATCCATATAATTGCTAAATTATATGGTAATTCTAAGTTTAACTTTTTGAGAAACTGCCAAACTTCAGTAAGCAAACCATTTTACATGCCCCCAGCAGGCACTTAACATTTTCGAGCCTCTGTGACTTTCACCGAATTAGGACCCATGTTCAAATCTGAGCTCAGCCACCCTGACCATGTGACCCCTCTCTTTCCCATCATGCCTCTCACTTATTTTGGTAGCAGCACCTAATTCTCCTTCCAGGAATCACTTGTCTCATCTGGTCAGTGGACCTGTGGATCCCAGAGCCCCATACTCCCCAGGCTGGAGGGAGGTGAGGAGATTTGGGGAACAAGAGATCTCCTCCAGCTAGGAAAATCCCCACAGACGAGGCAGACCTGAGTTCTGCTCAGGGGGAGCAGAGAGACAAGGGCAGCCTTGGCGGTCCTAGGGTTTCCTGAGCCAGCATGATTTTAAATCTGTTTTTGCCCAGAAATAGTCGGATAGACCTTCAAAAGGGAATAAAAAAGAACCTGTGTTTAGAGAGGAGCGCTGAGAGTCGGGCAGCTGGCACAGACCATTGAAAGCAAGTGTGCGGTTAAGGTCATGTTCAAAAATACGGCTATGGAGCAGCAAGCTCAGGGCTGGGCCGCACGCCCTGTAATTCTCTTTCCAAATAAAAGGCAGAACTATTCCTGGCTGGGTTTGGGGACTTCTGTGGCTGCTGGGGCTCCAAGAAGCCCAGCCAGGAATGTCAAGCATGGTCCACGCCCTGCCAGGCCGAGTGTGCGCTGCCTGCGACTTTACATTTTGAGTCTGTCATTGTAGGACTTTTTAATTAAAATGTTATTCCCACAGGGGCTGCCCAAGCACCCAGACCCCTCAAACAGGAGACCCATGGGTTTGTGGTGAAGCACTGGGAGTGTGTGATGTTTGGAAGCTTAAGTCAATTTTGAGCTATTTGCAGAGGGGATTAAAAAAAAAGGAGAAAAGCAAACATCGTTTGATGTTTGCTAAATATAGCATCTTGCATTTCTATAAGCAAGCCCTGATTTTAAAAAAGAGTGTGCATGGTCAGCCCTAAGGAGGACGAGGTACTGATTCATGCTACAACAAGGATGGGTCTCAAAAACATCATGCTGAGTGAGAGAAGCCAGACACAAAAGACAGAATGTTGTATGATCCCATTTATGGGAAACATCCAGAACAGGCAGAGCCATAGGCAGAACGGGGATTAGTGGTTTCAGGGACTGGGAAGGCGGAGGGGAGTGCCTGCTCATGGACAAGGGGTTCAGCCGGACCTGTCGACGCCTCGCTCTGGGAAATGGAGCCATTTATACTCTCAGGGGCAGCTCTGCGGGCCAGACAGCAAAGTGGACATGAACTTGCCAAGACAGGTGAGGTCACGATTGGGGACAAAATGGGGAAGACTTGGGATTCTCTGCCCAGGCCTGCACCCTGTGCCATCCCCTAGTCACCCCCAGAAGTGGGCCTCATAGCAGGACCCATGCCCAGGCGCCACGCTGCAACCATGCGTGCTTCTCCATGGCCCAACCCCCGCTCTAAGTCCAGGGTACTGTTCTTAAAACTCCTGGTGCCCACCTCATGCCCAAGGATCAGACATAGTTAGGCTTGGGGCAACTGGAGAACCAGCTCTATTTTGTGTTTGATGTTCTGCAACATTTTTATTTTGGAAAATTTGCAATCTATAGAAAAGTTGAACATCTGCATACCTTACACTCAGACTCACAAATTGCCACATATTCCCTCTCTAGGTATATAAGATATATATAGTAATTTATGTATTTATTCATATATATTCAATTAATATAAAGTTTATGTATAATGTATGGTATGTGTATATATATATATATTTACACATACTGCATTAGTCAACTCAGATTGCCATGACTCAATCCCAAGAACTGGGTGTCTTGAACAATCAACATTTTATTCTCTCACAGCTCTAGAGACTACAAGCCCAAGATCAAGGTGTCAGCAGGGTTGGTTTTATTTAAGCCTCTAAGCAAGCCGCCTTCCTGCTGCCCCTTCCACGGTCCTTTCTCCACATGTGTGCCCATCTTTGGTTTCTCTGTGTCAGTTTCCTCTTCTTATGAGGATACCAGTCAGACTGCGTCAAGGTCCACCTTTTTTTTTACTCACACACCTCTGTAAAAAGATTCCACCTACAGAAAGAGGACCTCTCCTTCACTGCTGGTGGGAATGCGAACTGGTCCCACCACTATAGAAGGCAGGGTGGAGGGTCCTTAAACTACCAGAAATGGAGCTACCTTGTGACCCAGCAATTTCACTCTTAGGGATCTACCCAAAGGACACAAAAACATTAAAAGGATACATGCACCCTTATGTTTATTGCAGCACTATTTACAATAGGTAACATGGAAACAACCCAAATGCCCAAATATAGATGACTAGATCAAGAAGATGTGGTATATATGCACGATGGAATACTGTTCAGCAATCAAAAAGGATTAACTCATGCCAATTTGCAGCAACTTGGATGGAGCTAGAAGGGATTATGCTCAGTGAAATAAGTCAGGAGGAAAAAAAAGAAAAATAGGGCCTCCCTGGTGGCGCAGTGGGTTAAGCAACGCACTATGAAGCAAACTGCAGCCACTGCAGCACGAGTTCGATCCCTGCTGCCGGCCAGGGAGGGGACCCACATGGCGCAGCAGACCTCTCCTGCCTCACCTGCTGCTCCCCTCAGCAGTGTGTTTCAGTCAAATCTGCCTGTTCTGTTCCCCACTCTGTCTCTGGTGGATCCTGTCACCCCCCGCACTTCTGGCCTGTACCCCAGTGCTTGTATGAATAAAAAAGAAAGAAAAGAAATACTGGGTGGCTTCACTTATGAAAGGAATATAGGGGAACCAAACAATGGATCAGAAAAAAATAATAATAATAAATAAATAAAATTAACAGACAACTATAAATCAGAGACACTGCAGGGGAAAGGGAGGGAGAGGGATCAGAAAAGGGGAGGGATGAGCACCAGGGGCTACAAGGGGCTGCCGTCATGGTGCACAGGTGAATCGGTGGTGGGGATTTTACGGGGAGAAAGCATCCATTGTACTAATATGAACAATGATACTATATATATATATATATGTATATATATATATATATAAATTTAGATGAAAAAATACCTGTCTACTCTCAGCAAATTTCAAAGATACAATTCAGTATTACTTGTTATAATCACCAGATGTTAATCATCTGATCACTGAAACTTCGTACCTTTGGTCAGTAACTTCCCATTCTCTTCACGCCCCAATCACTGGCAACCACTCTACCCTCTGGTTGAATTTGCCATTTTTTAGATTCCACAGAAACATGTGATCAGATAGCACTTTTCTCTCTCTGCCTGGCTCATTCCACTTAGCATAGTGTCCTCCAGGTGTGTCAATGTTGACTTTTTGTCTTGTTTTGTTTTATTTAAGGATCTATTTTTATTTATGCATACAAGAAGTAGGGTGTCGGCCAGATGTGCCAGGGGTGAGAGGATTCATCAGAGACAGAGTGGGGAGCAGAACAGGCAGATTCACTGAAACACACTGCTGAGGGGAGCAGCGGAGGTGAGGCAGGAGAGGTCTGCTGCGCCATGTGTCCTCTCCCTCTCACTCTGCAGTGGTTGGCAGTAGCTTGCTTGATAGCACTGAGACTTTAACCCGTGCACTACCAGGGAGGCCCAATATTGACGTTTCAATGCCCGGAGCTGCTGCAGCTTTTTTGCAACCAGCAAGTGACATCAAAGGATTGAAACTCCATACCATAAAGATAGGCAAAACAAAGGTTTTTGATAGAATTTTAAATTGGTGCACATAACGTCAAACAATATGCCTGCACACTCCCCATTAGGTAAGCCCATTCATTGTATTTCTGGTTAGTTGGTGTCCAGTTGCTATTGCTACTTGTCCCTGAATACATTCTCACTGCTCCATTTGACAGATGAAGTTCAGTGCTTTATGCAGTCAGCAAAATTAAATCGCCAAGACTTTAATAATAATCTAGAAACAGAGACTTGCAGGGATAGAGGAGAGTGAAGAGAATATCTGCTTTGACTTCTTTATTTTAAAGATTAATTCGAGGCTTAGAAAGTTGGTAGACTTCTGAAAACAGGCCAAATTAGTTCACACCAGATGAAAATTTCACTGGCTCAATAATATTTCTCCAACTCATCAAACCTGCAGCAATTAAAATGATAACTTAGGGTTAAAAAAAAAAAGCAAAGAACAGGCATGTTAAGCTTTCCTTGGGAGGCTGACTTTAACCGGGTTTCAAGTTCTTCTTTTTTTTTTTTTTTTTAAAGATTTATTTATTTATGCACACAAGAGCTGGGGTACAGGCCAGAGGTGAGGGGTGTGAGAGGATTCACCAGAGACAGAGCTGGGAACAGAACAGGCAGATCAACAGAAATACACTGCCGAGGGCAGCAGCGGGCAAGGCAGGAGAGGTCTGCCACGCCATGTGGATCACTTCCTTGACCAGCAGCAGGGATCGAACTCGTGCTGCAGTGGCTGTGGTTTGCTTCATAGTGCGTTGCTTAACCCACTGCGCCACCAGGAAGGCCCGGGTTTTAAGTTCTTCTAACATAATATAATTTAATGGGGAGAGCTCTTGACATTAAAAGGCAAATTTTATTTTAAAAGGTTTGGGTTGTGACACATGAAAGCACTCTAAGGATGTTGGTAAGAGTAACTGATGGTTGTTATTATGTAAGAACAAAGAGGCTGATTCTCTGGAATGCAAGGTGTCCCGGGATAGTTGTTGCTTGCAGGGAGGAGGAGACACCTGGATTTATTCCTTTCCAGCCTCAGGACAACTTTACCAAAATAAAACATGGTGTGTTTCATCACCCATCATGGAAAGTGCCTGTCGCACTTTGGTGGCTGGCGAATAATGGAGCACTGCGTGTGACGGCGACTGCCTTGCAATGCACACAAAACTAAAAAGTGTAGACTTGTCATCCCAGAGGCAGGTCACAATTAGCCGTCTATGCAATTTGAAATTTCCATTTTGCCAGCTGAGTGATAAGGAGACTGGAGTTTCTCCTTTCAGACACATTTCTAAGGCTTTTCAAATGTGTATTCTAAGGTAAATAAACAGTGCACTTTAAAAAAAAGAAAGGATTCCACCTCCGAATACAATCCCGAGACAGCATGGGTTGGGGTTTCAACATACGAATTTTGGAGCAGGGGAGAGGACACCAATATTCAGTCCATAGCAATGTAACACAATATCATTCTTGAACCACTTGAGAGTGCAGAGTAGACATCATCGCCCATGACCCCTAAATCCGTCTGCTTGCATCTCCCAAGAACAAGGAGATTCAACCACATCCTGGGACAGATGTCACACTCCCCAAATTTCACATTGAGAAACACCATTATCTAATCTACACTCAGCAGTCAGATTTCCCCAGCTGCCCCAGTAATATCTTCTGCGGTCTGAAGGTTTGTGTCTCCTTAAAATTCATACATTGAAATGTTAACCCCCAAAGTTATGGTGTTAGGAAATGTCCTAAGGATGGAGGGTCATCAAGATGGAGCCTGTGAGTAGGACTAGTGTCCTCATAAAATGAGGGTGGAGTGATCTCCCTCACCCCTCCATGGATGGTCATGCCATCCATGACCCAGAAGAGAGTCCTCACCGGAATTCAACCTGCTGGAGCCTCAAAGCACTGGTCTGTGGTTCAGACTTCAAAGCTATGGGATAAAGTAAGAGGTTCAAGTCCCACCCCCGGAATATCATAAATTTCAAAGGCAGCGAAGCAGTCTGGTCCCTGATGATGGGATCATCAGTGTTCATGGTGCTGAGAACTGTCACTGGTGTCTTATGAGGAGAGTCAAAATGAGCCCCTGACTAGGGACTGGTGCCTCCTGCTTGCTATCCTGCTGGGTGAGCTCAGGAGTCTCCTACAGAATTTTTGGGAAAACCCTGGGACCTTTGGATGGCACTGAGTGCAGCCAATTTGCAGGCATGACTTAGAGGTCACCTCCTCCAGGAAGCCTCCAGGCATGCATCCCACCTATCTGGATCATAAAGTTCCCCTTTACGAATCTCTTCAGAGTCAGAGAAAGGTCTGACCCTCTCTGGGTCTAGTTGTCTTCTTGCTGCCTAGTCACACCGCTGGATGTGGATGGAAGTCCAAGATCAAGGTGCCAGCAGGTTGAATTCTGGCAAGGACCCTCTTCCATAAAAACAGAAAGTAGGATGATGGGAGCCAGGGGTGGGGGAGTGAGTGACAACAAGGACAGAGTTTCAGTTTGGGAAGATGAGAAAGTTCTGTAGATGGATGGTGGTGATGGTCTCACAAAATGTGAATGCCACGTACCTGGACACTTACAAATGATGACAATATCAAATGTTATGTGTATTTTAGCACAATTTTTAAAAGAAAAATAAAAAACATTCTCAGCTCACAAGCTGAGAAAGAACAGCTTGGTTTTGGGGCATCCCTGGTGGCCTACGGGCTAAGTCTCAGCACTATCACTGCTATGGCCTGAGTTCAATCCCTGGCCGGGGAGCTGACCCACATGGTGCAGCAGACCTCTCCTGCTGTGCCCGCTGCTCCCCTCAGCAGTGTGTTTCAGTCTGTCTGCCTGTTCTGCTCCCTGCTCTGTCTCTGGTGAATCCTCTCACCCTCCACACCTCTGGTCCACACCCCAGTTCTTGTATGCATAAACAAATAAAAATAAATCTTGAAAAAGAAAAAGCTTGGTTTGGGTCGAGTTCCGCAGTTTTCAGCCCCCTGTTCCACTCCGTATAGGTTGGTCCTGGGCACAACTGTGAAGCCCAGTGGGAGCAGGGGTGGAACTCAGAGAAAAGGTGGGTTTGTTCACAAGGCAACAGTGGGTGGTGAGGACAGGCTGCCCAGGCAGGGAAGCAGATGCCCCAGCAACGATGACCCCAGGGTCCGGGGTAGCGGAAGCAGCACTAAGTGCCCGGTCCCTGGGACAGGGAGTGGATGAGGAGATGCTGCTGGCATCCTCCCACATTTTGACAAGCCATGGCTGGGGACCCGTAACAGCAAGAAACCAGAAGCGCCTTGCCACTCCTCTGAACCGCAGATGAACTTACCCTACTCCCCAGGGATCTCCTTCAGATGGGGCGTCACCCAGATACTCCCAGCGGAAACCCCTTCAAGGATCGCCTGCCCCCTTTCCCTTCAGGCCGGCCCAGGGTCCCAGCTCCCAGGCAGGGCCTCCTGTGTGAGCTTTCCCTCTCCCACCCCCCCTCCCCGACCCTGCTGGCCCCACACTCCAGCCGGCTCTGGCCACGCTACAGGTCTTCACAAGTACCCACCGCACTGCTCCCCGCAGAGCCCCACTTCTCAGCTCCACATGTCAGATTCCGTTTTGGAGCTTGCCACCCCCTGCTCTGGCCTCCCCAAGCCTGTCTTTGCTCTGGCCCAGTCCCGACCCCAAAGGTCGGCCACCTGCGTCCCGTTCTTCCTCCGCAGACTGAGGGCCCCTAGGTCTAGCGGACGCAGCTGAGCCTGCCCCAGGCCCCCACCCCACACCGCCCAGGGCGTGCTCAGTGGCAGTGACTTCAGCAGCCCTGGTTCAGACGACTGCGCTCAGGCCAGGCAGCATCAAGCCCAGCCAAGCCAGCAGGGTGGGCTACAAAGGGTTAGGTGTCCCGGGCAGCAGACCCAAAATAGGGTGACAAGAAATAGCTGCAGCTTGGAAGCTGCTTGGAACATAAATTTAGACACAACCCTTACACTGCCCCCTGAGCCAAGGGCCCCTCGTTCCCATTGACATAGGATTCTGACCAAGGCTGCCCCTGCTTGGGGGGTGGGGGGAAGCAAGGGAGGAGAGGGGACCCGAACCCCCACCACTACACAAGCATCTCTGCCAACTGGCTTTATGATCTTTTCGAATCCAGATTCACCTCCCCCAGATTTGCCTCCAACACAACTCCTCCCATTTCCAAATATGCCAAATTCTTACCTCCAAGTCTTTGCCTGTGCTGTGCCCTCTGCCCAGAACAACTCTCCCCTCCCACAGCCTGGCCATGTTCCTTGTGCCCAGACAGAGCCCCGCTCGCCCTCTAACCCCTCCCCACCCAGCACTGGGACCCTTCCCGCTGGTGGGCGCTGACCTCAGGGCTGGGGTGGTGTATGCCCAGCCGTCTCCCCACAAGCCCAATCTTCGCCTGAAGTTTCCCGGCGTCCCCAGCGAACTTGACCTAGAAAGGATGCTGAGAATGTCTATCTGGTGACAAGCTGCAGAGGCCAAGCTTGCGCCCCCAGAAGACACCACCCTCCTACTCCTGGCCCTGGAGGAGTCCCAAGAGGCCCGTCTCTGGGTATCTCCCTTCCACAGATACCTGTGGCCTGGCTGGCGGCAGTGCCTGCCCTCCCCCGTGCTCCCTTAGTGTTCCTAAGCCCCACCTCATGGACCACTCCCCCTGCCCCTGTTCCTGAGGGTCTTCCAGCTGTCTCATGAGGCTTTTCTCTGGGTCCTGGCCCCAGTCAGCTCGGATCCCAGACCCAGAACTAGCTCCCCAACATCTGACCCAAGCAGGGCCCTCCCCCACTCTAGCATCTCTCCTGAGGTGCTCCTGGCTGCCCTTAGAATGTAATCTGAGCCCCTTAACCTCCTCAAGCCCTAGCCATCTTGGCCCTTATTCCCTTGCCTGAGATAATAGATACCACCTCGCAAGGTTACAGGGGGTCATGTGGTGAAAACAGAGCAGACTCCAGCCCACGAAGGACCCCGGCCCCATCTCATGGACACTTGAGCATCACTGCACAGGGATTTCTTTGCATTGCTGGTATAGGGGCTAGGTCGTTCTCTGTGATGAAAAGAAGATACACAGATGATGCCAGATAGATGGTTGATAAACAGACAGGCAGATAGGTAGATAGACACCATACACACACACACACAAAGACAGACAGGTTCTCTCATGCTAAGTAAGGCTTCTCATCCTCAGCACTACGGACATTTGGGGCTCATCACCCTCCTTGAGGGGACCATCCTGCACAATATAGGGTGCTGACCAATGTGCCTGGCTTCTGCCCACTCGACGTCAATAGCACTCCCTCCCCTAGTAGCCAAAATGTTTCCAGATTGTGCCAAAGGTGAGAAATGCCCCAGGTGAGAACCACCAACTCAGGCAAAAGTGTTTGGATAAGGATGCCAAGGTGTTGCACGGAAGGGTGTCCCCAGGGAGCAATGTCAGAGGGAGCAGGGAGGGCTCCCTCTAAGGGAGCAGGAAGTGGCTCCTCTAAGGGCTTGTAACCCAAGAAGGGCCGAGGGACAGAAGAGGAGGCTACCAAGCAGGCCGAGGCTGGAACTGCATGTCCATGCATCTCATGCCCGTAAGACCTGAGCAAGTCATGTTTGCTCTCCAAGCCTTAGTTTCCCCATTTGCAAGTTTCTTTTCCTGTGTGCAAAGCCCCTGTGGCTGCTTGGGCCCATTTCAGAGCAGGAAGGGTTTCAGGCTCTCAGAGAACCAAGGAGCTCTGCCCAGTGTCCCACGGTCAGTAAGTGACAGAGGCTGGATTTAAACCTGGTCAGGCTTCTCTGCACATCCACTGCCTTCGAGTGGAGAGACCGTGCTTGCTCATAGAAGACCAACGTAGAGATGTCTCTGGCTCGCTGCCTGCATCCTCGGTGCCTCTGGCCAGAGCACAGACAGCATAGAGGTGAGCTGTTCTGCTTGCCATGGCCACTTACCCAAAAAGAAAATAATTTCTCTTAAACACAAGTCTTAAAATTACATCAAAAAACAAAGTCCGGGGCCTCCCTGGTGGCGCAGTGGGTTAAGCAACACACTATGAAGCAAACCGCAGCCGCTGCAGCACCAGTTCGATCCCTGCTGCCTGCCGGGGAGGGGACCCACATGGCGCAGCAGACCTCTCCTGCCTTGCCCACTGCTCCCCTCGGCAGTGTATTTCAGTAGATCTGCCTGTTCTGCTCCCCACTCTGTCCCTGGTGAATCCTCTCACCATCCCCCACACCTCTGGCCTGTAACCCAGTACTTGTATGCATAAATAAATAAATCTTTTTAAAAAATCAAATTAAAAAAAAAGCAAAGTCCATTCATCAACTGATGAACAGATCGTCAACATGTGGCCCATCACACCGTGGAGTACCACTCAGCCATGAAAAGGAGTGATCCCTGACACACAAGCACGGATGAGCCTGAAAACGATGCTGAGTGAGAGGCCAGCCACGGAAGTCCGCACGGTGTGACCCAGGGGTGTGAAGCATCCAGAACAGGCAGATCCAGACAGAAAGCAGATGCGTGGTTGTCAGGGCTGGGGGAGGGGAGGGGCGTGAGTCCTGTGGGGGGTTTCCATTGGGGTAATGGCATGTTCTAGAACTAGACAGAGGTGGGAGTTGTGCCATGTACATGTGTTAAATGCCACTGCTTTTTGCACTTTGAAACAGTTAATTTTATGTCACCTGAATTTCACCTTCATGAAATTACACGGATGAAAATTTTAAAAGAAATAATCCACCAGCACAGACTTTCGATGATCCAGTTGCAGGGGAATGGACACATTTTTTTCCTCCCTAGGCAGGGACTGTGGAGCCCGGGCCCTGGCCTGGGAGCGCTGGACACAGTTGCCGGATTGTCAGCGCCCTGGGGGGCTTCCTCAGACTGGCCGGAGAGCAAGTCCTGGAAGATTTTCTGTCAGGACTTTGAAAGGAGGCCAGATTTTCCCCCCGGAGCCGAGAAGTCTTGGACCTGTTGTTCTCAGCAATCTCCAGGCCGCGTGTTAGCAGGAAACACGGCCAAGTAGGGCTTCCTGCCGTCGGAGAGAGGAAGCTTCGTAATGTGCTGGAAGGCCGGGTTAAAAATAACCCCGGTATATAAAGACAGAGGAGGGTCCCCCCTCTCCCTCACTCGCTCGCTGGCGGACTGGACGCCGGCAGAGCCGGTGGTTTGGGGCTGAGAGCAGGCCAAAGCCGGTCCCTGGGTTCCGAGGCCGGGAAAAACACCAGCCAAGCTCAAATCCCTGCGGCTGCCTGCCTTCCAGCATGCACGCAGAGCCGGGGACACCGTGGGTGTTCCTGCTTTAAATCACTTTTCTTCAACAAAGAATGCAGCCTCTGGGTGCTAGGGGGGAAAGGAACGCCACAGAGCTCTGAGTTGACGGTGCCTGGCAGCGCACGCAGGCTGAGGGGAGAACGGCCAGGGTTCGAATTCTGGCTCTGCCACCCAACCCTGGGCCTCAGTGTCGCCGTCTGTGAAGTGGGATCACAAAGCTGCAGACACTGCTGTAAGCACTAAGCACAGAGGCCACACTGCGGCCGTGGGAGGGGCTCTACCAGGCAGCGCTGCGTCCACTCATCACTCTGGTTTCCCCAGGGTCCGATTTCCCTGGGCCAGGCACCTCAGTACGTGACATCATTTCGCCCTGAAACCAGTCCTGCCTTGGAGAAAGTCACAGAGGTCCAAGACCATGCAGTGACCCCCCCCTTCCAGGAACTGAACATGGAGAGCCTTGGATTGCCCCTGGGTGACCCCCCTGACCCCTCGGATGAACAGTAACGAAGGATTGAACGAGGGTCTTCCTGGCTTTGCTCTTCCTGTTGTATCCTCAGAAGGTAAACTCTGGGCGTAGGAGAGGTCAGCCCTGGAGATGGACAATCGTCCTGTCCGGGGCAGGTTTTCTGCTCTGAGCAGGGCGAGCGTTACCTTCCACCGCTGCCCATCACAGAGGAACAACGTCCGCATTCTGGACAACCCAGGGCCAGGCTTTAGGGCATCTGATCCTGGGCAGAGTCACGCGGGTCAGGCAAGTAGACACCGATGACCAACATCAGGACGGAGAGAGGTGACCTTGCCACGGAACCTTCACAAATTAAAAGATGCCTAAGGGCACTTCGTAAGCAATCAGATGCCAGCCTAGTCCTGAGTATCCAGACGAAATGGACACATTCCTTGAAAGACGCAAACTCCCAAAGTTCCCTCAGTGGGAACTTTGCATCTGTGTAAGAAGCTGATGGAATGTAACCCTCCTGCAAAATTCCCGTCTCAGTAGCATCACTGGTGAATTTCCAAAACATTTTAGGGACGAAACAATGCCAGTTCAACATAGAAGCGTCCATAACACTAGAGAGAAAAAGCTTCCCAACTCATCCTAACTGGGGGGCTGCAGTGGGGTGCACCAGGAACATCCCTGCCTTCTGCTGACCTTCCATGTATGTTCAGTAAAGACTGGGGCGCCCCCACCCCAGAAGAGACTGTTCTTTCCAGGGGTGTGTTTTCTTCTGTTGGTATAGATCCCCACCCCGGCTCCGGGAAATGAAAGACAGCCTTTGTACCCCAAGTGTTGCCATGATTGCCATGATTAGCTCTGCCCCCCCTGCACCTAGACTCTAAGGCCCTTTCCAGAAGTTACTGTTTCCCCTGCCAGCCCTGTGTAATTGCCCAAAGGGGGCCCATTATGGGCTGGGGGACCAGGAAGAGTGGATGGGGGGAGGGGCGGCACCTGTGGGGGTACTGGGGGACCATGGCAGCACTCTGGGGCCTATTTAATGGCAAATAGAAGCCCTCACTGGTCTGGACCCTGGTTTTCTTATCTGTCAAATGACAATTTGGGTTTTTTAAAATTTATTTATTTATGCATACACGAGCTGGGGTACAGGCCAGAGATACACGGGAGGTGAGAGGATCCACCAGAGACAGAGTAGGGAGCAGAACAGGCAGATCGACTGAAGTACACTGCTGAGGGGAGCAGTGGGCGAGGCAGGAGAGGTCTGCTGCGCCATGTGGTGCTGTGCCAAGGATGCTTCACAGTGTGGCGCTCAACCCGGTGCGCCACAGACCCTCAAATGACAGTTTTAATCCCATCAGGGGCTTCACTGCCAAAGTAGACTGAACACCAAATTCCAAGAACCAACCTCCAGGCCCCCCTTTCTGTTCTTCTCTCTCTAGTCCTCTCCATGTATCTCTCCCTGTGTTTCTGTCTCTGTCTGTCTCTCTTCTCTCTCTTTCACTCATTCTCTTTATCTCTCCCCTCCCCCACACCTTTTCTAGTCTCTTTCTCCATATTTCTCATCATCTGTCCCTTCCCATCTGCCTATTTCCATCTCTCAGGATGTCTCTTCCATGGGATTTGGTGCACTTCTGCACAGCTCTGCCTGAGCGGGGAAGCACCACATTCCAAGAGCAAGATGCCTAGGTCCCCTGCCTCATTTTCTTTAAACGCAGAAACTGCCATCGCTGACGGATGGATCAGTCACTGGTCGTTGTTGCTAAATCTGTCCAGAGCGCTGAGTGCGTGCCCCGCCCCCTTCTTCCAGCTGGGTGAGCTGACTCTGTCCTGCTCATTCCAGAACCAGCCAATGTTCTCCCTGCGATTCCAGCTTCCCAACTAAAGAAATGAGCAACTTCCCTGGGCCCCCCTGGGAGAGGGTTTCTTAGCCCTGTTGGTGTGTCCTAAAGGATCAGGGGCTTGGGGCGTCGGGTTCAGTTCCATGCCAGCCCCCGCACAGCAGCGCCGTTTGCCAGTGCTCCTCCGACAGGGTGCAGAGGGGGACCCCGAGGCTTAGGCTGAAGCCCTTCCCCAGTCTAGGGACCCAGCTCATAACCAAAAGTCTCCTCGTTGTTTAATTTGAGTCCTGCTCATTGCGTGGCTACTGTACTCAAGGTCTGTGCTGGGCGCTACCTGCCTGGAGGGTGCTGTAGTCAGACCCCAAGCGGGGCTTGGCCCCACGGTGGCTCTCCTGGGGGCCCACTCCCCAGCTGCCACTGAGCACTTGGCGTATTCCCCTAGACGGACTCCCTGCTCTTGCAGATCACACAGGCCTGAGCTGGGTCCCAGCTGGCCCCACTGAGCCCTAGGAGGCAGCTACCACTTCTGCAAAGGGGGCACGTCAGTGGTCCCTACTTCCAGGTCTTGGTGGGATCTGACATGAGAGTTGCTCCTGGCAACACAGCTCCTGGCAACAGCTGTCCTGTGAAGAGGGACAGGGGCTCTTGACTCTTCCCTGCGGGCAGGGAGAGCACCAGTTTCCTCCTAGCCAGCCCTGCCTGACTTTTGTTTTTTTTTTTAACGGTGGTAAAATATACATAACATAAAATTTATCGTTTTAATGATTTCCAAATATGCAACACAGGGGCATCTGGCACATTCACCAAGTTGTGCAATCACCACCCTTATCTAGTTCAAGAACATTCCATCACCCCAAAAGAAAACCCTATCCCCAAGAGCAGTCATTAGCCATGCCTCTCCCCCAATCCCTGACAGGCCCCAATCTGCTTTCTCTCTGTGGATTTGCCTGTTCTGGGCCTTTCATATAAATGGATCACACAGTGTGGCCTTTTGTGTCTGGCTTCTCTCACTCAGCATCATGTTTTTGGGGTTCACCCATGTTGGAGCATGTCAGAGCTTCACTCTTTTTTATATTTCAGAAGAGGCATTAAGGAGTCATGCCATAAGTTTATTTACAAACATTTTGTATGCTGAGTTCAAGAGTTTGACTTTTCAAAGAATTGCACTTCTTAAAATGATCCTCTTCTTACCTGTTTTATGGATGAACGAAAGTGTCCTTATTTCTTAAGCAGCTGGTGTCTTCCTATAAAGAAAGGTGCAGCAAATCCAGAACCGAAGTACACAGTCATCATAAGTAGTAACCACCGCTTGTTTTCCACGGAAAATGGCAAATTCTTCCCTGGGCCTTCCTCATAGTGGCTCCTATGAACCACAGAGGTCGTGAATCTGCGGATGCTCTGTCCCAACCTAGCACAGTCGGCAAAGACGCAGAGACCGAACGCGGGCAAAATGGCCACTCTTTTTCATGGCTGAGTGATACTCCATTTGCTATGGACATTTGAGTTGTTTCCAATTTTTGACAACTGTGTAATGTTGCTATGGACCTGACTGTAAGGGGATTTGCCTGAACATCTGTTTTCAATTCTTTTGTGTAGATACCAGGAACTATAGTTACATCCTATTGTAACTCTGCTCAACTTTTTGAGCAATCCTGCCCCATTTTAATCCCTGCAGACTTAAGCCAGAATTCTCCATGTATCCACTGCACCCCTGTGGTTGCCCCTCCAGGAAGATCTTCACGCTGCATTGGTTTCTCTTGGTCCTCATCGTCATCATTGACTCTTCATCTACAGAAATGACATAGGGGAAGCCCCCAACAGGGGCCACCGAGAGGACCTGAAGCGAGAAGGATGGTTCCCCCACCCCGAGGTCGTTTTGAGGTTTTGTCCTTGATGTAGGGTCGCCAGGTAAAACCACTACACCCCATTACAATTCAATTTCAGAACAACAATGATAGTATGTAAGTATAAACATATCCCCTTCCATGTAAAATTTGGGATGCACCTAAACATTGTGATGTTGCTGCTGCTTATCTGAAATTTAAATTTAATGGAATGTCCTGCAATTTATTTGTTAAATCTGGTGGCCAGTCTTTGTGCCAGTTCGGGCTCACAGGCAGAAATCAAAGGCAACTCTGGACATCTCAGGTCCCAAGAATCTAACCCACCTGATTCAGTTCAGTAAAACCCCCACTTCGGCCTGAACCACCAAGATGTTTCCAATTCACCATGGGTTCCATCAGGAAGATCTGATGACAAAGATCTTGTTAAAGCCTTGAGAAATCTTTGAAGCTCCATTTTGATCAGATGACAAAGGATCTAAATCTGTCCTCAACCCCAGGACACCGGAAAGCTCCTTAGCAAATGGGTGAGCACACAGGGTAGCCCCGTGAAAGAACACCTCGGCCAGTCCTGCCTCCCAGCCACCGAGGTCTGACTCATGCTTCCTCGCATTCAAAAGGAGCACACCGGCCGGAAGCTTCTCTGTGAGGGGCAGTCAGGCCTGAACTGGGCTCCTTCTCCCCCTCGGTTTCCCAGAACCCGGCTCTGGGCCCGGCACACTGGGGGAGATCAGGCAGTGCACAGAAGGAAGCCCCGGGATGTGGCTTCTACTGGGGCAGGTCTGCAGGATCCTGGGCTTTTGGGGACCTACAGAAACATCTTTATTTCTTTACAAAGCAGTAGGAAAAAAATCCTCTCAAGATAGGAAAAAATACTCTCAATTTTTTTTTCTTATCACAGGGGAAATGACATTTTTAGAACCTAAAAGTTTATTAAGTTATTTTACCTTTTTTGGTGGTAGAAGCACCCCCACCTTGGGCTATATTTGTTACACATTTGCTTTTAAAAATGTGTTGTTTATCTGAAATTCAAACTTAGCTGGGCACCTTGTGTTTTATTTGCTGAATCTGGCCGCCTGGTCTCTGTGACCGTGGGTCCTGTGGCCAGGCAAAACCCGAAGGCCAAAGCAAGTGGCCCAGGCTCCCCGAGTCACGTGGCACCCAGGCTCCGCCCACAAATGCCACAGTGTTCTTGCTGCATGTTCACGCTGTAGAGTCAGGGAGAAGCCACCTCTTGGGTGGACACAACAGTCTGTTGGATTCCACCCGCCCCCCACCCAGTTTTTGCATATTGGGAGGGACAGAGGATCATGAATCCAGCTACTTCCAGGAGAGGATACCCATTTCTCAGATGGGACAAAACCAAGGCTCAGAAAAGGAAAGCAATTTGAACTAAGGCTAGGCTCTAGCTCCAAAAGACTGTCTAGGGGAATGATTCTGTATCTTTTTTCTATCCTAGGATGAAAGCAGTTGGCACTTCATTGTAGAGAAATGTGCTAGCTGTTTGCCTTCAGTTTCTGGAGGGTGAGGGGGTGGATTTGTGAACCTCCAAGACCCAGACTGGGAATCAAGCCTGGACTAGGACTGCAGACTGGAAAATCAGACAGTCCGACTCCTGGGTCAGCTGAAGATCGACTGTGTCTCAGTTTCCCCATCTCCTTCTAAAGTGATAGAAGTATTTATTGGCTCTCTGAGGCCCAAGGCCCAAGAGGACACCACTCATGGATAACGGTACACAGTTAGTCTTCAGTTCTCTTCTCCCTTCCCTTAACCCAGTGGCCTGGAACAGCCGAATGCATAACCACACACATGCACACACGCACATACACGTTCATTTTTAATTCAAGACCTTCACATCAACTCCTGGAAAAAAAAGTGGAAAAACTCCCTCTTACTACACATATTTCCAAAAACTGCCCTTTTTGGTGGAAAAGTTTTTTCGTCTTAAGAAAAACCTGATTGTTAGACTCAGGGCTGCAATAAACGTGTGGCTATTTTTAAGTGCCTGGGGACGCATGCTTTCAACCCCCCAAAGAAGCAGCCATTTGTCCTCCCCTCACGTCCAGAGTGGCCAGAGGGATGAGGTGTGGGGGTGAGGGCATGTCAGCCTGCCAGGAGCACAAGGAGCCTCCTAGAATATTCCAGAACATTCATCCTCAAGTTGTCAGAAATCATACAGTCAGACCATGCCTCAAAATCTCAGCTTTGAGAGTTGTTTTCTGTTTCATTTTTCCTCTCCTCCTCCTCCTCTACTTTTTTTTTTCTCAAATCACATTTGTTTTTCCACCATTAAAAGTGCTCACACCAACGTTGTGGCCTCCAAACTTGATGTTCTGATCAAGATGTGTAAACAACCGCTCCCCCCATGGCTGGGTGTTTGAATGACACTGGAAAATCTTTTGGAGGGGAAAAAAAAACAGGGAGTTTTCCGAAATTCGACTCAGGACTTACGTAACAGAGTTGATGCAACTGGAAGCAAACCCCGGGGCCTCCTCCAGCTGCTGAGGCTCTGAGCTCTGGCAGCAAAGAGACTGAGGAGGGAAAGTGTCTGGCTGGGATCCGTGACTCCTCCACCAAAGTGATAAGGGGCATGTGGACCTCAGCGGGGAAGCCAAGTGCTTATTCGAAATATGCTGTCAAGTTCTTGTAAACAGTTACAAATCTTCCATGGAAAGGCCTCCTCCAACTGTCACAAGCAGCAGAGACCCAGGCACCTCTGCCGTCGCCCACAGTAAACCAGGCTCTTGTAGTCACTTTCTGTCTGAGTGTCTTTAATCCTCCCTTCACCTTTGGGGGTTCCACCACACCACCAATACCTTTTCCACTTCACAGAAAATAGAACCAAAGGCACTGAGAGGGGATGTCATTTGCCCCAGGAAAGCCACAAAGAACCAAAAGACAGATTTGTCCATATTCAAAAATTTTCAGTAATTTCCTTAAAGACTCCCATTCCCCTCCATCCCCACCAGAGGGATTGTTGGAATCAGGACCTGAGAAGTGTGTAGACGGGCAACAGCTGCCCTCCCATTCAGATGTGGCAGGGAGGAGTCACTTCACAGAATATAACCTTATTCACTGGCCTGCTGCAGTCCCCAAGTCTGGTCCCAGAGAGAGCAGTAATGCTCTCAGTCAGGTACCACAGAATGACCTTTCAGTCAACAAGAGACTATGTGACAATGGTCCCACCTGCACCAGGCTGTGTAAACTCCACCATGTTCTCAATAATAAAATCTAACGTGAATTTCTCAGAATGGATCCTGTCATTAATCAACACACGATTGTATCTGCAGAAGTTAGGATCCAGCAAGTCCATCCGTAAAGAAATAAGTCCATTGTCTGCATAGACAAAATGCGCCACATTTTTCATAATGGAAAAAAAAAACTGAAGGAAACATTCCAAGCCCTCGATGAATGAACTGCGGTGTATATTCATTTAACAAAATATTATGCACCCATGAAAAAAGAACGTGGGCCTGCTGCACACAGGATGTGGAAGATCCTGATGGGCATGAGGCTAAGCAAAGCCAGACATGAAAGAGGGAATAACTGTGATTCCACAGTGGGTGAAACCCACCTCAGGTGACAGAGGTCAGAGGCCCAGTTTCTTTCTCTAGTGCAGGGAACCTCGAGGGACACTAGCTGTCCCCATGTCCTGATCTGTGTGGTAGTCACGTTAGCAAGATCTAGAGCGTACACTTCAGATGAGTGTACTCAGCTGCACACAAGCTTTACTTTCACCTGAAAGGCTCAAACAAGCATTTATTGCATGCCTAGAGTATATAAATGGGCAGCAATGATGCAGATACCACCCCTCCTGCTTGCGTAGTGGGCGGACAGCAGGTGGGAGAGAACTTGAGTGGAGGGACAGGAAGGAGGCTTCAAGGCTCTTCCCTCCATGAGGATATGGGTGCTTGAAGCCCCACCAGCCTGGGCCACAGGGCACCCCTGCTTTGTCTGGAAAGGGAAAGCATTTGGCTCTCCCCAGGCAGGTGGAGGGTGGGCAGAAGGATTACACAGAGGAGAGGCAAGGCTTTGTCCTGTCCTGCAAGTGTGGAAGGGTGGATAGTGCTAGAAGGAGGATGGGTTCTTCAACCCTCCCTGCCCTGGAAGAGCTGTTGTGCATTATGGTGACCACCATGAGGGAGCCTCCCCTAAACAGCCTTTCACTGGCAGCCCCTCCCAGCTCCTCCCTGAGCCCCACTTGGCAAGCATGAAATTCAAGGCCCACAACTTGCCCGAGATCTGCCAACTGGATAGTCCAGCATGAGTCTCCCTGAAGGACCTGACAAGTCTCGAAGGTGACATCCCTGCGGCCCGTGGCCGCCCGTGACTCAACGCTCCCGGAACGAGGTGTTCACACGCACACACGCACCTCTAGTTACAAAACCCCCCGGGTGCCCAGGACCTGCTGAGTCATGGGGACACAATCCTGGCTTGTCAGCAATAAGACCCTTGGTCGCCACAAATCTATACCATTTGTCAAAGCTCCAGCCGTCCCTGGCCAACCCTTCCAAAAACCAAGAAGCCCCCTTTGGACCTAATAAGCACAAAAACCAATGACTATTGGTTTTTGAAGTTCCTCAAAGGTGAACAGACGTCCCTCTGTGCCTGGGAACAGAGGACTTGCAACATGAAGGCCGTCCCACCATTCTTTGCTCAAGGACAAAGGGTTGTGTGGGCGGGACTGGTGAATACGTTGGGATAGCACGCCCTTGATTAGGTCACATCATATGGAAAAGTGAAGGATTTTTTTGGAGATGCAAAGGAGTTCCCAAATGATTTGATTTTGAGTTTATCAAAAGGAACATCATCCTAGGTGGGCCTGACCTAATCAGAGGAGGGCAGAAATAAATTTTATGTTAAGTGTTTTTTTATCACAATTGTTGAATTAAAAAAATTATGCTGGATAGTGGAAACAATCCAGGTGTCCATCAACAGATAGCTGCTAATATGGCCTATCCATAAAATGGAATATTATTTAGTCTTAGAAAGGAAGGAAGTTATGACACAGGATACGACATGAACGAATCTTGAGGACTTGATGCTGGGTGAAATAAGCCAGTCACAAAAGGAAAAATACTGTGTCATTCCACTTGTATGAGGTCTCCGGAGAAGAGTCACATTCTTAGAGACAGAAAGTAAGACAGTGGGTGCCAGAGGTTGGTGAGAATGTAAAACAGTGCAGATGCTGTGGAAACTACTTGGACAGCTCCTGAAAAGGTTAAACATAGAATTACCACATGGCCCAGCAATTCCACTCCCAAGTGCAGACATTAAAAAATTGAAAACAGGTATTCAAACAAATACTTGTACACACTTGTTCAAAGCAGCTCTACTCACAATCACACAATAACTCCAGCAACTAGCACATGGATAAACAGTGGAATATCACTCAGCCATAAAAAGGAGTGAAGCTCCTTTTTATTTTATTTTGAAAATGATAAAAAAATGATGCTGAGTAAGAGAGACCAGCCACAAAGGCCACACAGTGTGTGATCTGTTGATGTGACATGTCCAGGGCGGGCAGAGCCAGACAGAAAGCAGATGCCTGGTTGTCAGGACTGGGGGAGGGAATGGGGAGTGACTGCTCCTGGGACAGTCTCCTTTTGGGGCGATGAAATGTTCGGGAAGCAGATATAGGTGGTGGTGAATGTGCTAAATGCCACTTTAAGATGGTGAATGGTCATGAAATAGACTGAATGTTTATTCAGTCTCTCTCCCCCATTCAAATGCCCAAAGTGATGGTATTAGAAGATGGGGCCTTTGGGAAGGTGATTAGGTCATGAAGGTGGGTCCCCATTAATGGGATCAGTGTCCTTGTAAGAGAGAATGCAGAGAGCTCCCTCACCCCTCTGCCAGGTGAATACACAGGGAGATGCTGTCTTTAGGAATCAGGAAGGGGCCCCAACCAGGACTGAATTAGCAGTAACCTTGATCTTGGACTCCCAGCCTCCAGAACCAAATTTCTGTTTAAGCCTTCCTATATCCGGGAGTTTGTTGTAACAGCCCAAACCAATGAAGGAAGGTGAATTTATGGTCTATGAATTTCACCTGAATATAAAAAGTTAAAATCAACAATGAAGCACGTGCCAGAAGCACCTATCTAGACTTCACCCCTTCCCCTCCAGCCTGGGCCTCTGCCTGGCGCCACCTTCCTCACTCAGTTCTGTGAGCAGTCAGAGCTCACAGGTGCAAGGCCATCAGGGGTCCCTTGCTCTTCCCCTGGGACCGTGAGCAAGCCCGATGCCAGTCTGATCCAAAAGCCAGTCTTTCCTCGGGGTGGGGGGGTGAGGGGAGCCTTCCCGGCTGCAGGCACAGGCGAGGGTGCAGGCCCGAGCCAGGCTGGGCCACGCTGCAGCTCATCATGCATGAGTCAGGCTGGGAGAGCCCACGGCTCCCCTGGTTTTCCTTGCTGTGTACATACCGGCATGGGGTGGGCCTTCTGCACCTCATAAGTCATTGTTTGAGGTAAACAGTACAGATCGCTGAGCAGAGACTCCCCTGGGTCGTGGGAGTCAGACTTTTCTTATTAAATTGCAAACGTCAAAAATTTTTCGTGCTGGCCAGGGACAGTGGAAGGAGGTTTCCTTTCCAGAGTTGAGGAGGGGACTGACTACCCAGGAGAAACCTGGAGTTTGCTGGATGCAAATCACAGCTCTGCCTTTGTAGTTAGATGGAAGATCGTCCCCCAGCACCCCAGGGAAAACGTGAAGACATTCCTGCTTGTTACAGCTGAGTACACCAAGGATACTGCGCAGTATCCTTCAGCACACAGAACCGCACTCGCCCCAGCAGACGATCCATCCCCCAAAATGTCAGCAGTGCCGAAGTTGGAAAATCTTGCCTCGGGGCCCTGTAAACCAGGTCTCACCCTGGCCTGCCCCCACCCCAATCTTTGAGAAGATATTCCATGAGGCGGCACCTCAACCACAGAGCCTCCTTCTCGCAATAAGGGGTGGGGTTGGTGGGTGTCGGCAGACCCTAGTTGCTATGTGATCTGTGGTAGGTGTCTTGGCCTCTCTGAGCCTCTGTGCTCCTTGGGCTAACCGGGATAACCCCATGCAGCGCTGTGCGGATCAAACCAACCCTGAACGTGAAAGTGAGTCAATCAATGTTGAGGCTGCAAGACGGAGAAGCCTCGGGGCCACCTCCCAGAAGCCCTGCCTCGCTCATCACCTGCCTGAGACTGTAACGCGTGCACATCAGGAAACAGAAGGGACAGGGCTCCCGATTCTGCAGTTGGAAGTTCTTCCACATCCACTTTCTCCCATGAAAACCTGTTCACAGCACCACGAACGGGCATTCGTGGACCTTGGCCTAAAACCTGGAGTGAGCTATCATTGTCTTGTTTTCAAGGGACCAAAACTCCCTTCGGTTCCTGGAGATGTTTGGAGGATGCTCATTCACGTCCCCAGCCCTAAAGCCAGAGTTATCATCATAGCAATGGGCCACACAGACACCTCGTCCTGCTATGGGGTAAGAAAGGGGATGCTGAACCCGACTACAGTGTGGCTTTCCCACACCAACATGCAGTTCTTGGACAACAGTAGGGAGTGCGAGAAGTCTGCTAATTTCTAACACGCTCTACCAGGAGACATTCCACATACATAAGCATCGGATGCCACGGAACTCAGCGAATGCATTTCCTCAGTAGATCACCAACTAACTACAAACCCAGAACTCAGGAACAGCCAGGTGGGAGATGCACGGGGTAAGGGTGCGCCGCTTACCTCCGCCTCTCAGATCCCTGCGTGGTCTCCAACCGGAGTCTCCCTGAACTCTCTCCTTGTGGGTTTTATTGGCGGCTTCATTACATCGACAGAGCGAACTCCTTGGCCACGGGCAACTGATTCAACCCCCAGTCTCTCTCTGGAGGTCGGGAGTGACACTGGGGGTTCCAACCCTCTAATCACGTGGTTGTCTCGCTTGGCGACCAGCCCTAGTCCTTAGCTGCTTCCAAAAGCCACCTCACTCGTATCACAGGAGACATTTTTATCCCTCTCAGCCCCAGGAAATTCCAAGGGTTTGGGGAGCTGTGAGCAGGGAAATATAGATGAAGACAAATATATATGAGAAAAATATTTGGGTCATCTGAATGACCAAACCTATAAATATATATACATATATATATGCGTGTGAGTTTGTATATTTCTTTGCAATTGCAGTGTCACGTGTGATGTGGTAGACACCCTACTTCTGTGGTTCTCTCAGTGTTCTCCCCAAAAGCCCATAGAGCCCCATCTAATCAGAAGAAAACACAAGACAAGTCCAACCAGAAGGACTTTCAGACATCCTGGGAATGCTCCGCCAGCCAAGATTGACGAGATCGAGGAAAGTCTGAGAAACTGTCACGGACCAGAGGAGGCTGGGATCTTGTGGGAACTAAATAAACGAAGGATCATGTGGGATTCTGGAGCTGAAAGAGCAAGGGAGGAGAGAATCTGGGGAACACCCATGAGGTCTGGAGCTTAGTCAGTAACACTTCCCAGCACTGGTTTCTCAGTCTTGACAAATACCCCATAGTCCTGTAGATTTAATGTTGGGGACAGCTGGGCAGGGAGACTGGCGCTCTCCACAGCCCCTCTGCAGGGTGTGCAGTTAGATTTGCTATCCAAAAGTGAAATGGGTCTTTGTAAAAACAACCACCACGCTCAGCCAAAAAGGATGGAGAAAGCAGTAACTCAGGGTCATGCTTATCGGAAAACAGCACTCACTCCGTGCCTAGTTGAAACTCAGATTTAAGAGTGTCCCTGTGCTTTATCTGACAACTCCAGGCTAGGCAGAAGAAGGGGACTCCATTAAATGGGGTGGGGAATAGAGATGGGCTGGAGTGGGGGATAACAAGTTCCCCCATTTTACAGGGGTTGATAATGACTCTTAATGAGGTTAATAATAATGGCGATGATGATAATGGCCACCTATCTGACCACTTTTATCTTGCTCCACCCTGGCTATTTCTGGGTACACCTTGCTCCCTGCCAGGTCTGGGGAGCCTGTGTGGGGCATTCCCACATCACTCAGCGCAGGGCCCAGCTGCAGAGACCCAGCTCCCCCAGACTCAGCTGGCTCCTGCCCCTAGGTATGAGAGAGTTGGGGCTGCCATCACAAACCACCACCAACCAGGAAACTTCAAACAATAGGAAGTGGTTTTCTCACAGTCTTCAAGGCCAGAAATCTGAGATCAAGATGTGGGTGGGGCTGCTCCTTCTGGAGGTCCTGAAGGAGAATCTGTCCCAGGCCTCTCTCCTGCTTCTGGTGGTTGCTGGTGAGGCTGGAGTTCCTTTGGCAGGGAGACACATCACACCAATTTTTGCCTCTATCTCCAAATGGTTTTCCTGTCTCTGTCAGTTTCCCCTTCTCTTTTTTTGCTGGGACGCCTGTCACTGGACTTTGGGCCTGCACTAATCTGGAAACATCTGGAGATGCTTCACTTCATCACATTTGCAAAGACCCCACAATAGTCCTCCCCTATCCAGTGTCAGTCACTTGCTATTAGCCAGGGTCTGAATATTCCATGCAGTAAGATAGATTGAGAGAGATCACATTTGCATAGATTTAAATTATAGTATTGTTATCATCATTTTATTAGTAGTTATTCCTGAACATCTCTGAGTGTGCCTACTTTATAAATTAAACTTTATCATAGGTATGTATGTCCAGGGAAAATATATGTAGGGTTCAGGACTGTCTGCAGTTAGTCAGGGCGGGGTTCAGACTGTATACCTCATGAATGTGGGGCAACTGCTATCTTTCTAAGGAGGTTGTTTTCACAGTGGGATGAGGGTCAGGGTATCTTTTTTGGGAGGGACACCGTTCACCCCACCATACCATGACTATTTTTTCATCAGAGCCTGTCCCTCTTTGAGATTTTTTTCTACCTTTTCCCCCAAATTGAACCATAAAAGAATCCTTAGATGTGAACCACAAGGCAGGCATTCAGCTGATGGGGGTGGCGGGGAGAGGAGCACGGCCTGTATGCGCCGCAGGGCCTTGTGATATGATGGCTTCACAGTACTGCTCTGTGTCCTGAGGTCGGCGACAGGTTGGTGTGCAGACTGAAAGGGCAAAGCAGGCTGCTTTACACGACGGTATGAGGGCCCCAGCCCCGGGGAGAGCAGGCTCTGACCATGTGCAAAACGACATAGACGTTTCAGAATCAGAACAAGAGGGGCCAGCGTGCGGGGACAGAGATCTCAACCCCCTGCCTGCATCCTCAGTTTCCTCACCTGTAAAGGGGACTGGTTCTACCACCCAGGTAAAATCCCTCCTGTCAGAGGTACACTGACAAGGGGACAGTTTCTCCCCATTCCTAGGACAGCTCCCTGGCTCAGGTCCCAGTGGGAGGCAGGAGAAGCCGAGTGTTCCTGGAAAGTAGGGAGACTGTGTATGTGCACGTGTGTGTGTGTGCGTGAGAGAGAGACAGAGAGAGAGAGAACCCTCATAGAGGTTGGAAGGGAGAAATGAGGTTGTGCCTATAGAGGCTGAAATAGAAGTCATAAGAATAAATATTCCTGGGAGTAGGGAAAGGGGGCATAATTAGAAGCCTCCAGCACAGATGAGGCTTTTAAAAATAGATCTGATTGGGCGGTTCTCCAAGGAGTTAGCTACGATGTGCCCCAGCAATCCCACTCCTGGGGATATACCATAAAGAGTCAAAAACAGGGACTCAAACAAATCTAAGTGCTCACGGCAGCACGGGTCACAATTGCTAAAAGGTGGAAATAGCCCAAATGTCCACTACTGGATGAAGGGTAAACTGGGGTGCAACCACACAGGGGAGTATCGCTCAGCCATGAAAATGAGCACAGCCCTGACACTCCGACAACGTGGATGAACTGAAAACATGATGCTGAGTGAGAGGCCAGACTCAGAAGGCCACATGGGGTGGGAGCCGTGATATGAGGTTTCCAGAAGAGGTAAATCCAGAATAATCATTTTCAGGGGCTGTGGAAGGAGGAGGAGAGAATGGGAAGAGACTGCGTATGAGGACAGGAGCTGCTTTGGGGGTAATGGCACATCCTAGAATTAGAAGGGGGTAGGAGATGCACAACACTGAATGAACTGAATGGCACTGAGTTGTTCAAAATGGTTAATTTTATGTTGTGTGGGTCTCTGCAAAAAAATAAAATGAAAAAAAAAAGAATCAGAAAAATATTTCCACTCCTTTGTTTTCCAAAGAAACTGCTGCAGACATCTGGACAATATCCAATCATCTATCCCAAAAAAATATGTAGAATTTTATTAATAAATTTTCACAATGTTAACTGGGGTCCTTACACAATCCATCCTTACAGAGTTCTTGTCATTATTAATAATACATAGTAATGACATAATAATAGCATCATTATCTTCCACCCTGATTACAGCACTGCACATCAATGGAGTGAAGTAATGTGCTCCAGGCATCCACCATGGAAGAGGAAGAGATAGATTCAAATGCGGTCAGTGTCAAAGGCAGCTCCTCATGCTGCAGACAGGAAACTAAAGCAAGCAGCATGTGAGCAGGTGATGCCCCCAGGCAGGAGAAGCTCTGTGCAGGTGTGTTATGATAGAAGAATGAGGCTCAAACCTTCCTTGAAGCCAGAAGGCAGGTTGGGGGACTGTACCAGAGTCCTAGGTAAAGGGTCCTGCCAGGTGCCTAGAATGTGGGGTTCAATCTCATTCTTCCCCTCCCAATCACCCTTTCTCCCTACAGTAGGTTGGGCACATGGCTGTGCCCCTCATGTGAATGCAGAACACGTGAACACACAGAAAGGAAGGGTGCAAGCCTCCTCTACCTGGGAGGTGTACCAGCGAGCTCAGCAGGTCTGACCAGCTGCCCAAAGTGATGACTTCACAGGTAACAGTGCCAGAGCCTAGGGTCAAGGAAGGGAGGGGAGACCAAGACTTTCAAAGTAGGGAATATGTCATTGTACTTTTTTACATTAACTGTCTGGGATTGTGCCTGGGTTCCAAGAGGTGACACAGATAACAGAGAGGCATTGTACTTTTAGAGGCAGCCTGCCTCCATCAATACAGCAAGGAACCAAGTCATGATTTATTCATGTGATAGAATATTATTTAGCAATGAAAAGGAATAAATTACCAATACACACAACAGCATAGCCAAACCTCCAATTACATTGAGTGAGAGAAGCTGAATGCAAAGGACCACAGTGTGTGATTCCATTTATGTGAAATGTCCAGAAAATGCAAGTCCAGATGTAGAGGTTGCCTGGGGTTGGGGGTAGGAGGAAGGTAGACTACAAGAGGCACGAGAAAGCTCCTTGGGATGATGGAAATTCTAAATTAGTATACTGGCAATGGTTGCACCTCTGGGCAAATTGCACAATATGTAGATGATCCCACATTAAAGCTAAATAAATTTTTTAAATTTTAAATTGAAATAAAACTTTTTAAAGATTTATCTTTATGCATACAAGAACTTTGGTACAGGCCAGAGGTGGGGGGGTGGGAGGATTCACCAGAGAGAGTAGGAAGCAGAACAGGCACATCTACTGAAACACACTTTAGAGGGGAGCAGCGGGCAAGGCAGGAGAGGTCTGCTGCGCCATGTGGGTCCCCTCCCTGCCCAGGGATTGAACTTATGTCACAGTGGCTAGCGATAGCCTATGATAGCACTGAGACTCTAACCCTACATGGGGCCATAGGGCGTCTTACAGAACAACTCAGCTAGACTGTTGTCAACTAAAACTGTGACAGACTACTCATTCCTGAATGGGCATGTACCAATAAAATGTCTTTATGTACACTGAAATCTCACTTTCACAGAACATTCATATATCACATTCTTTTGATTTTTTCAACCATGCATAAACATAAAAACCATGCTCAGCTATTGACTGCTGTAATCACATATTGCATGATTTCCTATATATGAAATGCCCAGAACAGGTAAGTCCATACAACAATGCAGATTAGTGGTTGTCAGAGTCCAGGGGTGTGGGGAGTGGGGGGTGACCGCTCAGGGGTACAGAGTCTTCTTGGGATGATGAATTTCTGGAACTAGGTAGAGGTGGTAGTTGCATAACATGGTGAATGCACCCAAACGTTACTCACTTTTCTATTTCTTACTTTTTTTTTGGTAAATACCATTCAGTTTTAAATGGATATTTTATTTAAAATGCTTATTTTTAAATATTCATCCTACACTATGGGACGCTGCCTCCATAAAAAATTATATCCACATATTTACATGTACATAATTAATATTTAGGATATACATAAAATATAAATAATATTATTGACATTTTGAGAGATATACAAGAGATATGCAAGCAGCAAGATCTAGTTTAGATAAAGTAAAATAATTATCAGGCACAGAGGAAAAGTCCTTTATATGTGGTGTCTCCAAACACACTGTGACAGGGCACATGTTCTTACGCCCCTTTGATGATTGAAAGATGAAGGTTCAAAAAGAGAAGGTCGGGGCCTCCCTGGTGGCGCAGTGGGTTAAGCAATGCACTATAAAGCAAACCTCAGCCACTACAGCACGAGTTCGATCCCTGCTGCCAGCCAGGGAGGGGACTCACATGGCACAGCAGACCTCTCCTGCTGTGCCCGCTGCTCCCCTCAGCAATGTACTTCCGTTGATCTGCCTGTTCTGCTCCCTGCTTTGTCTGTGGTGAATCCTCTCACCCACCCCCACACCTCTGGCCTGTACCCCAGTGCTTGTGTGCATAAATAAATAAATCTTTAAAAAAAAAAGAGAAGGTCATTCATTCAAGGTCACTGAGGTACAAGTGCTGGGTCCAGGATCCAATCTGGGATTCTAGCTGAGGCCCTACTGCTGCCCCATTCTTTCCATCGCTTAAAAAGTTGAACAGACCTGCTGTGAGAATTATGAGAAAGCACACGTAGTTCTTCAGTGAAGGGCTTGGCATACAGAAGGTGCCTAACCAATGTTGCTCTCTGCTCCTCTCCTGTCCTCGGATCATCAAGGCTAAGACAGTGTTGGCTTGGTTGGTGGAGGAGATGATGAGAGTTCTCATAGGAATCCGTAGGTCACCAAACAAATGAAACCCTGCACTTTTCCCCACATGCTCACTAATTAATTGTTCAGAAGCAATAAGAAAATTCCAGGGCCTCCCTCATGGCGCAGCAGGTTAAGTGCCGCATTGTGAAGCATCTGCTGCACAGCAACGTGAGTATGAGCCTGGGAGGGGACCCACATGGCGCAGCAGACCTCTCCTGTCTCGCTCGCTGCTCCCCTCAGCAGTGTGTTTCAGTGGATCTGCCTGTTCTGCTCCCCACGCTGTCTCTGGTGAATCCTCTCGCCTCCCCTGTACCTCAGCTCTTGTGTGCATAAATAAATGAATCTTTTAAAAAAAAAAAAAGAAAATTCCAAAGACAGCAAGTACTGGGTCTTGCCTTGAGCTCGGCCATGGCAAGGTGGTCCTCAAGAAGAAGCCTGCTCGCGTGGTGTCCCTGTCCTCGTTATTCGCCATCCTCAGTGAACGCTGAGATGCCCACCATCTCTGTGACACGGGGAGTCGAGTCCTGCGACACGCTGCCAGACCTTGCGCAAAGCAAGCAGAAATGCCCCGATGGCCCAGCTGCGAGTCATCGTCTGGCGCCGGTGGAGTGTGACTGTGATTCCTCTAGAGTGTTCATAGCTGCCTTGGAGGCTGAGCTGTACTTTAGGTGACGTATTTTGTGTAGAATTCCTGAGTGCTTGTTCTTGGGAGTTGGGCCAAGTGTACACAATAGCTATTCGGGGTGGAACAGCTGGTAAAGGGAGAGGCAGTCTACATTCTAGAAGAAAAGTGGACAGAGTGTAGTATATGAGATATGTCCAGGACCCAGCTAGAGGGTATTATAAGCTCTTGGTGGGCAGAAATGGGCTATGGACTCCTTTAGCTGCCTCTCCACGTTCAGCAGAGCACAGAGAAAGAACTCAATATTTTTTGTTGCTTGAGCTAAAAATTTTGGATTTGTAATTGTTCTGAGCCCTTAAAGAGAGACTGGTGGTGTCTTCCCTGGTGGCCCAGGGGTTAAGTCTCAGCACTATTGCCACAGTGGCCTGAGTTCAATCCCAGGCCAGGGAGCTGACCCACATGGTGCAGAAAAACCTCTCCTGCCTTGCCCAGCTGCTCCCCTCAACAGTGTATTTCAGTCTGCCTGTTCTGCTCCCCACTCTGTCTCTGGTGAATCCTCTCACCCCCAAAACTTCTGGCCTACACCCCAGTTCTTCTATGCAAAATAAGTAAATAAAATCTTAAAAAAAAAAAACAAAACCAACAGACAAACTGGTGGGAAATTTATAAATATGGTAAATGTGAAAGTTACATGCATACTACTGATATACCAGCCTCCACCAGTGGCAAACATCACCAATCACTGGTAGGCAAACTAATCAATCACAGCACTGTCAACTCCTACCCTTTAAGAAGTTGGGGGAGGGCTACTAATCTACAAAGCATTCACCTTGGTCTTCAGCATCATCAGTTCACTGACAGGACCATGTAACCCTCGGAGATGTGCTACAGCCACCCAATAGCAGCTGATGGGACAGGCTCCCCAGGGGCTGTGAAGCTTTAAGTCACCCAGCTTGACTTAAATTTGACCTCTTCAAGTCCAGAGCTGTTCTTCCACAGTATCATCAGTGAAGCGTCACAAGGACAGATACCTACACAGGTACATGTGTCCTGGATCTTGGGGTAACAGCACTCAGCATAAGAGTGGTTGCATGCTGAGTTCCCTGCGCCAAGCCTGAAATGGGGCCCTGTCTAGGATCTCCAGTTTGTCTCATTTGCTCATCCTTAATCACTCCTGAGCCTACATGCCACCTTATATCTCAACTGAAGTTACGGCCCAGAGAAAGTAAGCAACATGCCCAAGGCCACACAGCTCAAGTGGCACATTCTTCCCATCCACTGGTGGCTGTTGTGTGTCAGTGCCATGCAAAGAGTGCTCTGCTGAAGTGTCCCAGGCTTCCCTGGGAGGTCCTCAGTGTGTGGCCAGCACATGTCCTCATATCACATATGTTTCAACACCAGGGCCACAGATGGGCCTGGGGGACACCAAGATGAATCAAGGGAGGCCCCTGTCTTTGAGGGACTCCCTGTCTGCAGAGGAAGCAAGACGGGAGAACAGCTGGTTACCACGATATATGAGCTTCCTGGGGCTACCCACAATAAACTGACACACGCTGGGTGGCTTAAAACAACAGAAATGTATTCTTTTACAGTTCGTAGGGCCAGAAGTCTAAAGTCAGGGTAGTGACGGGGTTAGTTCCTTCTGATGAAACTCTGAAGGAGAAACTGCCCAGGCCACTCTCCTGGTCCCTGGGGGTTGCAGGCAACCTTTGACATCCCTTGTCTCGTAACTCAATGCCCCAGTCCCTGTCTCCATCCTCAAGAGCCTGTCTGCACCCTCTGAGTCCTCTGTGGCATGGTCTCCTCTGGGTCTGTGCCTCTGTGTCCCTCTCTTCTAAGGACATTCGGTGGATTCGGCCCAGCCTAAATCCAGGATGATCTCATCTTGAGATCTTTCACCTCTTCCCAAAGCCCCCTCTTCCCAAATAAGGTCATGTTCACATCTACCAGGGATTAAGAGTTGGACGTATCTTTTGGGGACACCATGTCTCTACGTAAAGAAGGAAGCTGGACTGAAAGTATGGGTGATCCTGCAGGAGCCAAGAGCCACCCAGAGGAGTTCCTCTGAGGAGAGCAAAAGAACCATTCATTTGCCCATCCACCCATCCAAGGAAGTTTTCCTGAGCAGCTACAGGGTACAAGGCTAGGCTTCAGGAACAGAACGGATCTATTACAGACCAGACCCCACCCTCCTGTTACTCACACACTCATAGGGGAGTGGGAGGGGGACAGAAAAAAAGCAAACGCGTGAATAAAAATAATCACTCACGGTGAAAGGTGCTATAGAACAAACAGAAAAGGGTAGCGAGAGTAACTATGGTCAACGCTTGAACAACACAAGTTTAAACTGTGCAAGTCCACTCAGATTCTCTTGTAAACAGATCAGGTAAGCTTACGGTGTCCATAAATGTAGTGCAATAGTGTATTGTTTTCCTTGTGATGGGCTTCATAACATCCTTTTCTAGTTTACATTGTAAGAATGTAGTATATATGACACGCAGCAGGGCTGCTAATCAGCCATTTATGTTCTCTAAGGCTTCCAGTTAACTCTAAGCTATTAGTAGTAAACACTGGGGGAGCCAAAGTTTCATGTACACTTCTGACACCCCAATACCTGCCTTGTTCAAGAGTCAACTGCATATAGTTTGGGGAGGGCCAGGGAAACCTGAAAAGCCCCACAGTTAGTTACCCTGAGGCTGAGCTAAGCTTTATATAGAAGATGAGCTGAGGATTGCCTTTCCGACAAATGATGCAGAACCACTGGTTATCCACATGCAAAACAAAAATTAGCTCAAAATGGATCACCCACTTAAGTGTAAAACGCAGACACACATCTGCTAAACAACATAAAAATCCAAATGACCTGAGTTTTGGCAGTGACTTTTTAGATAGGACACTAAAAGCACAATCATAAAAGGGAAAATTGATAAAATGGGCTTCATCAAATGAAAGCCTCTGGTCTGCAAAAGGCACTGCTAGAGTCAAAAGACAAGCCACAGACTGGGAGCAAAACTTTGCATGATGCCTAGCTGATAAGGACTGGCATCCAAAGCACACCAACGATTCTTAAAATCCAGTAAGAAAGCAAACATTCCAGTTAAAAATGAGGCCAAAGATCTGAACAAATACCTCACCAAAAGAAATACATAGATAGCAAATAGGCATAGGGAAAGATGCTCCACATCAGACATCATCAGGCAAATGCAAATTAAAACCACAGTGAGATACCACCACATACAATTACAATGGCTAAGATAAACAAAACAAAAAACTGACAACACCAAATGCTGACAAAGAGGCAAAGCAATGGGAACTCTCCCATGGATTGGGATGCAAAATGGTACGGTAACCTTGGAAGACCACTGACAGACTTACACACCTAAACATAATCTCATGATCTGACAATTGCATTCCTAGATATTTACCCAATTAATTTGAAAACTATGTTGCTCCAAACTGGAAGCAACCAAGATGTCTATTCTTTTCTTTTTTTAATGAAACTTTTTAATTTCTTACACCTCTGTTCATTTTTGCACAATATTTGACTTCTCCCCTCAGGTGTAGTCCCCATAAATCTCTCACACCTCCCACCACGGTATCACCTATGAACCCTTACCATAGTCCCTTGTGCTCTTTCTGCCCCTGTTGTAACCCTTCTCCTTCCCACTCCCTTGCTGTATGCCTCAGACCTATAGTTTGCCTGCAAGTTTTTTCTCTTTTTCTGACACTCTGTTTTATTCCCTATATGTCTCCTATAAGTGAAACCATGCTATATTTTTCTTGTTTCTTCTGACTTATTTCACTGAGGATAATCCCTTCCAGCTTCATCCATGCTGCTGCCAATGACATGAGTTTATCTTTTTGGTTGTTGAGTAGTATTCCATCGTGTATATATACCACATCTTCTTGATCCATTCAGATGTTTTGGGCATTTAGGTTGTTTCCCTGTCTAAGATATTGTCAGTAACACTGCAGTGAACTTAGAGTTCAGGTTTCCTTTTGAATTAGTGGGTTGTTTTGTTTTTTCTTTTTTTTTTTTTTTTGTCCTTGGGTATATTCTTAGGAGTGGAATTGCTGGGTCATATGGTAGCTCCATTTTTAGTAATTTGTGGATGAATGGCTGAATCAGTCTGCATTCCCACCAACAGTATAAAGGGTTCCTTTTTCTCCACATCCTCACCAGCATTGTTGCCAGTGTTGTTTTGTTTTGTTTTTAAATATGGGCCATTCTCACCAGTGTGAGAGGGTCAAGATGTCTATTCTTCAGTAGATGAATGGATAAACTGTGTAGTACATACAGATCATGGAATATTATTTGGCAGTAAAAAATGAACTATCAAGTCACAAAATGACATGGAGGAATTTTAAATGTTACTAAGTGAAAGAAGCCAGTCTGGAAAAAGCTACACACTCTATGATTCCAACTATACAACACTTTGGAACAGGCAAAACTATGGAATGTAACCAAGGGTTCACAGGGAGGGAGAGGACTTTTAGGGCAGTGAAATTATTCCACGATACTGGAGTGGTAGATACATGACACTGTACATTCGTCAAAGCCCATAAAATGTACACCACCAAGAGTGAACCCTAAAGTAAACTGTGGGCTTTAGTTAATAACAATGCGTGGTTATTGGGCCTCCCCGGTGGCGCAGTGGGTTAAGCAACGCACTGTGAAGCAAATCACAGCCACTGCAGCATGAGTTCGATCCCTGCTGCTGGCCACGGGGGGGGACCCACATGGCGCGGCAGACCTCTCCTGCCTCACCTGCTGCTCCCCGCCCCAGCAGTGTGCTTCTGTTGATCTGCCTGTTCTGCTCCCCGCTCTGTCTGTGGTGAATCCTCTCACCCCCCACGCCTCTGGCCTGTGCCCCAGTGCTTGTGTGCATAAATAAATAAATCTTTAAAAAAAAAAACAAAAAACAATGTGTGGTTATTGGTCCATTCAGTTGTTATAGTTGTTAAGAACGGAAACTGCTAGAGGGAGGAGCGTGTGGAAACTATACTTCCTGCTCATTTTTCTGTAAACCTAATACTGCTCTAAAAAAAGTTAAGTTCATTACGGGGGAAACAAGAAAAAATGTATCAGAGCCAAGCAAGTAGAAAGTGAGAAGAAGGAACAGCTGGTGCAGGACACAGGAGGTGCAAAGTCCTGGAGGGCAAACTGGGCCTGACGTGTTCCCAGACCTTCGAAGAAACTGAGAGCAGGGAGGGAGAGAGACTGGGAGGCAAAGAGCTGACTGGGGTGCCATTTAAGCAGAGGACAGCAAGTACCTGAGAATCATACATTTTAGAAGAATAAATTTAATTTTCTTACACTTTCTCCCATTGTCATTGGAGACACTCAGACCCAGAAAAAGGCAATGAAGAAAGAACACCCGTGGCTGGTCTAAGGAACTTGTAGTTTCCACAGGATTCATCAGCACTTCTAGAAAAAAGGAAAGGGCCCATGTGACCCTCACAACCTCCTTTGGGGCAAGGTACAATTATGTGCATTTCAAGGATGGAGGAGCAAGTCCAGAGGCAAAGTCACTCACTCCACAAAACATAACTAGCCAGGCCAGGGTAGGGCTGCCTCTCCAAGTGCCCCAGAACACTGAGCTCAGAGCCACAGAAGGGATCCCTGCCCACTTCCCCCGTGGCAGGTCTGGATCCCACTCCCTGGCAAATAGGGTTTGTCAAATGTTTGCAGAATCCACACCTTGAGGTTCTTTCCAGAGAAGATCAGGGATTGTGGACCCCAAAGGGGCTCCATGGTGCCTTTGTGGTGCGAAGCCCACTCCCCCGCAGCAGCCCTGGGCTGTGAAGGTCCAGCTGTAGTCAGTGGCAAATGCCTCCCCATGCCGGGAAAGGCCTTCAGGTCAGGAGCTGCCATCTGGTCACAGGGCTTGTTAATAGCTGGCTGTGGTCGTCCCTAGGCCTGCGGTGACTGTCTCCTACCTTCAGAACTATGGTGTGGGGGACATAGGGGCTGTGTTCAAGGTGGGGGGGATGGGCACCTGGTCTCTGTGACCTCCCTAACGCTGGTCTTGGTTGGAAAGATTGCCACCACTGCCTTAGTCTCTTGCTTCTCAAGACGGTAAAGGCACCAGGCCCCCCAGCCTACTGCCCATCCCAGCAAGCCCTGGGCCCTGGCCTCCCTGCTCCGAAGAGCTTCCTTGAGGAAAGAGTCTCAAAGATTAAACATCTCCTATGTCACCCAAAAAGGATTTTTACGGGGTGATGGAATTAACAGGAGGTCAGCCTAGAGGGTGCTCACAGAAAATGAGAAGCCAAGACTCTCATGAGTCCCTGGGACTCCACTCTCCCCGCCCATCGGGCTTCTGGGGACCTTCTGAAGCGTCAGGATCCATTCTCCCCATCGATCAGGAACCCCGGAGGCTGCGGGGACTGCCCTCGGGCTCCGAGTCCCAGGCCCCGGATGCCGCCCCCGCTCCGGGTCCTTTCAGTTCCAGTGCGGGCGGGAGCCCTCCGGGCGCCCCGGTGCGCCCGGGGTATCCCTGGGCGTCACGCTGTTGTTGTGGAGCGCGTGTTGACGCCGTCGCCGGGGAGACAGGCGGGGGCGGGCCCCAGCTGGGGGCGCGGCCTGGCGGCGCGCGAGGGGCCGGGCGCTCAGCGCAGGGTGCTGGCCGCAGCAGCGGCCGCTGCCGCTGCCGCCCGCCGGCTTATATACCGCGGCTAAATTTAGGCTGCGCCCGGAGCTCGTCCCCATCCGGGACGCGTTTCCGCCGCCGCCGCCTTGGGCCGGCCCCCCGCGCGAGCCGCGCCTATAAGGCTGGAGCGGGCCGGGCCTCCGCCCGCAGTCTTACCCGCCCGCTCGCGCCCCGACCAGCCCAGCTCCGGGCAGCCGCTCACCGCCGTCCCAAATCCGCGTCGGTCCCGGTCCGGTCATGGCGTTGAGCGAGCCCATCCTGCCGTCCTTCTCCACATTCGCCAATCCGTGCCGCGAACGCGGCCTGCAGGAGGTGAGGGCGGCAGGGACAGCGGGCGGCGGGGGCGGCTGACTGCGGGCAGTAGGACGTGGGCTTCGGGGTAGTGGAACTCAGGCGGTGGGAACTGCAGGCTGGAGCAGTGGGGCGCCGGCAGCCGGCGGCGACCCCCGGGGCCCGCCGCACGCTCACGCCCCCGCCCTCTCGCCCTGTCACCCGCAGCGCTGGCCGCGCGCAGAGCCCGAGGCGGGCGGCACCGACGAGGACCTCAACAGCGTGCTGGACTTCATCCTGTCCATGGGGCTGGACGGTCTGGGTGCCGAGGCCGCCCCGGAGCCGCCGCCGCCGCCCCCGCCGCCTGCGTTCTACTACCCGGAGCCCAGCGCGCCGCCACCTTACGGCGCCCCCGCGGGCGGCCTGGTATCCGAGCTGCTGCGGCCGGAGCTGGACGTACCTCCGGGCCCCGCGCTGCACGGCCGCTTCCTGCTCGCGCCCCCGGGCCGCCTGGTTAAGGCCGAGCCCCCCGAGGCAGACGGCGGCGGCAGCGGCTACGGCTGCGCGCCCGGCCTAGCCCGCGCGCCGCGGGGTCTCAAACGCGAGGGCGCCCCCGGCCCGGCAGCTGCGTGCATGCGAGGCCCAGGGGGCCGACCGCCGCCGCCGCCCGACACACCGCCGCTCAGCCCTGACGGCCCCGCGCGCCTCAACGCGCCCGGCCCGCGCGCCCCCTTCCCACCGCCCTTCGGCAGCCCGAGCTTCGGTGCTCCCGGGCCTGGCCTGCACTACGCGCCACCCGCGCCCACCGCTTTCGGGCTCTTCGACGACGCGACGGCCGCAGCCGCCGCCGCAGCAGCTCTGGGTTTGGCGCCGCCCGCCGCCCGAGGTCTCCTCACGCCACCCTCGTCCCCGCTGGAGCTGCTGGAGGCCAAGCCCAAGCGCGGCCGCCGCTCCTGGCCAAGAAAGCGCACTGCCACGCACACCTGCAGCTACGCGGGCTGCGGGAAGACCTACACCAAGAGCTCGCACCTCAAGGCGCACCTACGCACGCACACAGGTGAGTGGCAAGCGCAGACCCGGGTGGCAGGACGGACGAGCTGGAGGATGGGGGAACTTAGGGGACCCCCCCGGGGCGTGGCCCAGGAGATTGGGGTAGGGGCGCACTCTTTAGAAAACCCGAGGGAATGGAAGTCAAGTTTTGGTGAGCAGGAGCGCTCTAGGAACTTTAGAGGGACTCCGGCTCAGAATGTTGGGGGGTGGGGGGGGTCGGCAGTTGGAACGTGTCCTCTGGGTGTGTGGCTCAAAACACTAGGACTTGGACAGTAAGGACCAGGAGGCCCTGGAGTGGAGGACGCTTGCTTGGGGGTTCAAAACGTAGGCGGTAAGCGCTTCAGGGCTCCGGTTAGTGGCAGGTTGCACAAGCTGGAAAAGCTAGTATAGGGGTGACTGTGGGGCCGCAGGCGAGCAGCCCAGTTCTGGGAGGGAAAAAGAAGTTCATTCTCATCCCCTTCCGCAGGCGAGAAGCCTTACCACTGCAACTGGGATGGCTGTGGCTGGAAGTTCGCGCGTTCCGACGAACTCACGCGCCACTACCGCAAGCACACGGGGCACCGGCCCTTCCAGTGCCACCTGTGCGACCGTGCCTTCTCCCGCTCCGACCACCTGGCGCTGCACATGAAGCGGCACATGTAGCCCGGGCGACCCCTGCCCACCCGTGCGCGGCCGTGGCGGGTCCCACGCGCCGGGCGCGGCCCCCTCCCAAACTGACTGATATTTATTGGGCCCAGAGGACCGGGCCAGGCACGGCGTGGCCACCGATGGGGCTCCCCCAGCAGCGATCAGCCACCACCCCCGGCCCCCATCAGAGACTGAAAGGCCCGGTGGAAGAAGACCACCATCCTCCTTGACGAGTTTTGTTTTCAAAATGGTGCAATAATTAAGTGTCGTCTTCCCCTCCACCGGGTCTACACTAGAGGATCAAGGCTTGATGCCTTGTGAGAAATACAGCCTTAATTTGTACTGTCTGCGACATTTTTTTTATAATACTGTACATAATGACTGTGACGGAATTGTAAATAAGGAACGGGGCGCTTAGAATGCCCAGTTCGTTTTTATAAGACTTCTGCTGTTTTTTAATTAAAAAAAGTTTTGCATCTTTTGAAAAATCACAGCGCTGGTCTGGCTGCTTGGAAGCTGGGATTTGGGGCCTTGGGAGGGTCTGGGTGGGGGAACCTGTAGCTTTGAAGGAGGGTAGCTTTGCACTGGCTGCGAAGTGGGGTTGCCAGCTGCAGTGCCCAGCTGCCAGGAACCTGTGGGTTTCTCTATAAATTTAAACACTGCCTTTTAGAACTGAGGGGGAGTTATTTTAAGGTTCTGTGAACCATAAATTACCTCCTTTTCTCTAAAGCCGGGGAAAGTGTTGGTTCCATTGACGTGGCCTCCTCTGTCCTGAATGAAAAAAGGCTTACCTCCTTTTGGAAGCTTTTGAGGTTTTAGCCAAACTTCTGAACTTCTAATGTTGCAGGCTTGCTTTTTTTTTGCTTTTTCTTTTCATTTTTGGAAGGGGCAAAATGCTAACTTTCTGACCTTCTTTTGCCTTTTATGAGTCTTGTTAAGCAGGGCGTTCTTTTTATGGGGGAGCTCCCCATCCTGTTAGGAGTAGTGAAATTCACATTCAAGAGCCATGCATGGTGGGTGTTCTTTTTCAGATGACGAAGCAGTGGCCCAAAGAGAACAGTGCAGAGTGGTGAGTTAGGATACAAGGTTGATCTATGGGACCTCAGGAGTCCCCAGACCTCACTAGAGGGGATGGATGCAGGGAGCCACCTGTTGCTTAGGTGGAGGGTTCGGCAGCCCTCCCCTGCAGGTGCCCTTGTGCGACGGAATCATCAGAGCCCCTGCCTAGGTAGATGGAGGTGGCCACTCCAGATTGGGAAGACCCCCTCACTGAACCCCCAATGTCTTGGTAGAGGGAGGCAGCACTTCTCCCTAGTGGGTCCCCCTCGTCTTCCCCCTTCTTGGGGCCCTGGGAAGGTAAGTTAACCATGGCCACAACAATTGCACAAGTTGTTTCCAGAAAGTGAAAATAGCCTGTAAGCAGTGCCTGTTTTAAAACACTCTCGCCCTTGTTGCGACAGAAGCTGGGATTTCCTCCCTTCATCCTTCCTCCTCCCCCGACTGCAACCCTGGAAACAGCTGAGAGAGTTTGGTAATCCACAAAAAGCAGAAATAGGAGATGACAATCTGATTCATGTTTCTCGAGTAAATAGCCTGGGCCCACTTCCGCTGGTGAAGAAGGGTGTGTGTACGTATGTATGGCTTCTCTACCCTCTTTCTGCAGCTTTTGCAAAAACTTTCAGAACAGAGCACTGGCCCCCTAAACCAGTGAAAATGTCTCCTCTTTGCCAGTGCTGATTTCTGAAGTTCTGCGACAGGAAAAAGTCACAAGAGATTCGTGCTAACTGTTGGGGCTCCAGGTTTTTCTATTGAGTTTAAACTTGCAGGGAAAGCCATTTTTCTGCTTACTTGAGACACCTAGACTTTCCCCGAGTCCAGCCAGAGGCCAGATGGGACAGAACTGAAGCTGCTGAGTTTCTGTTTCCTGAGAGTGTCTGACCGATAGCATAGAAAGTGTCGCACTGGGACAGTAACTATATGTGTCAGCAAGCGATGCAGAGCCAGACAGAGGGCCGGCTTGTGCTGATCAGTCAGAAATAGCCCCTTATTTTTTGTCCCTTTCTGAAGTCCAAATGTCAGCTTACATCAACTATCTGGTGGCCCTGTGGTTCTCAGCCGGGGGTGAACGATGTGGAACATTTTGGTTGCTACCACTGAAGGTGCTGCTGTCTTCTAGTGGGCGGGAGCCAGGGATGCTACCGAACGTTCTAGAACACACGGGGCAGCCCCCACCGCAGAGAACGCTCCAGACCCAAGTGTCAGCAGTGCAGAGGGTGAAAAACCTCTGACTCCTGAAAGACCATGATTCGTTGCTTTTATTAGCAAGGTGGCCCTGTTCCGGAAAGCAAGCTTTGATAGCAGATGCCTCCCAAGAAAAATCCCCACTGCCAGCCATCTCAGCTCCCTGGGCCTGAACGCTTTCCAGTGAATGAAGTCCTGGGATCCATGTGCAAAAATGTTGAGATCATAAAAAGAAAGAAAAACTCACTCTACAGTCTACAATCCAATCCAGAGTATTTGAAGGAAGGGATTTCTGGGCACTGGGTGAATTGCCTTTACATGACTGATTATCAGTGCATCTTTTTTCTTTTCCCCAGGGAAGTTTATAAGCACTTTTCCATATTTTTCCCACTCTGATATGTTTTTGTTTTCTTTTTAAATGGCTGGATGATATTCCACTAAGCCATGCCAGGGATTGCTTGTACAAACAAGCACTGAACATAGGTAGATAGATAGATACTTGGCCATCTTTCAAATGCCACCCCTCCCCTAGGTAAAAGAACAGGAGCGATGAAGGTTTGGGGGTGGCTTTTTCTACCAGGAGTTGTCTGTCCACTGGGGAGCCCCAGGTACCTGGCAAGTGGAAATAAAGGTGTGGCGTACAGGGGGGAGATGGGAGGGTGAGTACCAGCACACCTCTGACTCAGCACTCTGCCCCTTCAGCAAAGCTGGGTTAGTAGGAGGCCTGGCAGCACCCCAAGGAAACAGGCCAGAGGGGGCTCATGGACCCCTGCTGGGTGGGAGTGCGGGAAGACAAGGGTTCTCAACCTGCACTATGGATATGGGCTCTGGGGCGGGGCTGTCCCAGGCACCCTGGGGTGCTGAGCAGCATCTCTCAGTGGTGCCCACGCAGTGCTGCCTGGATGCCTACAGTACTTATCCCCCCAAGTTGTGACAACCACACCTATCTCTAGACATTGCCAAGCGTCCTCTGGGGGCAGAATCACCGCAGATTGAGAATCACCAGCTTTCCAGTGCTGTTAACACTAAGAGGCTTCGTATCTGTACTAATCTGAGCACTGGGGTTCTGGGGTGCTACACGTATTTAAACACACACACATGGGAGAGGCTCTGAGGGGCTCATCTTGGTTTGCACCCTCTGACCCGGTGGGAATATATTCTGCTGTGTACTGTGAACTGGTGACCTATATCATTTTTCCCCAAACAATTAACACAGAGTTTCACTCACCCTGAGCACTGCTGAGATCTGGGGCTGAGTCATCCTTTACTAGAGAGCTGCCCTGGGTACTGCGCTGTGCTGAGCAACCTCCTTGGCCTCCATCCACCTCATGCCAGGAGCACCCAGCCTCACGGGGGGACAACCAAAATGTTTGCGGAAACGACTAAGTTCCCCAGGCTGGGAGAAGGACACATCGCCAATGCTATAGGCAAAACCATTCCTTAACATGGAAGCCCTCAGGCTGGCCTCAGACCTCAGTTTCCTCGGCTGGACAGCCAGCATGAGGGGTGTGGTCATGCAGTGCATCCCCCCAACGAGGTCGGCAGCTTGATTTTAAGTCTTGCCCCATCCACTTGTCTTTCACTGTCTCTGTCTCTCTAACTCTGCATCTCTGTCTCTGTTCTCTGGGTCTCTCAGGGTCTCTCTCTTGGTCTCTAGGTCAGTCTGGGCCTCTGTCTCTCTCCCTCATACCTTCCCATTCATTTATCACCAGATGCTCCTGATGCCTCAGCCCTGAAAACTGAATGTCAGGGAAGCAGAAGTGACTCAGAAGTGACTCAGCCTCAAGCCAATGGTGCTTGTTGAGTGAGTAATCCAGTGCAATTCGAATTAAGCTGGGGATTGGGGCAGCTGCTGTCACCCCAGGGCACTTTCCACTGATATTTTCTTCCAACCCTCCCAACAAACTGTGGGGTTGAGGTGGAAAGGGGATGCTCATCCCCATTTCTCAGAAGAAAAAAGTGGTGCTCAAAGATGGGGCAGCTGGCCCCGCCTACACGGGTGCAGGCCGTATGCACAGGCTCAAGCCTGGCCTGGCCGCGGCTGGTGTCAGCTCCTCCCAGCACAGGCGAACGTCACCACACGGCACCCATCGAGCACACCCTGTTTTGCTCTGCACACACCATCTGGGGGTTCCTGAGAGCCCCAATAAGCCCTCTAAGGTGTCAGTCTGAATTTGCCATTTTCTAGGAAAACCGCCAACAGGGAGGAATGGAGTTAGGAAACGTGTCAGGGCCCAGCTGGGTGCACAGTGTTCCCTAGGGTGCTCCACCAAAGGACAGGGCAGCTCCCAAAAATCCTAAATGGACTTACCGTGTGAGTCAGCTGTCCCCCTCCTAGGCGTGGACCCCAAAGAACTGAGAACAGGGATTCAGACAGATGGACCCCGGGCTCACCGGAGCAGGGTTCAGATGGCCCTAATGTAAAATCACCACGAGCCCACTGACAGGTGAACGATGAACCACGGCGGCAGCACTCAGCCGCCCGGAGGAGTGAGGCCGATTCCTGCTACAGCGTGAAGAGCCTCAAGAGGAAGCAGAGCAGCACACGGGCCCGTGCTGTGCCATCCCACCACACCAGGTTCCTCCTACAGAGGAGCCACTAGGTCCAGTGTCAGATGGGGAAACTGAGACCCTGCTGCAGGTAGAGCCATAGAGACAGGGAGTCAGAGGCTGGGAGCCAGGGCTGGGGCTGGGGGAGGCGCTGGGAGTGTGTGTTCAATGGAAACAGAGCTTCCTTTTGGGAAGAGAAAGTTCTGGAGATGAGGCCATGATGGCTATATAGCCATGTGGATGTAATTAATAGTGCTGAACCCTATTCCTAGAAATGACTAAACACTACATTTTGTTATGATTTTAAAGAGGAGATGGTGAGAGTCTCCAAAGCAGGAGGCAGAGGGACAATTTTTAAATTCAGCCCATTTCACGGAGAGGCAAGGCCTCGCCCCCACATCATGGACCCGAACTGTGACGCCTGGGCTAGGCATCTCCTCAAGGGACAGCCAGCCACTGGGTCTCTCCTGCCCTTAGTTTCCCCATCTGATAGCAACAAGGTATTGGGCCTCTGCATGGACCCTGAGTTGGGGGAAAATTCTGTCTCCCTAGTAAAGTCAGATGATAATATCTGGCAACTTCCTGTCATTCTAGAATAAGTTCAAAGATGCCGTTGTGGTCACTAAGGCACCAGCTCCTCCCACCTGCCTCTTCTCACTCTTCTTGCTCCTTCAGCCACACTGCCCTCCTCCTGTTAACCAGACTTGCCCTTAAATACCACCTCAGGACCTTCTTGCTGTGCACTAGGCCTGGAACGCTGTCGCCTGCATTCTTCTCGTGGCACTGGTGGCAGCCGGAGTGAGCCACACTGAGGCATCTCTTCAGCCTAGAAGCCAGAAGCCAGACCCTCAGGTGAAGACTCAGGTGAGACTGCTGGACAAAGGGCCAGGGCTCTCGGCGGCCTTCACCAGGCAGGGGTTGGAAGAAGCTGTGCCTGGAGTCTCCATTCCTGGCCCCTCTGCTTCCCATCCTGTGCGTGCAGACAAGTGTCCCTCTCACTGACCGCCATGTCAGCATACATCCCACCGTGAGCCACATCACAGGGACACCCTCCCCCAAAGCATCATCTCACTGTCCTTGCAGAAGTAGCCCCAGTGGTATTTCCCAGTGTCTACCCTGAGCAGAAATCTCACTCTGAGGGTTGGGATTCTCCCGCAGTTGTGCAGGCCCAGAAGGTCAAGTTCACTCTCATTTCAAGAGGGATGAAGTAAATTCTTAGATATGTCTTCAGTCCTGTGTCAGGGCCTTTCACTCACTATCTCCTTGGCCAAAAATGCCGTTCCCCCACCTTCTACCTATGTCCAGCAGCTCCTCATTTTCCAGGCCCTGACAATCCAGCTGGCATCCCCTGCTCCCGGGATTGAGGACTCAGTGCCCTCCTTCCAGTGGACACACACTCAAGTGACTGGGCTTTCAAATGACTGGCCCTTTCCAGCAGTAAAACTGAGGGATCAAATGATCTCTTCCAGGTGCTGGGAGAGTGAGGGATGCATAGGCAGGTGCAGAGTGGGAAACAACCTACCCAAGGTCACGCAGCATGAAAGGCCAGATTTCCTCAGTGTTCTATAGCCCTAACCCTTACCTGGACCCCTGAGGCTGAGACCCAGTGACCACCCCACGCCGGGAAGCCATGTGCCTCCTCACCATCTCTCTCTGCACCACAACCCAGGGTCTGTGGGCTAGCATGACCGATTCTCTCGGCCTCTTGAGACCCCCACCGTCCTGCCTGTGATGTTGGGGTTCCTGAACTGATCCACCTGGGAAGTAGGGAGTGGAGGGAGAGACCCACACATGGGCCTTTCGGGGAAAAGAAGGTGGGTCTGACTGGAGGCACAGGAAGAGGTAGAATAGCCAGAGTTGCTGGACTGAAGGGCACAGGGAGCTACGGAGGGATTAGGGCGGGGTGACATCAGCTTTGCGCCATGTCCCTCAAACCGTCTGACATGGTTCTTCTGCCGTGACCCATGGCTGGGAGGGGCTGCCTTTTCTTTCTGAACCTTCACACCCTCCTCTTGGTTCCCTTCACCAGATTCCAGGGATGGGAAGGGTGTTTAAGGATGCCTCTGAACGGGGGTTCTTTGGGGGCAGTGGCCAGGCCAGCATGGACCAAGAGAGCCTCCCCACCCTTCTGAAGGGGACACAGCCCAGATCGTGCAGCGACAGGCCCATGCCAAGACCCCACTGCTGGCCTGTCCTTCTTGTCCAACTGTGTCTCCACATCACCCCATTCTCTGCCATCACTTGTTTTCTTTCTTTTTCCTCTTTTGTAAAATACACATAATGTGAAGTTTATCATCTTAACCATTTTAAATTGTCCAGCTCAGTGGCGTTAAGAACATTCTCATTGTGCAAAACATCCCCACCCTCCATCTCCAGAACTTTCTCATCTTCCCAAACTGATCCCAGCCACACACTAATTTTCCATTCCAGCCCCTGGCACCACCTTCCTACTTTCAGTCTCTGTCGGTTTGATGCCCCTGGGGAAGTCACATGAGTGAATCACACAGTTCTTATCCTTTTTGTGCCTGGCTTATTTCACTGAGCACAACATCCTCATGGTTCACCCATGACATAGCCTGTGTCAGAATGCCCTTCCTCTTGAAGGCCGAGTAATATTCCACTGTGGGGATGGATGACACTGCGTTTATCCATTCACCATCTGGTGGACACTTGGGTTGCTTCCACGTTCGGCTATCCTGAATCATACTGGCATGAACATGGGTGTGCAAATATCCCTTGGAAGCCCTGCTTTCAATTCTTTTGAACATACACCCAGAAGTGAGATTCCTTGATCCCTTGTTTTGTTTTTAGAGTCTTACTCACTGCCTCTCAATTTTTGGGAGCCTTTTTTCTTCTCTGGGAGCCAAACAAGTCAGGCCCGGGCTTACGCCCGTGTGTTTGGATCTCACACTTGCACCAGCAGGCTGTGTGTTAGTTCTAGCCGGTCACACTCTGGGCCTTGGTTTCCTCCTTCATGAAATGGGGCAACAGCTGTGTAGAGAGGGGGGAAGCCGAGCAGGATCAGTGGGTTGGGGTGGCTCAGAAATGGGGGTTTCACAGCAGCATGCAAGTGCTGAGAGGCAGAGCACCCCCGGAGCTGGACAGCCTGCGGTGTAGGTGCCACTCACACCCAGCACACACTGCAGGCAGCTCTAGTTCACAGGCATCCAGTCCCACCAGGCCCCGGATGTCCCCGGACGGCCTCACTGAGAGGAGTCAGACACCCAGGGCCTAGGTTAGGACCTCCTCACCCCCGAGAGGCCCAGAAATCCAGGTCCTAGCAAAGGCCATTGTCATTGGCCCTCACTCCCAGGGAGCACTGGGGGCATTCAGAGGACAGGCCAGACAGCACCCCTGGCCCTGAGCCCCCCCGAGCTGCAAACACATATACCACAGAAACCGGGCCCACCAGCTGAGTTACACTGAGCTACATGCACTGCTTGCCGGGACAATCTACAACATTCTGTTGACAAGATGGCCTTTCCTCCCCACCCCCACCCCCCCTTTTTTTTTTTAAATACAGGGAGTATATAAACCAACTAGACTGGACAGATGTATAGGACACTCCACCCAACAACAGAAAAATACACGGGGAACATCCCCCAGAATCAACCACAAAACCAACCTCAATAAATTGAAAAGGACAGAGATAAAAACAAAATACGTGCTCTGACCACAATGGAATGAAATTTGAAATCCCAAATGAGAGAAAATTGGCCAATTCAGAAATGTGTGGAAATTAAACAGTAACACAGGAGAACCTGCTCTGACACTTAGCAGAGATTCCTGGCAGCGAGTTTATTAGGGGGTCTGAGCTGCAAAGTTTGGGCCAGTGTGGGGGTGGGTCTGACTTGTACAGGGGCCTGGGTGCCCCTCAGTCTTGTCTTCAGATCTGGGATTTCTCTGGGAATTCCTATGGTTCCTTTGGGGTCACAGACTCTGGACTGGGCTCTGCCCTGACCCATATGATGGCCCCAAGCCCCCTCAGAGTGGCTCCCCACAGCCCCTAAGCTGTAGTGGAGGCCCCACTTTGGGGTCTGTGTCTGAGAGCCTCTCCTAGGCCTGAGGACATGCTCTTCCTTGTGCATTTATTTTTTTTTTTTTTTTTTTTTAGCAGCGGGCGCAGCAGGAGAGGTCTGCCGCACCATGTGGGTCCCGCGCCTGGCCGGCAGCAGGGATCGAACTCGTGCTGCAGTGGCTGCGGTCTGCTTCATAGTGTGTTGCTTAACCCACTGCACCACCAGGGAGGCCCTTCCTTGTGCATTTAGAACATGCTGGAAACTCCTCCACTCAGCACTCTAGGGACTATGGAGATAGTCCTCTCCCTCCTAGTTGCCCCCACCTCCCTTCACATTCCAGAGTTCCCTCCACCCCTTGCTGACTTACCCTTGCCCTTCCCTGACCCCATTTCTCTGCAAAAGCTGCTCCTTATGCCGAAAACCCTCAGTCCACCCTTCAAGGCCCAGTTGCATGGCACCCCACCCACTGTGACTCTCCCAGGAGAAGACCTGACCCCAGCCACATGTGCCTGACCTCACCAGAGGGGGTGTTGGGATGTGTTTCTGGTGAACCCCAAATCTGGAACCCAGCAGCCAGCCCTGCTGGGGATTTGTGATTGGGAGCTGGCTGAGGGGGCTGCACCATAAACTGTCTTAGCGGTGGTTCTACTGCCCCGAGTTCACTTAGAACCGGAACCCGAAACCAGGATTTCCTAGAATGAACTGTTCCTACCCAGTCCAGAGCCTAAGATGGCAATGGGCAGAGGATGGAGTTCGTGGCCAGCCTGAGTCCAGTTTGGTGCCGGCCTCCTGGCCACACCCCTCGGCCAGCCCCAGGTCACCCAGGGTAGGTGGGATCCCCCTGGGCACCTCAGGCATGGCCAGCAGTGAGCAAGTGAGCCGCTGGGCTCGACTGCTCCTCTGTGAGACACTCCCTCGAAGTGTCAGTCACTCAGGAAACACTGTGCCTGACGTGTCCCGCCCTGTTCTGGAGCTTCCATCCTGCTTCTTCCGGCACGTCGAGATTGGCCTCACCTCCATCACCCTGATTTCAACCTTAACCCCAAAGTGGCCTTTTGGGGACTGTCCCAAGACCAAAAGACACACTCATTGGCCAACCTCCCCCATCTGCAGCCTTGTGGTTCTACAGCGTTCCAAAGCAAAGAGTCTTCCAGGAACCGGGAACCCAGCTAGCACCACCTTGCGTGAACCAGGCACTGATCCCGACTCTCCAAGGCAAAGTCCTCCACATTCCCGATTGTTTCCGTTGAACCCCAAACCTCAAACACATCCTGATGTCTCATTTCTTCAGCATGGCCCGGGGTGGCTTGGGTCAGCGGTCGGGGACTTGTTAGTTGGTTTTGAGTCATATCGAGGTTTGTCGAAGGAAGGATTTCTCATCTCAGAAGTTGAAGGCTGTTCCATCATCCGACCCAGTTCCCACCAGCCCTCTCCACTGTTTAGGTGCTCTTACTGCAGGCTCTCCCTTGCCTGCCAGGGCCAGGATCGCCAGCTGATGCGGAGGAGCAATGCCGGTGACAGGGCAGGGGCTAAGAGCCTTGGATAGGGCTGGGTTGAGCTCCCGAGTTAACCTGTGACTCTCAGCCCCCATGTTCTCCTCTGCAGAAAGGAGGTGTTAACGGCTCTGTTGGGTTCTTTCTGATGGATAGGCCTGTACTATATCGGCACACAGTAGGTGCTCAACAAAGAATGATGGCTGTTATTAAGGGAGAAGTGGTTGAACCCCAAAGAACCAAGCTCATTACTTCTACTTAATTCCCATGGTCAGTGGGAGGAGGGACTTGGGGTGTGGGGCATGGTCACCAGTAACTGTCCACCCCTAAGTGAACTTCTGCCAAGGGGACTCAGAGGTTCCCAACAGAAGCACAAAGGGAGAGTTCATGCAGGACCCGACCTTGTGTGGGATCTTTCTCAAGTATAAATGTGCATCTCAGGGGTACCTCTCTTAGTGTGATGAACCCTTAAATGTTCTTTGCCTGGAGGGGGGGGGTTTGGTAATTATTTTTATTGTTGTTGTTGACTTACTTGTTTAAGAAATAGTTTTGGGGTGTTCATTACAGCACTTGTCATAATAACTGAAACATAGAAAGCATGCAAATATTCACCAAAGAATGAAGGGATACTGAAAATATGATTCAGTCACCCAGTGGAATATTACTCAGTCATAAAAATGACTGGAGCCCTAAAACAGCAGATGAAAGGTAAACAACATGATCCATTCACCCAGCAGAATGTCCCAACACACGCTACAACATAGATGAACCTTGAAAACATGAAGCTGAGTGAGAGACCAGACACAAAAGGCCACGTAGTCTGTGATCCATTGATATGAGACACCCACAAGAGTCAAACCCACATACAGAAAGCAGATTAGTGGTTGTTGGGGGTTTGGGGAGGGGCTGGGGAATGACTGACCATGGGAATGTAGATATTTAGGGGCAATGGAATGTTCTGGAACTAGACAGAGGTGGTGATTGCATGAACTTGTGATTGTGCTTAATGCCACAGAATTGTTCACTTTAAATGCTTAATTTTATGTTTAAATGCTTAAGCTTAGATGCTTTATGTTATATGAATTTTACCTTAGTAACTAAACTAAGCAAATTTTAAAAAGAATCAATTAGGAATAGAAGTTTCATTGTAAAATTTCGCTATGTTTTATAAAATTCTTTCCTGAATATAAAATAAATTTGGGACAAGTGTCCTTCAGTGGATGAATGGATAACGAAATACGGTAACACGGGGGTGGGGGGAGAGAATATTATTCAGCCTTAAAAAAGAAGGAAATTCTAACACACACTACATCATGGAGGAAACTGGAAGACATTGTGCTCAGTAAAATCAGTCATTAAAGGACAAATACTGTAAATTACTTATATGCGGTCTCTAGAGGATTCATAGAGATGGAATGTAGAATGGTGGGTGCCAGGGACTGGGGAGGGGGAGGAAGGGAATGAGAGTTCAATGGGAACAGAGTTTCAGTTTGGGAAGATGAGTAAGTTCTGGAGAGAGGGTGGTGATGGCTGGTTGCACAACAATGTGAATGAACTTAACGCCCCAAGCTTCACACTTAAAAATGGTTAAATGGCACATCTTACGGTGTGTGTTTTTTCTATAATTGTTTAAGCAAACAAATGAATAAGGTTTGAGAAATCAGAAATTACAACTAAAAACTAGCCTGCAGGCTCTTGACCTTTCAGTGATTTTGTTTCTGTCTTGGTAGTAACACTCTCTCATTGCACTTACAACAGTCTCACGAGAAAGGGTGAAAGTTTGAGACTTCTCCCCCTTTTCCACTAGGTAAGTGCTGGCCAGCAGGTACGCACTAGGTTATAGCACTAGCAACCTGTTCAATTGGACACAGAAGCGATTTTCAGGGTAACGTAGATTTCCCGTTTGATGATTAAAAAAATTCTTTTTAGCCTATTTGTCAGCCTTGAATCAGATGGAGAGCCCCTAAGGGTGGGACGATCCAAAAACTGTGACAAGCTTGACGTTATCATCAGATTCACAGAAGGAGCCACTTCTGTTTCATTTAATCTCCTTTTAAAAATATTGACTCTAAAATGTGTGGGAAGCCAGGCAGGGAACCTCTAGTGTAATAGTGCTGTGAACAATATAGCATGTAATTGTTATTCATTCAATTAACACCACCTGCAGCATTAATTACACCCCAGAGGAATACAGAAATCAAATTACATACTCAACTCGTCAACCCTAGAGACAATATAAATACAGTCAGAGCCCTGTAAGAGCAAAGAGAAAGTCTGGTTGACCACAGTCCCCCCAAGCCCAGGTCCTAGACCACCTGTGGCCAACTAGGGCCCCAAGTCAAATCTGGCCCCCCAATTATTTTTGTAAACAAAGTTTTAATGGTACACAGTCACCTGCATTCACTGTCTGGGATCCATAATGGCAGATCTAAGGCACTGCCACAAAGACTACATGGCCTTAAAAAACTGAAACTTTTTACTAGCTGGCCCCTTGCAGAAAATTTGTTTCCCCATCTAGAACAAAGTGAGGGTCAATAAGATTTTGCTGATTTAAATCTGAATCAAAGTAGAATTGCTGCAGTGTCTCCTGTTTCTGGGAATTGGAAGGAATACAGTACTGGAAGGAATACAGTAGGTCTGCATTGGAAGGAATACAGTATTGGAAGGAATACAGTAGGTCTGCATTGGAAGGAATACAGTAGGTCTGCATTGGAAGGAATACAGTAGGTCTGCCCGTGCAGTTTCCCATGCTCTTAGGTGAAAAGCAATAAATGATGAACAGAAACAAAGTGCTCCGGCCCCAGGCCTGGGACAGAGTCATCCCCACCTCAAGGCATTTGGAGGGAGATGACTTGCTAATGAGCTCTGCTGTCACTTAACCCACTACAAGTGGGAAGGATCGTCTAGATCAAGTGTCCTGACTGCTGCAACTTCTTCATGAAGACCAGACAAGGACAGCCTCCCCAGCTCCATTGCCTGACTTAAGTCCCCACAGAAGCCCTGTCAAATTCTCCCAGGTGCCTGGGATGCCTGAGTGCCCACCAAGAGCATGCACAGCAGTCCTGGGGCAGCTTGAATAAATCCCTTCGTCTGTTTTGAGAAGAAACATTCCAGTCCGTGACGGATGGAAAACACCTGCTTGTCTGGTCAACCACACTTCCAATGAATTTTAGTGCAAGGACCACATGTGGCACCACCCCAGGGATTGGGGTGCAGAGTGAAAATGGTGTATAAATAAGACAATGTGTTCATAAACGATTTTGAGCTCTGCAGCCAGTGTGGATGTGAGAGAGGCAGTTGAAGGTAGAGAAAGAGTTGCTGGCAATGTGGTAGAAGCTCAGCAAGCCAAACAAGATGCCATGCACCATCTCCCCCAGGCTGGGACACAGGCCTGGGAGACAGAGGGCTCTTTATAATGCTGGGGTGCTGCATGGCTCAAAGGAGGCCTGCAGCTGAATTTCAGCTACTCCATCAAATGCCCATCTCCCTTGGCCCAAAGCTTGAGAGAGACTTGGCAAGTAGGACCTCAGACAACATAAAAAACGGAAAATTGGTCAGATGCATCCTATGCCTGGAGGGACAGCTGATGAGGCTAGTTGGCTTAGGCTGCGAGGGTCAGAGTCGTAATACAAGAGGGTGGTGGCTCCGGAGCCTCAAACAAATGTCCAGAGAGAAGATCCTCAGGAGGACTAAGGGTCCCTGGAATTTTACCTGGTTGGAAAGGATCTGCTTTGTGGAAGTGTCTCCATCGGGGACCTGAAGCATCGCCTACATCCCAGGGCTCCTGCAGCCCAGTTCCTCAAGTTTAAATACAGGTGCTGTCAAGCCATGATTGCCAAGCCATTTCCAATAGGTTTCATAGATAGTCAGCTATAAAAGTAACCACTGTTGAAGCAGTGACAAGCTCATGATACAGTCCAGCAGTGCTACTGAAGGTCAATGGCATCTGCCCCCCTCAAGGGGAAAGTCCCCTGGACAAGCCACTGAATTAAATGTTGATTTCAGACACCTAATGGTGATTTTCCCTAGTGGCGGCTGATAATGGACTCGGTCCTTACAAGGCACTTAGTACACTGTCTTCTAAGGCCTTCGTATAATCACGCCGATCAGTTATTGTCAGGGCTGAGTCCATTACCTCCCCACAATATGCCATCAATTTCTTTAAAATGAGACTCCCATAAGGAGACAAAATAGAGCAGCTCATTTAATAGCGTTACCTCTCAGCATGTTCCTGGGTAGTAGAATTAGAATATCTAAACCCCGCTAGCAAAACCCAAAGCCATTACCACCATAGCAGCCATCACTTTAATAACTCTCTGAACTAGTAATAACAAAACCCACTACTACCGGCTTGGGGGAGGGGGAGGGGGAAATAGGAACTTGTTCCATGGGTAGAGAGTTTCAGTTTTATAAAACGAAAATGTGAAAATGTTCGAGAGCTGTTACACAACTGTGAGTACTGAACTGTACCCGTAAAGATGGTTAAGATGGTAAACTTTATGTTATGTGTTTCTTACCACAGTTAGTAATAAAATAAACAAACAAAACGACTATTACTACTGTTTTTACTATCTGGTTTGAGTGCCCAAAATGTGCGGGAACTCTGCAGTAGATTCTCACAACAGCCTTAAGAGCTAGATGTTAGCATGATCTTCACGTCACAGATGATGAAAGTGACTCCAAGAGGTGAAGTGAGTTTCCCAAGGTCATCTTGCTCTCCAGAGGGCAACTGGATTTACACCGACTCTGACCCTAAAGCTGTGCCCTTTCCACGGCCTCTTGATAACTCTGTGACTTCTCCAGTCTCCCTTGGGGGAGGAGAAGCCATAGATCTCTTATCCTGGGATCTAGAGCAGGAAATGATTTGGAGTTCTGGTCTACTGCGTTGTTCTTTTACCTCCAGAATACCCACTTCCTTTAAAAGTGTGTTTACGATTGAACAATGGCTACATCTTGTCTTGAGTCTTTTTTTGGCTCTTGGAGTGGAAACTCTGCCCTTTGTCTTTAGTACAAAGAAACAATATTCACTGCAGACCACTATCTCAAAAGGCCACTTCTGGGCCTCAGAAAAGGCGCTTTCCACCACCACACACCCCCAAGGTTGAAAGACAAACCACTGGAAGGACACAGAATTGGTCATTTGTTAAACTAGTGTGTCTGAACAATACACTAATATTTAAAAAGCTTATACATTATATATAATTCTATTATTGATGTGCTATAGGAGGCATTATTGCTATATCGATACAATTATATATTGTGCTATTGATATAGTTCTATTATACTAGTGCTATTTTTAAAGTTTTTTACTGAAGCGACCTTGTATTATAACATTATATGAGTTTTAAGTGTGCATCTGTATACACTACATCAAGTTCACCACCGCAAGCCAAATTCCATCCTTTACCATGTAGTTTGACAACTTCTATCCACCTGAACCACCTCGTTTCCACTTTCCCCCGGTCACTATTAGTTGGCCTTACAGTCTGTTTTTGTTTTCATTAGCCCATTCATTTGTTTCTTTGTGTTTTACATATAAAGGGGACTATTCTATTGTATTATATCATATATTAATTTATTTAGATTGACTTTTCTCCCTTTGCTATCTATAAAATGGTTATCAAGGGTGAACGAAATATTTTAAATAAAAATGAGATGAGCAGAACAAGCTCTTCCGTTTTCTTGTTAACTAAACCCTAAGTGCCTTTCTAGATAACTGAATAATAATCATAAGAACATTTAGATCTGGAAAGGTCTTCATGGGTTGTCTGGTTCAATCTCCTTGACCAAATGAGGAAACTGAGGCCCAATGACACACCTGAGGTTAGAAGCACAGCCAGGATGGCCACGTGAATGCAAATCAAAGTGAGGTATTTAAAGACCCTCTGAACATAAACACAGCTCTAACCATGCAAGCCCACATCACGTAATTTCTCTGGAATAAGCTTGTGATAAAAATCACATTTCCATTTCCCTTTATGTTTTTCCAACAACAGCTCATGATACAATTTGTACAGCTCCTGGTAACTTTTACTGGGGAAATTTTTGGGAAGAAAAAAAAAAACAAAACCATGTTTCAAAGGCACCAGATCTGATAACGGGGCAGAAATATTTACTTCATTATTTCAAGAGGGCAGGCTCTTTGTTTCTCAGATGCTTCCTGTTTTAAAAATAGTTTTTCCATAACTGTTTCAGGACTAGAATGTCCTTTTCAATAAAATTGGCTTTGAAGATGCAATTTCACTTTACTTGGAGCAAATCACAGATAATCGCTCATCATTTTCCGAACTGCTACTTGGACCAGGTATCTTGGGCCTTTGGGTTCTGGCCCAAGTGTGGTTGGAGGGATCTCACTGGACAATGGCAGGGAGCCAAGGACCTAGCTGCCACAGGGGAGCGAGGGTGATGTCACCTCCTAAAGGGGACAAAAGTTTCCAACCACCAGAATGGTGATTCAATGACATTGCAAAACCTCAAGTTTCAGCTCATGTGAAAATTATGACTGATAAAAGGGGTGTCATTGTTGCTAGGTGTGACTGGCGTAGCAGTTGTTTAGAAATGCCCATATTTCTTAGTGACTTGTGCTTGGATATAGAAGAGTGGCAAAATATCATGACTCCGTTGGCTAAAGGGTTTCTTTATATTGTTTTTTATTTATATCTTTTACATTATTGTGTATGTTAAAGCGTTTCTCCAAGGAGAAGGAGGTAACTGGAGAAGTGAAGGTGGCAAAATCTAGATGAGAATTGACTGCAGGCGACGGTGTCAGCTTCAGGGGACTCTTCTTGCTGTTACGTCTGCAGCTTTGAGTTTTTCCAAACAGGATATTGTTTTTCAGGAAAGGGTGTGAGTGTTCTTTGCCAAAGGAGAGACAGAGAGCGCCTATGGGAGCAGGGCTAGATTGGTAGATGGGAGGCTGGTTATTTACACAGCAGAGGTTGTCAGTGTGTGTGTGTAAGGAAACAGACTTGCAACTTTTTTTGTGGGGGGTTCTAACAGTCTTTCTAAGAACTGGATGAAAAAGGCCTGGATAACCCCCACAAAAACAAGGACACACACAAATGTTCATTCAGGTATTTGTGGGTTCCCCAAAGCCCAGCCCATATCCTCCTGGGTAAGAATTTCTAAGCACGGACTGTGCTTCCATTTCTACTACCTGTAGAGATCTTCCTGTCTTTCCTAGGTTCGACGGATATGTGAAGAAGCAGCAAGTAACAAGAAAACAGATGCCGAACTGCCACTGCTGCTGGTTTTGGGATTCTGGCAAGTGACTGGGACTGAGTCTTGGTTTTTCCAAAAAGAAAATGGGTTGACACTCACCCTCCTCACCTACTAGGTTGCCTGAGGTTAGAATGAGACACTGGAAGTTGAATGGCCCTGAAAACTGTTTTCGTCAAGTAGAGTGTGGGTCTCATGTCCCAGCAGGGACTGATCACCCTGAAGAGGTAACAGAGTGCTTTCCCCAAAGGAGCGTGACAGCAGGGCGCACGGCATGCGGCTGTCAGATTTATTCTGATGGTTCTATTATTAGAAGCAGGAGAGGAAGCTTTAGGATTCACCTCTGGCCACCGTCTGGGAGTTTCTTACTCCTCCAAAGAGGACTGGGGCACCTCAGAGGTTTCAAAGCCCACAAACCCCACACCAGGCCCCAGACACACACACACCAGGAACCACAGCTATTGCATGGGCTCTAGGGAATCCCAACTCTTGACTTCCTAAACCTTACTTTATGGCTTACTTTCTATCTCATGGCTATCACCCTGAGACGAGTCTATATAACCAAACATTTAGGTCTGAAAAGCTACCTTTCAAAAATAATTCTATTTCAAGAATACTAAGGCCCCATCTTAGTCACAATGATGGTAACTGACCTGGACATGCTGTGACGAGAGGGCACCTCACCTTTGTGGTTCCCAAAGCAGTCCCCCCAAATCCAACCATGAGAAAAACACCAAGTCCCTAATGAGGGTGTCCTATAAACCCTGATCCAATCTCTTCAAAAACTGTCAAGGTCATCAAAACCAGAAAGTGAAAAGCCACCTCAGCCCAAAGGAGCCTGAGACATGACAGCAAGTGTGCCAAGGTGTCCTGGGACAGAAAGGTGGTGTTAGGGAAAACCGAGGAAGTCTGAAGAGAGTGCAGACTTAGTTAATAATGACATCTCAGTGTCCGTTCTCTAGTTGTGACAAAAGTACTGCATGAATGCAAGGCCTAAGGGAAGTCATGTGAGATAAAAGCAGCTCTCTAGATAAAGGCAGCTCCTAGCCGCACATGGGGCATAGGCACTGGGCTGAAACAACTATAGGTCATCATCATCGTTGCCTGAGTAAAGCAGACCCTGATATCTCGTCTACCCAGGACAGTGAAAATAAAGGGAGGAAAACTGCAACCTCCTCAGGAACACCAGAGCTCATCCAACAGTTCTGGCAAAGTTTCCAGAATGTTCTAGGGCATTCAGCTTTGCCTGAGGGAATGCTCTCCCCGTATTCCAGTTCTGAGCATGGGTTCTGAAGGCTGCCCTGCCAGCCTCCTGCCATGTAGACAAGGCTTCAGGAATCTCCTTTCAAAGAGCGGCTGCTCTAGTTGTCATGGGTCCCAGTCTACCACTTCAGAAACACTGAGTCGGGGGCACTGGTGAGCCTGGAAACTTTCAGCCGAGCCCCCAGCCTACTCAAAAGCAGGATTTCAGCATGGATGTGCTGGGGTCCGTCACCTGTGATACCAGGTGTGGTCCATGACACAAGAAAATGTTTGAACGAAAGATTCTTGTTTTGTATTAAAATACTTTATATTAATCATTCAAACTTAAATTTTATACAACGAATGCATACATCGCGGGGTATCTGTCTCACGGGGTTCCGCAAGGGCGTCAGGGTGTTCACCGGGGTGGCTGTGAGCAAGACGAAAGACCAGGGACTCTGTGTGCTTCCTCTGGCATCCTGTGCGGGTCCAGGTGGAGGAAGATGGAAGGTGTCACCTGATGGAGATGTCACAGCAGCGGCCCCTCCACCGGGACAAACCACTTTTCCAAGGCCCAGATGTGCCATCCTGAGCAGACAGCCCTCTGGTCAGCGAGTCCTAACAAGCCAGCGGCCATGACCTGTCACAGGTGGAGAGGGCCTGCTGAATGTGCGTTTGTACATACAGACATCTGAGTTTCTCCGTGTGCACACCTCCCTCTCGCCCACGGCCCGTGCACGAGCCCCAGCCTAGGCGGCAGGCATGTCGGCTTTGCTGAGCGCGATGGCCAGCTCCAGATCTTCCTGCTCCTGCCGCCGCAGCCGTGCCAGCCTCTCCTGCTCCGCTTTCTCACTCTCCCGCTTGGCCCAAGCCAGCTGCTGCTCCTCATTGCCAAACTGCAAGGGAAGAATGGAGGTGGGTTACACGCCCGCAGCGGCAACCTGCTGACTGGGGGAGGTGGGGCATGGAGCGGGCCTGTGGCGTGGGTGGGCTGACATGCGCCGATGGGCTGCGTGGGGGCGGGGCCCATGTCCATGTGAAAGCCAGAAAGGCAGAAGCCCCTGTCCTGGGAGGGGACATGCATCCTCTGACCTTGATCCCAGGTCTGGAAGGGGTTCTCCATACATGGGGAAGTGGGGTGAGCCCGACCTCAACTGGCACGTGGGGGCCTCAGGGAACCCGCACAGGCAGCGCTACACAGCAACTTAAAGGCTCCATGGGGGAGAGCCTCTCTGAAAGCAGCCGGAAGCAGAAGTCAGGCATCTCCTGGTGGTCAGAGCAGCAAACCCAGGGGTCTCCTGACATGCTGCTGATGCCGGTGGACAAGGGGCACTGGACCAGAGCTCCACACGGACCAGAGCTCTGTGACCACAGCTCTGAGTTTCAGACGTGCGAGGGGCCCCCGGTCAGACATGCAAAGAGGACGTGGGCTTGAAGTGGGCACTGCCACCCAGCCATGCTGCGGGAGCCGGGACCTCTTAGAGACCACGTTTAGGGGGCCCTGATGCTACATTCCCATTCAATCCAGAGTTGTTTGAGGCAAGAATTTTTAATTCCTGGGAAACTTTTCTGAAATGGTTGATTTTTAAAAAGTCTTTTTAAAGCAAGGGAGAAAGCCATTCTGACCCTGAGGGGCAATTTCTAATCAGCTGAAGTACCTCACTAGCTTTTGGGAAAGGGGAAGCAGATCTTACATACTCCTGTCCCTGACATGGGTCCCCACCCCTGTGTGTCACCCACACCTCTCTCCCAACAGGGGTTCCCTCTAAGTGCCAGCTCTGGCCAGTTCTCAGTTCTCTGCTGAGATTGGGTAATGCCAAAGATACAGAGGTGGGCCCTTCCCAAGGCACTCCTGGGAGCAGGCAACCCAATCTGATGGAGACCCTCAGAGACCCCCCCAGGAGCATCAGGAATTCACAGCTACTTCTTCACAGGGTCCAAGGGACTACCTAGGAGAGGAGGGCTGCGGAGGGGCCCTACCTAGGAGGGGACGGCTACAGAGTCAGGGCCCAGGGCTCCCTGCTCTGCTCTTCGAGCCAGGGAGCGGCTGTCAGCTGTAGCTTCAGGCATCAGGGGTTCAACGCACCATCCCGTGCGCAGGGAGAGGGTAGGGGCCAAGCCTCCAACCTTGGCACTAGCAGAACAGACAGGTGGGAGAGGTTGAGAGACAGGTGAGGTGGGAAAGGCTTATGGACCCCAAGAAGGAGCTGAGAGTTCCCTGAGGGGTTCCCTGGGCAAGTAAGTGGGGTGATAGGAAGTTTCTAAGAGTTTCTGTCTGACTGCTGATTCTCTTGCTTGGCCCAACTGTGGTGGGGGGGGAGCCAACATGGGATGAGAGGGCCAGAGTGAGGGGCTGTGTCAGGGGAGGGGGAGGGCTGACTGGAGCAGGGGCTGCTTCAGAGCCTGGCTTGGAGCTCAGTGTAACCTGGGGATGGTAGGATAACCCAGGGGCTTCCCTCAGCCTGGCCCGGGGAGTCTGGCAGGGACAGGTGAGAGGAGGGGCAGGAGGAGGGGGCAGCGTGAAGAGCATCTCCAGGAGGAAAGGACTCAGGAATCCAGGTTTCTTAAGGAAAATGTACAGAAGAGTATGCAGGGGCCTGATGGGTCCCCATGTTGGACTCCCTGAAAGCCAGCCCCACCCTGTTTCCAGCACAGATCATAGATAACCCCCTACCCTCCACTCCCGCCCGCATACTCTTTCGGGAATTTTCCAACACCTCATCAGGAGAAAAACAAGGAAAAAACAACAAGTGCTGGTGGAAATGAGTCCATGCGCCAACGACAGCGGCAGGAGGGGACAGCTTGGCTGATGGGGCCCTCACCCTGCATCCACCCAGAGGAGGAGGTGTGGGGGCTGACAAGGAGTGGCAGGTGATCCAGACGGAAAGGCTGGAAGCAGAGCCTGAGAGGTCAAGAACAGCCTGAGACCACCAGGCCATTGCCCACTCTGTCTCTGGGCATCACTGCACCACCTCTACTCAAAGGGTCTGTGTTTGCAGTGACCATGCTGACGGAATGTTCCAGATGCTTTCAGGGTGCACGGTTCAAGCTAGCCAGCTTATGGATCCAGACGTGCGTGGAGCACGTGGTCGGTGCGCAAGCTTGAGCAGCACTGGGGGCTGTGGTTCCGAGAGAGAACTGGAGAAGGGGTTCTGTGCTCCCTTTTATCTCGAATAAGCAGGAATCCTTCTAGGGACGGTGGAGACCCCTGGATAGCGTCTCCCTTTGCGCCTCTGACCTGAAGCATCACAGGACACTAAGCAACTTTATTCCGGTGACCTCCCAGCGGAAACCCGCTGTACAATGGCTCTGCACACAGAACTGTCTCCTCAGCCCCGAGGGTGCCTTCCCTCAGGGTTGACACGCGAGCCCAACACCATGTCACACGTGGGGTTACGTCTAGCTGCCTCCAGGGGCTCACTCGTTCTCCTGTTGACATCGCATCCAACTTGTCTGCCAGTGCAAAATGCTACTTTCTAATAAACACACATGTCCGAGACAGAAAGGGTTGTTCTGAAAGAAACGCTGGAGAACGGTTGCCTGTGAACAGCTACGACATCAGTAACCCACTGGTAGGGATTCGGGGCTTGAAGATTAAAGACCATTATTACACCGTAACGGCATGTCTCAAGGTCCAAGGGTCACAGTGCCAGGCCGCTGGGCGGCGGGAGACCTCTCAGTGTACTCAGGGAGGCTAAGATACACACCCGGAGGGGCCGACTTTGGCCTTGAGGGGGGCGCAAATCTTCAAGGTTTGGTGAGCCCATAAGGCACTGAGCTGAGTCCCCCAAACACCATGAAATCAGAGATGTCCTGAGTCCCCGAGACGGAATGGCTTTGTGCATTCTTCTGGATGAAGGTAAGACAGGAGGGCACAGCCCGACCTGTGAGGCGCCTGCCTGTGCAGCGCCCTGTGCCATCAGGACGGCTGACACTCACCACAGGACTCTCTGGAAAAACTGGGCAGGTGATTAAACACTGGCGGCATTTTAGGGTCAAAAGTTAACAACTGTTCTGGAACAACCAGAAATGCTTAGCCAAAGGATAACTTGAAACCTTGGGTACTTTTCAAATAGAAATGCTTTTCAAAAAGCAGCAGCTGGCTAGGGGAAGAGGGACCACAGGAAGTAAAACTGGGCGTTCCAGAGAGACAACAGTTTCTCCAAATTGCTGTTCAAATCCACTCACCCCCTTCCCCTTCCCTACCCGAGACACAGTGCCCGAGTCCTGCATGAATAGCGCTATCCCTCCTGGCCCCCCAAGTGTTGTTTTCCACCACCAAGTAAAAGTGGGGAAACTAAAGTGGATTTCGTCTCTGGCATGTCTAACAACGTTGCCATTTGTGTATATTCACAGAGCCCACTGGCTCTCAACAAAACCCAGCCAACTGCAGTCATAAAGTATTTACAGGTCACCAAGGGCCAAGAACGGGTCCCGGCATCGTGCTCAGTTTCAGTAAGCACAGGACGGCTGTGGCCAACCTGGATAGAAGCCAACCGGGCATTCACTGGGCACTGATGTGGCGCAGCTTGTTTTAGGGCGATACTGCACTACTGGAAGCATCTATAAGTAATGCAGCTGACACCTAATGAGGAAACAAAGTACTCTGTAAATATAAAGAAACCTTTTCTAAAAACAGGCACATAACACCATGGCACACGTGAAGTTCCCCACGACTGTGATTTTTGTGTACCACCAGGGCATGCAAAAAAGCAAAAGCACTTTATAATCTAGAGTATCTTGTCACACTGAGAAACAGTCAGACTTTCAAAATTTGCTCCTAAAAAGGCACTTGACTTTCCTAGATGGTTTTTAGGGTTATTCTTTGGCAAAAGAAAAAACTTTAGAGTGGTTGTTCTAGGTTGGATTTCTCTTTTCATTGTGGCTAGTACTTAACAGTTGCTAAAAACTCAGTATGTGCACCTGCCTGGCTCCTTCCATTTGCACTTGCACACAAAGCACTGGGATGGGCCGGGGGGCCGGGGAGAGGGTGGCTGGGATGTCATAAATCTTGAATGAAGATCTTTCCGGGACCGTGAAACCCTAACATAACTCATAACCTGGCTTCCAATATTCAGAAGTAGCTGACAGCTCAGCCCAAAAATCAATGTGCACAAGGGCCTCCAAGCAACAGAAATAATGCCGAGTCTACAGAAACAGGGCCGGGTGGCCACCCTGCTAGAAGAAAATGGGGCCTTATCATAGAGTATCCAAACCATAGCTCTTTCTTTTATTGAGAAACAGTTTTTCTTACAGAAAGAAGCAATACAGAATAAATAACACATAGCATGAGGTGTACCAGGAAACAGAAGCCAGGAGGAAGTGACCCCAACGAAGCTGCAAGCAGAGTGGGGTGGGGGGGGTGAGGAGTGGCAAGGAGAGGGAGACTCAACTTACAGAGGTGAAGTCTGCAAAGCCCAAGGAAGAGGCTTTAGAAGGTTTAGCTGAAGAGGAGGGAGCAAATGGATCTTTTCCACTAAACGGGTCCCCAAACCCCTTGTTATTTTGAAACGGGTCACTGCTGTCAGCCCCTCGTGGCTGGAATGGATCAGGGGGCTCAGGAAAGTCTGTGGAACCAAGCTGGTTTACGGGTGTACTTTTACCTGGAAAGTTGAGAAAAAAAGAAAGAGAGAGAGAGAGAAAGAGACAGAGAGAAAGAAAAAAAAAAAAAAGAAATACAGGTTACTGACCACAGACAGAACAGAGTCCTGACAGAGGAGGTCCTGGCTCATGCTCTCTGAGCAACCCTTTCCCTCTTTGGAAAGAGCTGGAATGAGTTCATGGGGTAGCCCTGGTGAGCCAGGATAGACCTTGATTGTACTCTCACTTATCCAGAAGACTTAGGATTTGTGAAATACAAAAAACACCACTGGATTAGTCCCTCCCCTCCATTCCCACTGCAACTAAAAGTTACCGTCATCTTTAAAATGTCCCATGCAGTCACATTTTGAAGTGACTTATCTTAAGATGACTATATAGTTACTGACACAGAGTTAAAAAATCACAGCTGAGCAGGAAAATATAACACTAAGTAACAAAAATAAGGGAATGGTAGTTATCTGCAATGAAAACGTTTCCTTTCACCATGCTGTAGAGTTCCACACGCTAGTGTGAAGGTCAGGAGGCTGCTCACCAGGCAAAACCCTCTCTGCCGTCCTGGGGTTTACATTCATTCCGAGCTTCCGCTTTGGCCCGTTTGGAGCTGGGGGCTGCAAGAGGCAGGCTGGGCTTTGCTGGGCTCTTGTTGAGAATGGTTCTAGGGCTGGCAAGGTAGGGACATGAGGAGGGGTTTCAGGTCAGAGGAACTGTGGCCTGAGTGAGAACAGTTGGAGGTGTGTCCCTCAGGAAGCTCGCTTCTCCCACAAAATTGTGCCAGTGTGCCAGAATATTCCACCAGAAACCAGAGGCCTCTCCAGCTCAGCGCCAGGCCCTACTGGATGAGCCTTGAGAATGTGCCAGTTTTCAGGTCAGCTTTCCCCCTCCTACCTTCAGCTGCACCTGACTCCGAGACACCTGCTTTCCCTTCCTCCCCTGTCAGCCACTGTCACACCTGCCATCCAGAGATCCTCCCGACAGCACCAGATCCACTTCTAAATCCATCCTCTCTGACACCAGTTCTGGGGGTACATTCCTGAAGGCCCTAAGATGTCCCTAAGGTTCTGGGGCCACAGCAGCCTCTGCCACTTTCAGTTCTGACAAGGTGAGTGCCTTGGCCCAGTCAGCCTCAAGTTCTTATCTGTGAAGTGGGGATGAAGTGAAAGGGTCTAACACAGGATATGCAGCGGGTGCTCCTGGACAGCAGGGTTTGCACCTACTCAGTGCTGGCTCTGGCATCCCACCGGAGCGCCCAGCCCCAGCCATCATGGGGCTATCCAGGGACCTGAGGCTCTCCAGACAAGCCTTCTGGAGCACTAGGAGCAATTAAAATCATCTGGCTTCCCTCCTTTGTGAGAAAGTGCTCTATTCATTAATGTGTTCTTAGGGTAATAATATTCCCTCAAAAGCAACAATTACGCGGGATCAGATAGTAAAACTCTAATTCAAGAAGAAGTAAGCGTTTCTAGAGACAAGCTGAAAGTGCGAGGGCATAGCACACCCCGGATTCTGGCATTGAGTCCAGGGGTAGCTGGTAGTTCCTTGTGGGGCCTGGCTCCCAGGGGAGGTGTCCAAGTATCTGAGCAGGAGCAGGAGGTGGGGGCAGGCAGCTGACCAGGCAGGCAGGCAGGCAGGCCCCTGAGAGACAGCACCAAGTTACAGACCACTCGAAAGATCCATGCTTGCTTCTTTTCAATTAAGAAAACCTTCCTCTCCTGGTTTAGGGTTTTTAAACAATTGTTTTGGGGAAGGTGAAGCATCCAGCCCACTAGAATCTCAGGCTGAGGTTTCTGATGAGCAATGAGATGCTCTGGGAGATGAAAGCTTGTTCACATAAGCCTGCCCCGTGCCTGGTTTTGCCCTGCTGCAGAAACCGTTGTTATTTAGAAATCGTGACGATGTTAATATGAAACCAGGGCACATCAACTGATCTTGTTTTCAGAGGGGAAAGAAAAAAAGAAACGGTTTTTCTCAGTTGTCTGTTTCCAGGCCTTCGCCATAGAGGTTAAATTGGAGGTGCCATGCACGAAAATGATTCTGGTCTGGCCCAAGACTGTGCTCAGACCACGCTTTCTGCAGAGCCGTGGCACCCTGCACAGGGCAAACAGTGTTCCCCTTTATTTTTAGCAGCTATATTTTAGAAACATTCTGGGTCCAGTTCCTGCTTCTATGTAACCACTTCTGCTAACTCTTTAATTGTTTTTCTGATTTCTGGAGATGTAGTTTTATCTTAAAACATGACAAAGAAACTCTAATCTGCCTACTCTGTGCCCCCAAGCAAACTCACTGCAGTTTTGTCCCTTTTCAAGGCTCCAAGTCCTTCGAGGAAGGAAAGCACTCTATTGAAATGTACAAGAGTAGAGAACACAAATCCTTAAAAATAAAGCCTTGGTGTAACATCTGACCAGTGGCAGTAACTGCCCATGTCGGGCCTCATGGTTCCTAGATATCTGTGTCACCACCCAACCTGCAGTGTGGAAGGCAGTGGCTGAGACAAACAAATTAGGACCCATGAGTTTTGGGGGCTGCTCAAGTTTCCCCCCCACACACACTAAGTTTCTACAACTCAAGAGAAGGCTGCATAATTGGGGAGAGGGATGCAAAATTGAAAAAACGGCGAAAGAGCGCTTATTTCAAACCACAGTTTCAACAGTTACCCAAGTGGCGCACCGAAACCACACATAGGGCAAAAACAACGTGAGCCCCATGGTTTACCACAGTTGTGCTGTTAAAAAAAAAAAAAAAACAACTCAGTGGCTGACTCCACCCTGTCAGAAATCTCTTTAATTCTGCTATTTCTAAATTTTTTGAGGCTGCGCGTGCCCTGGGGATGGGGAGCAGATCAGGAGCAGGGGCGCGGTCTCTCGATTGGTTTGCAAATCTCCAGATTCTGTCTCTTTCCCAGCACGCTTTTCAGGAAACCCTCAGCCTGGAGGGTGCCCCAAGAGCTCACCACAGAGTAACAATGGGATAGGGACACCCCAAACTTTAAACTTTCAACACTGAATGTTCTTAAGAGGATCAATTCTCTGGCTTGAAATTCTTTACTTGGGAGGAGGGCAAGAGTTTTGGGTGCTGTAGGGTCTCAGTAACTATGATTCGTAAAAATATAAAACGTACACCTGAGTGTATGTTCATCCCAAGCAGAATCTGCTGAGTTCTATTTATGAAATTCAGCGCTGCAACTGAAAATACAGTTCTCTAGATGAGCGATAAATACGAAGGCAAGAAACAAAAACAAAAAAAATAAAAAACAAAGGTCTGTGGTCAGGACAGCTGCCCCACCTTAGTCATTACCCCACACAACATGGGGCATTCACACGACTGCTGTTACCCCAACAAAGAATGTCCACACAATCGTTGCTCATCCCACACAACACAGCATCTTCACACAACTTCCATTATCTCCAACATGAGATATACGCATACCTGTCACATCCCACACAACACAGGATCTTCATATAACACAGAATTCTCACACAGCTGTCACCCATCCTATACAACGGGGACATTGACACATGACTGTCACTCATCCCACATGACTCCCCCGCCCAAGAGGGCAGTGACTAGTGGAGGACCACGTCGTTGGCATGGCTCCTCCCGTCCCACCCCATCCCAGTAGAACATTTTCACTGGGGAGGATGGGGAGAAAGGCGACAACAGGCAGTTCGGAGCACATCCTCAAATTCATAACCACCAGGGAGCTTTTTACTGGAAAACTCTCTTTTCACCAAAATCTGTCCCTGTCCCCCAGCTCCCATCTGAAGTGGCCGTGGAGGTGAACTCGGGAAGCAAGCCCTCAAACGGGACCACAGCTGGTTTCAGGAGGAGACCCTTCAGACACAGCCCACTGATGCACCTGAAGAGAAGGCGAACCCACAGATCAGAGCTGCGCAAGCAGCACAGCCCGTAGATAAAATCTGAGGTCCCAGCATAGCGTTGAGATTTTCCACTAAAAATATTTACCAAATTTTAAGAAAAATCTGCTTAATGCATTGAAGGGAACAGGATGAGGTCTGGTTCTTTATTTTTGAGAAAAGCGGAACAAATATTTACTAGGATCCTCAGGCACTCCACAACTAAACTGCATCTTTCATCCTCTGAGATGTCCGAGGCAGTCAAAGGCGGTGGCGATCGTGCTGGGAGATGAGACCAATGGCCTTAGGCTCCCCCCACCTCAGAAAGAGGGAGAAACGGAGGGAAGCAGCCTCAATTTTAGGATCCTCAAAAGACAAGTATCTTTGAAGTGAGAAATGCAATCTTTGAGAGGTTTCCACAAACAGTGCCCACAAAAGGGAGGGGGCGTAGTGACTTACAAATGAATTTACACACCAGGTTTCATAACAACAGTATACAAAAACTGGTAGATCTCACAGTTCTGCTTTTTGGAAAATCACATTTGTTCTTTGGCTTGTGTCTGGGACATGCTCTGCCGGGACAGCCCTGTGTTCTGTCTGTCCCTGCCCCTGGCCCCAACAGTGCCCCTGCCAAGGGCGTGAGTGCCTTAAAGGGTGTGGGGAGGAGCTAGCCCCAAGCAGCCAGGTCTAGGAGCCCTCGGTCTACCCTGGCACAGGCTGGCCCAGCCTTCATTCCTTCCGACAAGGGAGAGCCAGTCTGTAGAACCCAGCCCTGCTTGGGCAGACACCGTGCCCACATTTAACAAAAAGCCAGTGTGACGCAGGCAGGTCTGAAAGCTGTAGGGGCATGTGCTGGGAAGACAGAACCCTCCAGGGGCTCCCTCCTGTAGTGGGGGCAGTTTGAAGGAGTTGGGAGAGTCTGCAGCAGAAGGGGCCCCTACTCCTGCTCTCTTTATGCTGGATCCCCTCCACCCCGCCAGCCACATGCATGCACTCCTTTATAGTTGATATGGCAGAGGGAGAAGTTTGATTCAGTGCTTTGAACATGAGAAACAAAAGATGACAGATCACATCTGTCAGAAAAGCGGGGGCTGCAAAAGTAACATTTACCTGGGCACACGCACTTGTTGTAAGTAGTGCCAAGAGTCTGAGGACTCCACAGAGGCCAGGGAGGGTGCTGGAGGTGGCTACATGGTCACACCCTGCTCAGATTTGCAGGGGGAGGGGGACGGGTAAGGAATAGAATTCTCTGAACCTGTACCCCGCCCAAACCCCACAGCCACCCCAAAGCCTGGTTGACTGAGCCTGACTCTTCTCTCCAGGCCCCCCAAGCCTGTCTGCCTTCTCATCCTGAGCAACAGGTCACATAGTGTCACCTAACTCCCACTCAATCGCTCTCCTGGGTGCAGAAGGGTGGGTGTGTGTAAAGAAAGGCAAATGCTTCTATTTTCAAACTCAGTTAACTTTGTAGAAGAGAAATTTACCCAAAGAAGGATGTGTCTTACATGCAAGAGGCTAAGGGGAAAATGACATTTTCCTTCTGCCGGGAACAGTTGTTGGGGGTCACATGCAGCCTTCCTGCCTGTTATGCAGGAGGAGGAGCTCCTCTGGGGTGGTTAGCTGAGGTTTCCCTAGAGCCCTCCAACCTGGGCTGGACAGCAAGTCCCTGAATTTTCCAGGGGGGGGGGGGAACTTCGTGCCCCATCCTAGAGCCTCACAATACCCACTGAGTTATCTTTCTGAAATCATCGTGGGAACGGAATTAAAGTAGTTAAGTTTAAGGCAGAGGTGCTAACCACACGGCACAACTGGAGAAGTCGTTTTAAAAGTGGATCCTAAATGACAAATGAGAGGCTGGGACCAGTGCAGACAGAGGGTGGTGACGCTGGCATCAGCATGCCTGGCATCTCAGCGCCTGCGGGGAACCAGGGGCACGCAGCTGGTGCCGTTAGAAATGTGCGCTTCCCCTCCACCTCCCGACCCTGCCCACTGACAGACACAGTGCCAACCAAGCAAAGGGGTCCACAGGCAGGCTACCAGGCAGTACACTGTCCCAAAGAAAGAAACTAAAGGCAGGTCCCTGTGGGGGGGGGGCCCACACACAGGTGTGGGAGGGGACTAGGGCTCTAGGGGACAAATGATTCTTTTTTGAGAATTGTTTGAATTGAATAGGATGCTGGCTAAGTGGATCTCGTTGTCCCGGGTGGGTTGGCAGAATCATGGGGAAGGAAAGGAGGCAAGGAGACATCAAGGATATGTGCCTGGCTTTATTCTGGGGGTGAGAAGGTCATTAGCAATAGAAGGACCATTAAACTGGGGAGAGGTTAAAGGTGACAGGCTGGTTAGCGGTGAAGGCACCCGGCTGGTGTCACCAGGCGCTGCAGGGGCTGCACCGCAGGGCTGCACTTGCAGGAAGTGGCAAGGGTGGGGCCGGGCAGGACCCAAGATCGCAGCAGGGTGCGAGGCCCAATCACTGACACCCACACAACCATTTCCTGCACTTCAAAAAAATCTGTTTCTCCCTTTGCAAATCAACAACTTTTACCTAGAAACTCTCCGGTGGTGAGCTCTGATCCCCATCGCTGGTCCGTTGCAGAAGAAACACCACTGTTTACCTGGGGGAGGTGCGTGAGCACCAGTTCTAACGGACAGGTTTCGGAAGGGTCTGTTTTGCATCTGCCTAGAGGAAATCAATTTTCTTGACCCCAAACAGCACCTGTTGGTTATTTAATACCTTGACAGACTTTTCTAGAAAAGACCTCTCCCGGCTCAGTGCATAGGCCAAGGCCCCATGAGATCCCTGAGAGCACAACTTCTGGCATGGTTCCAGAGGGAATTGAGTATTGGCATCGAGAGCTGACAGCCAATCCATGGGCTGTCACCCCATGAGATACGGGGAACCCAGTGGAACTTCTAGGTGGGATGTAGTGACTGTAACTACATTTATGGGCCAACACGTAAATACATGTGCTTATCTCATGCCAATCACACTTAGAGAAAAAACAAAAGCAATGTGAAAACTGCAGCCTCTCGTGCGCACGCTGCAGCACCCCAAAAACTACACCTGCTCAGACCCAGATGTGCCTTTGGTCCCATGCAAGTAACCAAAGCTGAGCTTTGCCATGAACCCTGAAACCCCACATCACACCACAGGTGGTCACTATCCACTTTACCCATGTGGCAACTGGCTAGGCAAGAACTAGTCCCAGGTTCAGGCGGGGAAACTGAGGCTCAGTAGGATGAAGACACTTGCTGAGAGCTCCTCAGGGACATGGCAGCAGGGCTGGAAGGGGAACCTGGACCCTCAATCCAACACCTAGAAAACAGCCTGATAGGGCACCCTCCCTGGGTCCAGTGGGCTGGCTGAAATAGAGGCTGGAGGGGAACACATCAGTCACCTGTCTTATATAGCCAACTCTGGGTGCAGAGACCTGGCAAGGTCACAGAACCCTCTGTGACCCCTAGCACAATGAGCCCAGGTGGGAATGTGGTCAGTCAGCAGACCCTTTCCACACAGCACCCATGGAGCTGAGTACTGCCCCCACATGCAGCCCACTTCAGTTTCCATGCTGTGCATGGCTGGTCAGTCCCAGGTTTTTAGCAGTTAGTATAAAATCACAGCAAACACACTGCTAAAAGCACTCAACCAGCACAGCAACACCATCTGTACCTACCACCCAGCAGTGTGTATCGCGCAGGGCTTTTCTGTTCAGCCATTGCCTCTGAGTAAGAAAATCAGATGTGAAGCATTGAGGTCTCAGGGCCGAGATGTGATGGCCACACAGAGTGTACACGAGTGCCCCAACCCTCATAGCCTGACTCGCGTTCCAGCTCTCCTGAGGTGAGGAGGTGGGCTGGACAGGTCACTGGGCCCAAGCTGGCACTGCTGCCCCTTGCTGTGTGACCCTGAACAGCCACATGACCTCTTACTTCCCTCTCCTTTTCTGGTGAAAGGACACACTTTGGGTTCTGCTAGGATCTGGCAAGGTAAGTCATGCAAGTGCTTCCTCTGGATCTGTGAATGGCAGAGGACATTTGGGGCTCCTGCACCTTGTCAGCCACAGCTGAGCAAGAGTGCAGGGGCCCAGAGACATGCAGCAGGGCAACCTGACCCCCTTGGATGCAAACACCAACCTCCCCAATGTGGACAACTCTCTGAAGCCAACTCCATCTTGCCCCTGGGTTCTCTGCTTCCCAGATCCTTGGTGCACTAAATGCAAAGCCAGATGAAAAAGACAGGTGTGCTGAGGGAGACTCTTAGGAGGGAGCAGCAGAGGGTGAGTGTAAGCTGATCCCTTAGGGTTCAGGGGAGGTGAGGTGGCCAATGAGTCTCCAGGAAGATCAGAAAGTGAAGTTCTCCACCTCTTGGCCCATGGGTGGAGGGGAATCTGCCCCAAGGTCACTCTGCATGTGTGTACACGTGTGTGTATACCTTCATGCAACAATGTGTGCATGTGCACGAAGCATGTTTGTGGTATGTGTGCATGCAGTGTTTCAGAATGTGTGTGCAAGGGTATGTGACTGCGCAGGCTGCACATAGTGATATGTGCACATGAAATCTGTGTGAGCACTGGGTGAGATGCATGTGTGTGGGTGAATGTGCATGTGTGTGCAGGCTGTGAGTTATATGCAACACGCGTGCAAGTGTGTGCACATATGTGTATACAGTGTATGAACTAATGTGTAGACTATGCACATAATTCTGTGTACTGAAGCACGTGTCTGTGTGTGTGCAGTGCGACTTCTATGCTCACGTGTGTGTCTACAGGTGTGCATGTGCCTGCTTTGTTCCTGTTTTTCAGTGCAGTAAAAAGGGGGATGCCATTCCTATCAGTGACAATTATGGGTCCTAGGAAGTCACTGAGGGGCAATGAACCTCAGGTAGCAGGGACGGCTTTGCTGAGTTTCCTCCTTTAAGGTAAATGATGTGTGGGCTCACAGAAATTACCTCTACACATGTGTTTCTGCTCACAGGTCACAGAACATCTGTTATAAACCCATGTGGCCTGAGGGTCATATACTCCCTCCTGACTTATTTACCAAGTGGCCACACCAGGCAGTATAGGTGGCTTCCTGGTCACCCAGGGGATAGGAAGAGAGAGGAAGCCTTTTAAACCTCCCCCTCTGTTGCCACTACTGGTGGGCACAATCTTGGACAGGTGATCACTCATTCAGAGACGGTGGAGTAAGACAATGAGTCGTCTTATCCCTACCATGGCAGATTAATAAAGGGAGGGGCCAGCTAAGACTGGAAGGTCAGAATAGAAAGCCTGTCCAAGGAAGGACAGGACATGTGGTTTTGTGGCAGCCACAGGCTAAGGACAGTTAGGGAGACTGCCTAGAGGCTACAGAAGAAAAGAGCTGTTCTACCCAGGGCACTGGAGAGACGCTGATTAGGCAGAGGAAAGATTGGGAAAAGCAGTGCATCCTCTGTCACCGGACAGCTGCTGTTGGCTTTGTATTTCTAATGAACTGGCCTGAGAGCTGTTGCTATCACGTAAGAGAGTATACACGCATGAGGGAAAGTCCTCAGAATCCTCAGCAGGACATGCCTGGCTCTCTCCCGGGGACCGGGACCAGGCCTGAGGCCATAACCAGCAGAGGCAGAGTCTGTCGGAAGGAGCCTGTGTCAGGAGCCACCTGTGAAATCATCTTGCCTCCTCTCAGCCCAAATACAGTCAAGAGGGATCCCAGCCCCTGCTCCGCACTCCCCACTGCCCACCTCTCAACCCCATCCTCAACAAGTCCCTTACCCCGGCACCAATCACAGTCAGCCCTGCTGCTGGCTCTACCCATGACCTTTCTGAGCCAATGTGGGAAAGAGCTCCAGCCAGGGAGGAGACTGAGGGGCCCTGATGCCACATTTAGCCAGGTGCTTTGAGGAGGGCACTGAGCCCTGGACCCTCTGAGGCCCCCCCTAGAGCCCCACGGCCAAGAACCCACAGGATGGATGAAGGCAGGCAAGAGTCACCCCAGCACATGGGCCAGCAGTGACCTGACCCAAGGGCCCATCTTGCTTCAACGTGGCCTCTGCTCTGCCCTGGGCTGGTGGACGGGCCGTCCTCCCGCCGTCCTGCTACGGAGCAGGCGGCTAAGAGAAGAAAGCGTACTGACCGCTGGGCAGTTTAGGCCGCGGAGGAGCAGGCTTCTTCGGAGGCAGAGCGGGAGTGTCCTGTTTACTTTTAAAGGGATCCTCTGAGAATCCTGCCCCTCCAAAGCAGGAGGTGAAAGGGCCAGAAGTTGGGGGCTGTAAGAGAGGACATGAAAGAGAGGCAAAAACATTGTTAAAATGGGGGCGGTGGACATCCACTGAGTCAACGCCCAAGTACAAGAGCCAGGCTAGGCCCCAACCCTCCAGGCTACGCCACAGGCTCCCACTCGGACCCAGGGCCTCACAAGCTCATACTTTCCTTCACCTGCAACAGCAGGGGTCCACTGGCCTGTGAGGAGTCAGCTGGCCTGCAGGGGCCAGGTGGCAAAGAAAGTGGGCAAGAGCACCCCAAAAGACTCATGTTGTGAGAGGGCTGTCCTGACACACATTTTTTGCCTGCATGGGGATTAGGTGCTCCCTGACTTGGGGGTCCCCAGGTTACCACTCAGGTTCAGAGATGCTCACCTTCACATGGGCCAAGGAACTCCCATCCTCCCGGGGCCACTGCCACTCAGTGACCAGCAGCTCCGGGTGCTGGGTTGAACAGCGGCAAACCCTTCATGCATCACAGCTGTCCCCAGGCCCAAAACCCCTTCAGTGAGTCAGGTCAAAGCACACCCTCTAGCCAGTAGCATGGAAACACTGTGTTCGGCAGGTTTCTATCATCTCTGACCCTCTTCATGTCTCCTCCACCTCCTCCAGTCCTGTTCTCAAACCCAAATTAGGCCACACTGCCAGGAATAGAGATGTATGGGTTCATGGGTGGGTAGAAAAGTAGATGACAGTGGGTGGATCTGTAGATGAATCAGTAATACTGAATCACCCTTATGCTCAAGGTCAACTCCAGCACTCTTCAAGGTCCAGAAGGTCATTATTTCGGCCTCCCACAACCTAATTATTCACTTCCTCCCTGTAGGCACTTCTATCCCACTGTGGATGACGCCATATCCCTACAGTTCCCTGAACCCTCACCTCCAGGTCTCTGCACACATGGGTCTCCTGCTGGGACAGTCAGCCCACCCAGTTCACCAAGAGCCCCTCTTCTTCCTTGGAGTCTGACTGAATCTCACTCCAATCCACAGCGTTCCGTGATACCCCTTCCTGCCAACTGCTCCCACTTGACGTGCCATGAGACCTGACAGGGCATGTGTGCCCACACCACACCACACTGATGAGTGTCCCGGCCCCCTCCACCCACCGGGAGGCCTGGAAGGCCAGCACAGTTGATGGGCAGCGCACCTTAGACCACATGCGACTCTCCCATAAGCGCCAGCACAGTGCCAGGCATGACAAACCTCCGCCAACAGACAGACAGACAGATGAGTCACAGATGGCCGGCTCACTTGGCTGACAGGTGAGGGGCCTCAGGCATCGCAAAGGAAGATGACTTTCTATAGGGGTGGGGGCAGGGACCACTTTTACTAAAACAGAAAATAATGAAAAAAGTAAAGCAAGGAGCTATATCACGATTAGAAACAAAAAGAAATTGGTGGAAACAGGGTAAGAGCACTAACATGTTTCTCAAAGAACAAAGGAAAGGAGGCTTGTGGTGGTCTGGCGGGCAGGCTAGAGGGCAGGCTCTGGGAGCAGCACTTGTGACTCTATTCCTAGTGGACAGACCTGGGAACAGAGACGAAACAAGACAAAAGCACACTCTGGGACTTTATTATATATATAATATGTTATATATATATAATATAATCCAAGAAATCACCAGAAGTCCTACTACCACTTCCATTTTACCCAGAGGGAAACCAAGGCACAGAGAGGAGACACAACCTCAGTGGAAGTCAGGACAGGACCATGATTTTTGCAACCTACTGGGGCTCCTGGGTTCTGCCCTGACCATCTGGCACACACCTCCCCTCCAGTAGCTCTGGGCCATGTTCTAGGTTCCCGATCCTCAGACCCTTGGGAGAGACGTGGATGTGGGAGGAGGCAGTGCAATGGCAGGTCCATGGTGAGAAAATGGCTGTCTTGGCCCTGTCACCTCCAAACCACAGCATGCCTCAGTTTGCTCATCTGTGACATAACAACGATGGCAGGCCCTGGATCCCAGAACCGATGGCAAGAAGGCAACGTCACCCAGACAACATGGCAAGAGACACACAGTGATCATTATACTACGGACCCAAGTATAGACACCTGTGAGAAGCTGCAAAGGCCCATCAGCTACCAGCACTTTCCATTACCCATGCCCTGAGACTTTCCCAGAGGGAGCTGCATGAGGTATGCAGCGTGAGCCTGTTTGGGCTCTGTCACTGGGAGATGGGCAGGAGGGCAAAGGAGACAGAGAGAGAAGGAGGGAGGGATCACTGTTTCTCCATTCTTCCTTCACCCTTTGCACTGAGAGCTCAGATGATCCCCACTATTGAGTCAATTGTGGAATTGGGGGCAGGAATCAAATCCATTTTCTGAGTGCAGAGGTGGCATGAGGCCCTATGAGGAGATCTAGTCCTTGTCTTAGGTGCTGGGAAGGCACGACTCTAGGAAAGGGGTACAGAGCAGAGCCAGAGCCCTCTGAACACATCCCCTCTGCTGAGATAGGGCACCCCACCTAATGTAGGGGACACGGTACCTTAGCCACCAGTACCCACTAAAACATTATGACTCAGCTGGGGAGGAGCCCTGGGCCGCTCTATACCTGGTGCAACTTGTGGGTCTGCTTGCTCAGAGATCACAACTCATGAGCTCTGGAACACCACACAGAGTGCCACACAGCCCCCTCTTCTGTTTAACCCTAAAGAGCATCTGGCTGATTCCAATGGGAAGGCTTCCAGCAGTGCATGCCACACAGTGAACTTCCATGCGTTCAATACCCAAAGCCTTGTGTCACTTCCCACTCCCAATTTTCATGACTTCAAGTCTCTCCAAGTTGCCTCCTTTGGGACTTTCTCCTACTTAGGCTACGGCTGCAGGGAAAGTTGCTATTTTTAGAAGGGTTTCAGTAAGAAGCTGTTAGGTATTCTCAGGACTGGGACAGAGTAAAGTGTGAGGAAAAGACAACAGAAAAGCCACCATGAAAAGCAGCTCTGAGAGACACATGTTTGAGGTTCACAGTGTGAAAAATCTGTTAAAAGTAAACAAGTTCAAACTTTTAAGAAACAGCCTTATGTGTGACTGGGAATTACTGCAAAACAACAAAAATGGGCTAATGACCATTTTTTCATGGGGGAGGGTGAACTCATGAAGTTCAACTCTTGTTTTCATTCTCAGATGCTCCCTGATACCTATTTTGGGGCATTTGTTTTTAAAACAAGATATTGGAGTTTCTGATCAACACAGTCTGGAAAAATCTCCTCAGGTATTGGAGGGAACTCAGTTAAGAGTCCAAAGAACCTCCCAAGGGAATTATCAACAGAGGACACTCGACTCCAGATGGAATTAAGAAAGATACCAGCAAGTGCTGCTTTCCCACCCCCTCAGATGGAGAGAACCTGGCAATGTGAAAAAAAAAAAAAAAAGAAAGAAAAAAACACCTTCTTACCACCTTACTTTCATTTCCTTCAGCCTTTTATTTATATACACTATGTTGTTCTTGAAAAACAGAGACCCAAAAGGGAAAAACAGAGCTCAAGGTCAGGGCTCAGTGTTTAGCTGCACAGATGACATGCCACCAGAACCAATGGGATGGTGGAAACAAAACAAGAAGGCAGGGGACACGTTTTCCACAGCCAGGCCAGCTCCATCCCCCCCCAGTGTTGGGGACAGGAAGGGATGACAGCCCTAAAGTCATGTGTCATGTATGTAAAGTCAGATGTTGGCCCCAAGAACAAAGAGAGAGACAAGAGCTAGAAGAGGAAAAAACACTTTAGGGCACACTGCAGTCAGACTTGTGGGCCAGGCTCTGACCCATCTTGCTCCAGAGCTCTTCTGAGACCACTGGACACTCAGCAACTGGCAGAGGCAGGCCCTCAACTGGGACTCTTCTTGAAGCAGGGGCCTGGCTCATATTCTCATTCTTGTCCCAGCTCTGGCCACTGCTGACTCAATGTATGCCTTCTGCCTTGGGGCCAGCCTCCAGCAGGGAGAAGACCACGTAGGAAGACTCAAGAACATACTGGAACTCCTTCGCTGGAGACTGCTGCCACCGTGTGGCTGAAGTTTTCTGATCTCAGAGATTGGTTTTCTGTTGGCTCAGCAGGAACAACAGACACAGGAGGAGGCTCTGACAGCCCTAGCGTCTCTGGCCAACCTAGTCTCCACTGTCGGGGTTACAGTCTTTCCCTATAAGGATGGAGGCTCTTTCTCCTCCAGGCAGACACTATACCTCTGGCCAGACCTGGATTCACTACCTTGACAGTTTATGTTCACACCCTTCTCTGAAAACCTAAACAGCATCTCAGATGTTTCTCGGAAGCTGCACCACAATCACATATTGCTAACCACAGGCACACAGCACCCAGATAATCACTTGTTCTGGAGTTGAGGGGACACAGAGCAGGAAGATGCCTGGGGGGATGAGGGAGGGGTGGCTGGTATGGGCCAGTTCTTCTCCCTGAGGGCTGCTGAGGCCCCATGTACTCCAGGCTCCCTTCCCCTTACTGCCTTCAGGCCCCATAGATCCCTCTCTGGTTGGCTGTGAAACTCCCCAACTAGGGAGGGGCTATGTTCTGCTCTGCCCCCCCACCCCACCCAACCTGGACATCTGTAAAGACAGGGAATGAATGAAAAAGTGGGCAGCAGCTAAACAGACCAGTCTTCAATTGTGAGGAGACTCAAAGCCCGATGGTACCTGATACTGCCTTTCTCAATTCTTAGAGAAACATTCAATTAAAACTAAGGGATACTAAAAAGTACAACGAAGACAGCAGACCCTTCCACTACCTTTCCCACTCACCAAGGTCAACACTTTTGATTTCACGGCAGTTTCTTCTGGAATTTGTCACAGTAATCATGGATTTCTGTTATTTCTTGATTTCCCATTTCAGAAAAATGAGTTGTTGCTACACCCAAGATTTCACCCTTAACCCACCTCCCACAAGTACACTCCCCAGAAATAACAAATTGGAGCTGCACTCACAGACAGTTTATAAAACTGGGACCAGGGAGATGCTATCCAAGCCAGCAGTGGATATGAATGGTCCTCGAACAGCTCACTTTTCCCCAGTGTATTTCTTCCCTGAGCCCAGCCCTCACTCCCATACCCCTCACAAGTTCTATCAGACTGACAGCTCCAGACACGTGGCCCACTCTCTTGGGTGCCTCCTGCCTGCCAGCCTCAGCTGCACACTAGGCCTGCCCCCTGCTCCCCTCCCCAGTCCTCGGTTTCTAAACACCCTCCCAAGTTTGTTAAATCACAACGGTGACCTCATTGCTTGAGAGCCAATGGCCATCAGACCTCTCTGGGCACCAAAGGACACCAGCAGGAAGCAGGGAAAGGGGGATGGGTCCAGTCACAGCCACAGCATTCTAGACCCTGCCTGCGTACCCACAACCTCATTGGGGAGGCATTTCAAACTGAAAGGTGGCAGGGAAATACATATGTGGCATAAACAGTTATGCCTGGCCGCCCACAATAAGATCACGACAAAGGGACAAAGATACTGGCAGAAGTACAATCCTCCATGGGAGGGGCTTTACCTTGGACATCTGGCTGAAGTCAGCAAAGCCCTCAGCACTACTGAAGGACCCACTTCCGAAGGGGTCTAATGTTCCAAAGGGACCTGCAAGCAGCACCAACATAGGCAGTTATAGGCCAGTCACTCACATACCTCCTGGGGTCAAGGGCAAGTGCAGCCTCTCCACTCAACATCTCAATGTAGGACAATAGGGAAGGTCATGTTTCTTGGCTGGTGTATGTGAGTAAGAGCCCTCAACAAGGGCTATACTCCCAACCACTCTGGCTCATGCTTGATGCACAGCTTGGTCAGAGAGTTTCTCACTGTGACAGGCAGCTGGGAAGAGCCAAGGAACTCAGTGCTCTAGACAGCATTGTTCATGGCCACTAAAGGAGCGACGAGTAGTGTTAGGGGCAAGAAGCAGCCCACACAATTTATGTGGAGAGGTCATCTGTGGACAGTGAACTCTTTTTCCTTTGATGGGGTGATTTGCCTTTAGACACACCCACCTAGGATATCACACTCTGTAAGAAGCAAAGTGCTAGGCAAGGCAGCAAAGATCAAGTGGGGCCTGTTCTCAATAGTGAGGAGGACTCCATAATTGCTCTCTCCCTCAGAGCACAAGCCAGCACTCTTAGTCAAACTTGGGATTCTCTTAAGGCGAAAAAAAAAATCCAAAGGTATGAAACAAAGATTCATGCAGAGGAATGAGGAGAAACTAAAATCACCACATTTATTACTGAATTACTTCCTACTGCCAAGCTTTTTTTTCTGGAAATATACCAGCTCTTGCTTGGGAAGGTAGGCAGCCAGTGGGTACTGACTTTGCCTTAACTGTCTCAGGGGAGGCTCCGGGTGCCACTGACTGATATAAACTCTGAGGACACATTACTGTGGGAAATGAATGCGTATTAACTGGGCAGACACGTCCACTGCCAAGAAAGAGTCAGAAGGAAAATAACCCATCATCTCACCTGATCCTTTTGAGGAGACACTGGAGGATGAGAAAGGATCACTGGAGTCAAAGGGGTCGAGCTAAGTGAAAGGAGAGAGGGAGAGTAAAAAAGTAGGTCATTTGTTCCATCATCCATTCATTCAACCACAAACATTTTTGATGGCTCCATAACCCAGTAAGAGTAAAATTCCTCCAGCGAATAACCTATAAACTCTGGACAAAATTTTAAAAAAAAGGCAACCACCTGAAGGAGAACTGAAACTTGGCAGTAGAAAACAGTACAAGATTGAGTGTTCCATGTTAACAGCTACAGTCTGAAGGTATCAGGCAACTAAGACTCCAATAACAAGCTCACTGACTTTCTGGCCTTAGACCAGAAGACAGAGCTGCAGGAAAGGGCTTGGACATCTGGAAAAGAGACAAAAAAGATGGGAGCCCTAATTCCATGATACATCTGTCCAAGTTTAGGACTGACCCCTAAGCTGTGTGTGGTGGGCAAACTCAGAAGAGCCTACAGTTAAGACCACAAGAACGAGATTGCAGGCATGACAGAGAGTCTACAGAGTGAGTCTCACCAAGTTTTTTTCCTACTGAGACAAATCATCATGCTATTTGGAGGAATAGTACAGAATCTACTCTCCACAACAGAGAACTCTTAGCATATAGGGTTTTTTGACATACGAAGACCAGAAAAATGGATCCTCAAAAAAATGGGTTCTTAAAAAAATGAAGTCAATCTCAAGATGTTAAAATTCTCAGGTGAAGGCAACCTTAAAACAGTGTAAGTGCTCAGTTTATACTGTAAATGTGTGAAGGAAAATATGCTCAAAGTGAATGGAAAGCTAGGAGACTTAACAGAGAACTAGAAACTATACAAAAGAGATAAATGGAAATTCTAAAACTGAAAAGTACAGTATCTGGTATAAATATTTTACAAGGTTAGGTAAACAACAGAGGAAAAAAGTGAAATTAAGACAGATCAGCAGCAATTACCCAATCTGAAAGAAACGGGAGGAAAAAAATGTGATGAAAACAGAGCCTTAGGGATCTATGTGGTAACAATAGCAAAAAGTCTAATGTGTATGTACATGGAATCCCAGAAATAGAAGAAAGAGAAGAATGGCAGAAAGAGAAAATAATTAAAAGAAATAATGGCTGAAAACTAACAGACTTGGTGAAGGATAGACTTAAGCTGCTAAGCAAACCCTAAACAGCATAAATCAAAGAAAATCACATTCAGATACTTCACTGTCAAGCTACAGAAAAATAAAGATAAAGACAGGTTCTTCAAAGCAGTCATACTTCACAAATGGGAAACAACTGTAAGAAAGACAGATCACTTCCCATCATGGACAGACAGCAGTGGGAAAACACCCTAGAAGTACCTAAAGAAAAAAATACCACACAGGGCACCAATATGCTCAAGAATAACAAAAAGTAGGGAACTTCCTGGTGGCGCACTGGGTTAAGCAACACACCATGAAGCAAACTGCAGCCACTGCAGCACGAGTTTGATCCCTGCCACTGGCCAGGGAGGGGACCCACATGGCGCAGCAGACCTCTCCTGACTTGCCCGCTGCTCCCCTCAGCAGTGTGTTTCAGTTAGTCTGCCTGTTCAGCTCCCTGCTCTGTCTCTGGTGAATCCTCTCACCTCCCTGGACTCTGGCCTGTACCACAGTTCTTGTATGCATAAATAAATGAATCTTTAAAAAAAAATTCTTAAAAAAAAAAAAAGAGTAACAAAAGTAGACCATGACTACAAGAATTGTTAAAGGAAATTCTTCAAATTGAAATCAGATATTGAAAAGAAATGAAGAGATCTAGAAAGCAGCAGAAAGATCTGTAAGCAGCAGTCAGGACTTCGTGCTCCCCTACAGCTGTTGCCTCAACAAGGGCCATAAGGTAACCAAGAACGTAAGCAAGTTAAGACAGAGCTGCCCCCAAGGGCACACCACGTTCGTGCAGGGCGTGACCCGGAAGTGTGTGGTTTTGCCCATATGAGTGGTATGCCATGGAGTTGCTCAAGGTCTCCAAGTACAAGTGGCCTTCACATTCATCACAAAAACGGGGGAGGGAGGCTAGGGGAGACATACATCCATCCTAGAGGAAGAGAGAAGAGCTGAACAACACGCCTGTCTGCCAAGAAAGGGGGCTACCAAGAGTCACAAATGAGTCACTATCAAGAAAGACCGAGTCACTCCATTATGGGAATAAAATCTTTTCAGAAAAAGAAATTTAAAAAATTGAAGACATCTTTTTCCCTCTTTAAAATACAATGAATAAAAGCAACATCTACAAGACTGTCTTACAGAGTGTATGATATGCTCAGATGAATTGCATTCATAGGGCAGCTGCGACTACTTGTTGGGAGAGGTGCATAAACAAGCCTATATGGTTACAAGTTTTCTACATTTTACATTAAGTGACATTATGTTAACCAAGTAGTCTATGAAAATTAAGACTGTATAAAATACAGTCTTAAACCTCTAAAAAATAATAAAGTTAAAATTAAAAAGAGGTCAAAAGATACTAAAAAATGGAATTATAGAAAAATGTTAAAGTAATCCAAAGAATATGCAAAAGGGGGCACAGAGGTACAAAACAGAATAAAAAACAGCAAATAATAAAAAAGAAGACTTAACTCTATGTCAAGAACTGAATCACTTGTTAATGAACGAGACATTCCATTTAAAAGGCAAGGATTTCCCAGACTGGAGAGAAAAACCCAACTATACATTGCTACAAAAGACATTTCATACATAAATACTCAGATCAGTTGAACATAAATAGATGGAAAAAAAGATAACATGCAAAGAGCAAGCATCTATTTTCATGGGATAAAAAAGATTTCAAGTCAAAGATATCTACCAGAGGGAAAAAAGAAACCCTTTATAACGACAAAAGATCACTGATTCGGCATCATAAATGTTTAAGCACCTGACAAAGCTTCAAATATGTGAGGCAAAACTAACAGAATTAAGGGGGATTCAGGCAATTCCACAATCACAGGAGATTTTAACATACACATAAACCTTAGCACCTGGTAGAGCTAAACAACAAACAATAAAGACAGAACAATACCATCAACCACTTTGACAAAACCAGCATTTACAGAACATGTCCCCCAATAACTGCAAATAGACATTCTCCTAAATTACACACGTATGTTCACCAACTCAGACTGGAAAATGAGTCACAGTAAACTTAAAAGGATTGGAAACATATAAAATATATTCTCTAATAACAATAAACTAATTGGAAATCAACATGATATCTATGGGAAAAAAACAAGTATCTGGATATGAAATGACATTCTTTAAATAATTTGTCATTCAACAGAGATCTCAAGGAAACTAGAAAGTATATCGAACTGAATGGCAATGGAGATACAATGTATTAAAACGTATGGAATGCAGCCCAACACTGAGCAGAGCTGTAATTCTGAAACTTACATTAGAAAAGAAGGTCTAAAAGCAATGATCTGAAATTAGATCCTAAGAAGTTAGAAGAGCAAAGCACTAACAAAAAAAGTGTGAGGAAGGGATTAATAAAGAACAAAAGTCAGGGAAAGAGAAAACAAATGATTAAAAAAGTTAAGTCAAAAGTAGGTTTATTAAAAAAAAAAAAAACACAACTCGGTCCATAAAAAAAGATGAAAAAATTGGTAGTAAGAGCACAATTGTTCAATACCAAGAACAAGAGACTCTCCAGTAGACCTTATATACAGAAATGTTACAAATTCCTACCTTCCAGGATCTCTGACTCTAGAATTATAGACCCATAGGTCCCTGAAGAAAGGAAAGTCCAGGAAGTTAATTAGGTGGGGACAAAGATTCAGTAAGAACATAGAGACTATAAACTGCCTTTACTTATACACAAAAATTCTGTTCAGACACAAAGTCCATTTTTCTTTTGTTTAACCCTATATTGACATCAATGTGACCCAGTCTGTTCAGTCTGTCATTGTGCAGAACATGTGGTTTACAGAAACCTGGGGGACAGGGGTGCATGTGTGTCTTCACACTAGATGCTGCAAGGCTGCAAATGTGGGCTTCTCACTGTGTGACCAGGCAGGCCCTCAGAGGCAACCTGATCCCCAATGTCACCAGCAGCACTGTTCTCTAGGAATGGCACAGTGGTGTGTGGTGCTCTGTCCTATGTTGTCCTTGTTGGGAGAGACGAAGTGGGGCAGCAAGAGAGCAGAGAGCTGGTGTCCTGAATTAAGTAGCAGCGACACAGAAAAGAACTGGGTGTGACACTCTGCTTCACAGGACCAAATGGCCTTCACAGGAACTGGTGACTGTAATATCTAGGAACAGACTCAGCCAGTGATCCAGTTCCTGTACAGCCTCACGCAACACACAAGGCCCATATCTGTCAAGCCAAATGAACAATTAGAAGGATGATTCCCTGAGTCACAGGGGAAAAAGAAGGGTTGCTTTCACCTGAGTGCCACTCAGGTAGCATCCACACCTTCCCTGTGTCACTCACCTTCGAAGGTAAGGACGGGTTTTTCGTGAATGGGTCTGAGGTAAACGGGTCATTCTTTGTCTGTTTCTTAAAGAAGTCGTCAGGGGCAGAGCCTCGGAATGGATCACTTTCTTTGAAAGGATCCCCTCCAAATGGATCTAGGTGTTTGGGGTAAAAAGGAAAAAATGTTCCATGAATAAAGAACATAACAATTAGTGAAAGAACCCAAATATTAAAAAAAAAAAAAAACCATGTAAACTGACTGATGCAATTTATGTGATTTTACCTACAAAAGGTAAAAACCATAGTGATAGAAAGCAAGTCAGTGGTTGCTAGGGACCTGGGAGTGGGGGAGGACTAGGGAACCTTCCAGGATAAGGCAAATGTTCTCAATCCCACACGACTATACACATTTGTCAAAATTTACCTCATTATACACTTAAATTGTTGTGTATAAATTATCCTTCTCAACAAAGCAGATTTTAAAAACAGCAAAAATAAACAATGTGGGTAAAGCCGCAGCCAGCAGATTAGTGGCTGTCAGGGGCTGGAGGAAAGGGACGGGAGGTGACTACACCTAAGGACGAGGTTTCTTTGGGGTGATGAAATGTTCTGGAACTAGACAGAGGTGGTAGTCGCACGACATGCTAAAATGTGCTGAGTGCTACTAAGCTGCGTGCTTTTGAAAGGTTCGTTTGCGCTGTGTGCATTCCACCTCAGTAAGAATAAACAAACAGGCAGGCAGCATAGTCCCCATACCACACCCAGTGTGCTCCTTCCTCTTGGATGGGGTGGGTACAGAGTGACTGGATGAGGGGAAACCACTTTCACCAGGAGGAAACAGGACTCTAGGATTTCATGCAAGATGCCGATCATTCTTCCCAAACTATGCTGCTGCGACTCTGGATGTGGTGACAGAAGTCCCAAGCATGGACATCACTGATGCTACCAGAGACACAGCAGGTACAAGGGATCTAGATTCCCCATGCAAGACAGAACAATTGCCTGGTACCAGAGCTTCTTCTCTATTTCTACTCATCCTGGTTCAAGATAGGCAAAGCAGCACCAGATTGACCAGGAGGATGGTGTCACTACCAGGTCCCTCAGAAACTAAGCACCCGAGCCATGTCACAGGAGACCCGGGAGGAGGCTGGAAGGTGTGTTTATTTTCCTCAACGTGAACAGCTCTTACCACAGGCTTTCTTACCTGCTGAAGCTGCCTGTTGTTCCGCAAAAGGGTCACTCTGGAACGGGTCACCTAGGTTAGAGAGGAACGTTGAGCTGTGTGGTAGAAATGTCTTTGGCATCTCCGTGGGAGCACAGGAGCAGCACCAGCTGAGACACTGAAGGTGAAATGACGCACAGCCGGCCGCTCCCTGTGCACTGAAGAAGAAAGTGCAGCAGAGCCAGGACACGCTCCTGCTGCACTGGGTTTCACTCCTATGTCTCAGCTGTCTCCCACCTCCCTCAGATTCCCCCTCCTCATCTGCATGCCAGCCCTAGAGCACAAGAGTGTGGGGAGCTGCCTGTTTCACCTCCCAACCTAAGGTACTTCAACCCCAGTCTAGAACTGGGAAGTAGTCCCATTGGCCTCACCCAGTCTTAGCATTTTTTCTCAGAAACCTATAGAAAAGGGCCTCCCTGGTGGCACAAGGGATTAAGGCACAGCACTATGAGGCAATCCCCAGCCAGGGAGGTGACCCACATGGCACGGCAGACCTCTCCTGTCTCACCCGCTGCTCCCTTCAGCAGTGTATTTCAGTCAATTCACCTGTTCTGCTCCCTACTGTCTCTGGTGACTCCTCTCACCACCACCCCCCACCTCTGGCTTATACCCCAATTCTTATATGGGAAAGAAAGGAGAGAGAGAGAGAGAGAAGGAGAGGCAGGTAGTGAGTAGGAGAGAGAGAGAGAGAGAGAGAGCAAGAGGGAGAGGAAGGTAGAGGAAGGGGGAGAGAGACAGACAGACACTTATAGAGAGCCTTCCTGGAAATACTGTTCTGCTCTGAAAAAAGAGAAATATAGGAAATTGTGTTTTCTAGAATTCTTTGATATTCCTGACTTATGTATGGCTCTAGAAGACGCTCAGAAGGTTGAGAGCTGAGATGCTATGGGAATCTTTTGCGTATTTCCAAATCTTCAATCATGTCATCTGACTATCTTCTCAACCCTGTGAGATGAACAGAGGAGGAGTCACCCACTGGGGGAGCAGACTGGAGAACTATTTAGGGCCAATCCAGCCTTAATAGGGCATCATGTGGACTTGGAACCCACCTCTCCAGGTACTCCAGTGCTTCAGATCTTTTGTTAATTGGGGTAGGGAGTTGTTAGGTTCAAATAATCCCTTTCCTCCCCCACTTCGGATGGTGTCATTTCTAACTAAGCTAGACAGTAGCTTTCCATGTGTAAGGGGGTTCCCCCAAGTGAGATACCTTTGAAAGGATCAGCTCCTTTAAATGGGTCAGATTTGAAGGGATCTTCAGCTTGGAAAGGATCTGGATGCAATTCTTGTGCATTGTTGCTAAATAACAAGGCTTTATTTTTGAAAGGATCATCCTGTAATTTCATGAAAAGAAAGGACAGGGGTTTCATTATTTCAGATATAAAACACAATATAGAATTCTATGACTAACTCACATTTCCCTTTTAAGTGAAACTAAAGTTTTGGGTTTTTTTTTTAAATCACTTAAGAAATGTGGGTTTTAGCTAATAATCATGCACCGACACTGTCCCACAAAATGTTTGCAATGAGGAGGCTGGGTCTGGGACATGTGGGGGTTCTCTGCACTATCCCTGCAATTTTTCTGTAAGTCTGACACTCTTCCAAAAGAAAAGTTTATTTAAAAGTCACTGAGTGAAAGCAGCCCAAAAGCCCATCAGTAGATGAGTAGACAAAGAGTTCTGGTATAAAGAGTAGTGGATCATTTAATGTTCCAATCAACAATGGACCGATCTCACACACAGTGATCCCAACAGGCGGCACCATGTAACCTAGGTGTGGAGTAGGCTGTGTGATTTAGGCTTGTACAATCATACTCCATGACATGCACACACACTTCTCAAAATGTATCCCCATAGCTAAGTAATGCCTATCTATTTGGGGTATTTTTCAGCCTCAAAAAGGAAGGTATTTCTGATAAATGCTAAACATGAGTAAACTTGAAGGACACTGTGCTGAGTGAAACATATCAGACCTACAAGGATGAATACTGTATGATTCCACTTACATGAGGTTTCTAGAGGAGTGATATTCTTAGAGACAGAAAGCAGGATGGTGGGTGCAAGAGGTTGGAGGTTGGGGAGTATTTAATGGGAAAATGAAAAATTACTGGAGTTCAGTTGCACAAAATGAACTTAGCACTACTGAACAGTGTACTTAAAAATGGTTAAGATGGCCAATTTTATGTTTTGTGTATTTTACGACAATTTTTTTCTAATCATTGAATCAGAAAAAAGATTTTTGGAAAAAGTAAGAAGCCACCCAAAAATTGTAGCGCAGGCCTCATTCAAAGGTGTGGCTACCCTCAACCATCTTTTCGCCAGTGAGTATATCTCTAGTGGGCATTTAAACAAGCACCATTTCCACACCGAGAAGCATGCTAGGTCTTTACACCCTGGGAGGAAACAAGAACTCATGCAGTTAGAATCACTAGAGCATATTCAATACTTTGCATTTTTTTAAAAAAGCACTTATTTCTAGAAACAAACAAGTATATCTAAAGCAGAAGAAAAAAAATTTGCTTCTGAGGAGCACATGTTTATAGTGGAAAGGGCTAAGAGAGGGGGGTGGCACTATGCACAAGAACAATTCACTTGGTTTAGAAATCCAGAGTCTATTTTGGTGACTAGAGACACACCCTCAGTGAAAACACGAAGGTTTCTGTGACTGTGACACTCAAGAACACAACACCCCCAAATGAGCCCAAAAATATGGACGATGGTGACAGCAGTAACACCAAATGTATCAAAGGAAGCGCTCTGCTGAAGTGTTGGCAGACCCAGGCTACACACTCGGGGGAGCGAGACGGTGCTCAGGTGCTGGGCTGACAGGAAGAAGGGAACAACACCCCTGCCCTTGGGTGATTACAGATTTTTCTTACCTGGGAAAAATTATCGGGATACTCCAACCACAGAGCTCCCCAAAGGGGAAGCCGTGCCGGGTTCTTAGGCAAGTGGGTACAGGTTTCCAAGCTCTGCACCCCCAGCTGGCATGGGCAGCACAAGGATCACAAGATGCAGGTGCCCAACAAGCGTCCGATGGGGCTCTTGGACACAGATAAGTGTGACTCAGAAGTCCTGATCTAAGGAAGCTGGGAGGCCAAAGTGAGAAAGAAATCTCTCGCACTGTACAGGGAGCCAGCTGGACGGTTCCAGAAGGACAGAGAGAGATAACAACCTGGACAAAGCAGTGTATTAAGAGTAACTGCTTGGCCTCAGAATAGAAGCTCCTATTACTTTTTAATTGGTGTGGGTTTACAAGCTGATTGTGTTTTGTATTTACCTGTTTGTTTGTTAATGTTTTCAACTATCACTTGCAAGACTACTGAACAGCAGAAGACAGGGGCAGAGAAGAGAATAATCCTGGGGCTTGGGCCACAAGCCATCTGAGCTGAATAATGGGCCTGCAGCCTCTCAGGAGCAATTGTTTGCCTAAGGAGACAACCGCTCCCTCCTGCCTTCAAAGGTAAAGCCCAAGAAGACCCCTGCAGGGTTCATGTTGTCAGGGTAACCACTGTGGTTTGATCCATTTCATAATCAGAGCAGAAAACTAGATTTCCCCACCACAGATGCTACAAGTGCCATGATCCACTGGCCGCATCCCAGTGAAAACTGAGCCGTCTGCCAGGCTCAGTCAGCACAGGTTTGAAGGATACGTCCCTTAGCAGAGCTAAAATACCTTCAACAACAAGTTCAGTGACCAGTCGTATGGTCTGCACTTCCTAGAAAGTAGATACGGACAGCCTGGAAGGGTATCGGAGGCAACTGTTGACTGTCCCTCACCTTCGAAGAATATGGGGCAGGGGCAAATTGGGAACTCAAAGCTCCAGCGGGGGAAAGCCTTGATTGTGACCTTCTGCCAATTCCTGGGTGTAATTATTCCCACAGTAGCTGATTTCCAATTACCAGCTGTAACTTACAAAACTTCAATTTAATAATGGGCCCAAAAAAGTTGACAATACCAGCTGGAGCAGGCCCCGGGGTTCCAACATGACAGACAACCCAACCTTTCCTGATGAGCCCTCAATTAGGCACAAGTCAGTCTGATGATTTAACTTTTCTATGATATGAACTGGTAAGGATGTCAAGGGCAAGAGGCCAGTATTCTCTCTTCAGATGAAGGAGAAGAATATATGTGGATTTAACAACTGTGTGATACCTGGACAAAGTAAAACACCATGTGAGCACTAAACTAAGTAACTTTGGTAAAACGTCCAGACTTAGAAAGTTCAAGATGCACCTCTGTTCTGTACTGGTCTTAGAAAACTAAGCTCCTCCCTTTCACCCCCTCTCTGGAGCAATCTTGAAATGTTCAGGAGTAAACAAAAAGCCCTCTTTAATGTGTTTATTAAGAAATGGAAACAAATCCCAAAAAGATGCTTTTAAACACTGTATTTATACAGGATAAATATAGTTTTTCTTTCATAGACTGGGTGTGAACTTTACGTAGCATATCTGACATCAACATCACAAGACAATTAACTATCATGTAAACTTTGCCCCACTTATAAGATAATTAAAAGTAAGTAAAGGTAAACAATGGAGGGAGAGGGGTATATCATGGGCCACTTGGGAATTCCCACTTCACTGCCAACTTTTATCCAAGGAAACCAATCGTATCAAAACCTCCAGAAGAGCTTATGGGTGAGGTATTCGTGAATAAAGAGGGAGCAGGGTGAGCAAGAGTAACAAAGGCAAATGACAAGGGGAGTCTGCTGGGAAGCTGAGACCCACACCACAACAGCCAGACAGCCCAGGGCACTCCTGCTTCACACAGTTCACGAGAAACTAATATTCATGGTCTAAAGTCAGACAGTGTAGCTGCCAAAGGGCCCCAGAATGGACATGGAAACCTCCACAGACACCTAAATAGGAGTGGATATTTAAAAGGCAGAGAGAGGTAGCAGGAGGCAGAAGGTGAGAATACCCATGGTGCCTTTAAAGTGATTTGGGGAAAGCACAGCTTCCCTGTAGATTCGCAGGATTGAGTACTTGGCTACTGAGGAAAGAAACACATCAAGGAATGAACATAAAGGGCCAAGTCTTGTTAAGAGAGAGACATATTATGACACCAAAAGAAGGTGCCCAAAGTACAAAGGAGGAGGGCTCAAAAAAGGCATTCCAGAGGCAGAGGAGACGGAGCCAGCTGAACTGTTAAGGGAGCAGAGCACAAAAAGTCCATCGAGAAACAACACATCCCATCAGTTCCCTCAGCAGCTGAAGAGGCTCTCAGCAGCCAAACACAACTGGAAATGGTATGAGTCAGGGTTTAGGCTGCGGTGAAAGACTGGCAGGGACAGGAACATGTGACTAACACCTGCTGCCAGTCCCTGGTCACAGAGCCCAAAAACACCTAACAGACCCACAGTCCCTCAGGACCACTAAGGTCATGGATCTGACATAAAGTGCTTAATATAATTAAATTTCAGGAGAGAAGCCAATTCATAGGGGAATCAGCAAAACCCCAGGAGGGCTGCCATTTTTCTTGTTCTTTATGGATACATCTGATTTCCACGGTGCTCTAACAGTAAGCACACACAAATACATTCCCCTAGTACCTCAGTTAGCAGGATGTGGGGTTTCACAATGTGTAAAGAGACCAATCCAACTTTGGTTAGATTTAAGAGGCCCTCTATTAAACAGAAACAGGAGTAAAACAGGTTTTTACCAAAGATTTGGCCCATCCCTGGCTTTGCCCACATGCCAGGCTACAGGGACGATGAGGACATGCAGAGCAGCCAGAAAAAAACAAAACCCTGAACCTGGGTAAAACTGAGGTTGGCAGGGACAAACTCTGACAGGCAGGGCATTCTCTGTTCACAACCTGAGACTTAATCCAGGGCTAGGACATGTTTATTCGACCTTTACCATGGCTCCAAAACCGACCCTGTCTGTCAAGGAGACGCCCTCGCTCAGGTCAGCTAGATTGGTCAGGCTGGCGCCTCGGGCCCCATCAAGCGCCTGGTCAAACTGCTCCTGGGCTTCCTGGTGGCTGTCGTGAAGCTGGGAGAGTTTGCTTCTTGCCTGCACAACAGAAACATGGACAACATCATGTGAGGTTTTGGGAAAATGTGTTGGGCAGGATATTTTTCTTAATATCCAGCCCCCAACAATTCACATGAAGAACTGAATTACTCATCCACGGAGAGATGATCCCATCACTACATCTGTGATAAGTGAGATGGCTCACAAGCCAAGACAAGCACTTTCTCACAGCCTGGTCCCTAAGAGAGGCATACATCCAAACAAATGCTTGTTGACTTGGAACAAACACAGGACAGGGACAAGATCTAGACTGTCGATCTGTTCAAAATGATGTTCTACAGTCATTTTCTTTTATGGGGTTTTCATTAACCCGTTGGCTGCTCCTCATTCCTGGAGGAGGGGAAGGAGGCCAGGAGAAGGAAGACTGTGAAGTCAGACAGACCCTGGCACGTGTTTGTCTTCTACAAAGTACATGCTTTCAAGCTAGTGACCAAACCTCTCTGTTTCCTCTTCTCCAAAATGGAACATGAGTATTATGGGTAATACCAAACTGCAAACACAAATACACACACACACAGAGAAACGATAAACAGCAGCTCTTACTACTATCAATAATATACACTTAAGTATTGACTCCCATCCACATCTTACAAATGTAAAGTCTGGGAGGGTGATGATTTATGCGAAGCCTATAGACAATAATTAACATAAAAGCACATTAGGGGATAGTAAGTCCCTGAGCGCTACACATTTGTCTGTAAACTGGCAAAAAGAACAAGGAGATGGAGTCAGTCAAGCAAGAGTGCATGAGTAGCCATTTCAGTATTGCCGAGGGCAAACATCACACTTGTCCTGCAGAAGGGACAACCAATATGGAGAGTCATTTCATATAGGGGAGCGGGAAAAGAGCCCTCCCTCTGCTGATGAGCAGCGGAGAGGGGCGAGATGGGAATGTTGGCGGCCTGAAGAACTAGACCAGGATACCATATGGGGTATACACTTTACAGGTAGGACTGCCTCAATGTGCCAGCCCTGTACCTCTTGCTTGTGCAAGGACCAGGCTGGCAAGAGCTGGTAACATAATGTGACATGTGCTTAGGTGGGAGGTGAAAGGTCAGCAAGGCAAAGTTAATATGATGCTGCAACACTCACACAGGGGTTCTCTAGTGTTTAACCTTCAGATGACAGTTTCCAAGAACTTAACATAAATGAGGTAGGTGACAGCAAAGGAAACAAGCAACCAGAGCACATATTCAGGCCTGCTGGTCACACACACACAGTGTGACAGCTCACAGTGCTACTCCACTGGGCAGAAGACTCCAGAAGAGCCTGCACTGAAGGTGGTCACAGCAAACCCACCCCTAAGGGTACCTGGTTGATTTCATCTTGTGTGGACTTGAGGGACTTGATGATGGTTTCCAGTTGGACCTTCCCAGCCTGGATACTCTGCTCTAGTTGTGTCTCCTCCTGTTGCAACCGGTTCAGCTCTGATTTGGCCCGGTTGAGGTCATCTTCCTGGGACTTGAGGTCAGATTCCTGAGACTGGATCTGGGTCTTCAATGAAGAGATCTGAAATAAGATGGAGGGTGACAATAAGGATTCTTGAAAGGAGCTCATCTGGGATGACAACAGTCTGCAGCCCAGATACCTGGTTTCCTTACAAGGCCTACACTTCACACCCAAAACAAAAATGCCAAGGTAGACATGTTTGCACCTGTGTAACCAAGCAGTCAGTTGGAATAAGGAGGTGTGTGACCAAGGGGACAAATAATCCCCCAGAGACTAAATATACTGTGAGAGGCCTCAGTGGAGACATGTGAGGCTGCAGCTTCCCTAGTTTGTGACGAACAGTAAAGACACCATACAAGCAAATGAGAGAGAGGTGTCCTGGACCATGTGCTATGAGGTCTGAGTCAGGGTGTAGGGAGTTGTCACACAGTTTGTGGGGACCTAGGCTATTCACATTTACATTCGGTGGGTAAGGCTAAGGTCAGGTCACAAATGCTTGGATGCTTCTTCAAATGACACATTCAGAAACTGTTTAACCAATAGACTGTCTAGGCCTGTGTCTCAAAGCCTCCTGAGCTGAGAGCAGCTGGGGAGCTCCGACCCACCATCTGGGTCTCGTCCTGGCACTTCTGCCTGACGTCGCTGAGCATGTCACGGAGCTTGGCCTTCTGCTGGTCCATTTCATCCAGGCGGTCTTGGGCATCCTGTTTCTGAGCTTCCAGCTCTTGCAAACTGCTTGTTTCCCGGTCTAGATCATTTTGTAATTCCTAAGAAAAGTGGAATGAATTCACTTGAGAATGCAGAAAACGGACACATCCAAGGCTACATGATCACAGCCAGGGCTGGATCCATTAAGATGGCTACAAACCCCACCCCAACTCTGAACTCAGACCAGCATCCTGCACACGCCTGCCACATATACGTGTTATCTCAGCCTCGCGGCCTGGGCTCAATCTCTCACCAAACCTTTCAACAAATATTCAGTGATGGTCTGAGAGGCCAGGGGCCAAGAAGATGGGGTAGGTGCCCATCATAAGAACCACACCTCCACCCTCCTCTCCAGTGACCTGTGGCCAGGGGTGGGATAGTAAGAGACATCACCCAAATAAGATGAACGGGGATGAGCAGCACTAAGAGAGCACAAGACCTACGTGGAAATCATAGGGACCTCATCTCCCTCTTCTCATGACAGTAAATGCAAAAGTCTCTACTCCTCAATCTGCTATTCCAACTTTTCATTTGAGGAATGGATCTCAAATCTAACAAGTTTAGGGGAGATAACACAGGATGTTTGAGAGTGGCAGAGATCTGGAGGGAGGCAGGTCGGGTCTAGTGTGTATGCATGGACCTCATTCTGTAATAGAAAAAAACCATCTAGGAGTCTCACATGGAAAAGGACCTGCCAGTGTGGTTAGGAAGGGTATTGAAGTTAGGGAGGTATGTTAGGGCAAAATAAATAACCCAGTTAATCTACAGACTTGATGCAACTGCCACTAGAATCCCAGCGGGGCTCTGCACAGAAACTAACAAGCAGATTCCAAAATTCATAAAGAAATGCAAGGGACTCAGAATAACCAAAATAATCTTGAAAAAGACCAAAGCTGGAAGACTCACACATCAATTTCAAAACCCAATATAAAAGTACAGTCATCAAGACAGTGTGGTACTGGCGTAAGGATATACAGATCAATGGGTCTGAACTGAGAGTCCATAAATATACCTACACATCTATAGCCAGAAGGGTGCCAAGACCACTCAGGGGGAAAAAACAGCTTCTTCAACAGATGGTGATGGGACAACTGGATGCAGAAGAATGAGGTCTGACCCCTTCCGAACACCATGTACAAAAGTTAGCCCTGAAAGGATCATGGACCTTTTACACAGACAGTGCAAAAACTGTAAGTATAAAACTCCCACAAGAAAACGTGGGATAAATATTTGTGACCTTGGATTTGGCAACTGGTTTCTATACATAATGACAAAAGCAAGAGCAAGGAAAAAGAGAATAAAGTAGACTTTACCAAAATCTTAAACTATTGTGCTTCAAAGGGCACCATCAAGAAAATAAAAAGACAAACCACAGGTGGAACACAATATTTTTAAGTTATATATCTGATAGGGGGTATCCAGAAAATAAAAAGAACTCTTACAACTCAGGTATAAAAAGACAACTAACTAAAAAATGGACAAAGAAAGTGACTTTTCTCCAAAAAGATACACAAATGCCAACAGGCACACAAAAAGATAACTCAACATCACTGGGAAAAGTATTAAGGACAATGAAATACCACACTACATCCACTGGAAAGGTTGCTTTAAAAAAAAAAAAAAAAAGGGAAGTATTGGCAAGAATGTGGAAAAACTAGAACTTCATGCATTATAGGTGTGACTATAAGATGATGCAGCTACTTTTTAATATTTTATTTATTTTTCTTACACTATTTTCTTTTCTGGGTGTAGCCCCCATAGTTTCCACCACCGATGCACCCGGGCACCATCACCCCAGTCCCTTGTGCTCTTGCTATCCCGGCCGTGATCCCACTCCCTCCCTCTTCCCTGCAGATGACTCTGATTTGTAGTTGTCTGCTTATTTTTGTTTTGTTTTGTTGTTGTTATTGATGTAATATTTTTTTCCCTTGATCCCCTATATTCCTCCTTTAAGTGGGACCATCTGGTATTTTTCTTTTTTCTTCTGACTTATTTCACTGAGCCTAATCCTTTCAAGTTCCATCCATGTTTCTGCAAATGGCTCTAGTTTTTCTTTTTTTTTTTTTTTACTGTGCTTATTGCAACACTCTTTTTTTTTTATTAAAATATTTTAAAATTTACATATACTTGCCATTAATTGTAATCCCCATGTATTCCCCATCACCATCTCACCAGTGCACCA